>WFMF01000085.1:42986-244983 GCA_011033025.1 Beroe forskalii | reverse complement strand
GAAATCTACAACGAACTGAGTACAACAACGAACGCGCGCGCAAGAATTTTAGAAGAAATGGCACGTGCCAATTCGTGTTCTCGGTGGTCGCGCGCAGCATGCGCATCGGAACAGTATTAATTCTCTTGTTACTTTATAACGACTGCGTTTTGTATTATCTTATTAAGTTATTATGATGCTAAGGTTACATCAAGCACCGCGGGGGAGGGAAATTAAGCGCCTGCATACGGCCTACGGAAACAACAATAATTGTGTCGGTGCAGGCGCAATTCTTGTTTGCCTTGAAAAGTTGAAATAACCGCAAAAACCAATTTTTACCCAATAATTGCATCAAAGGATCCAAATTTCTTTGTGAACAGTTGGAGCAGTCACTCCTGGTTGATAGAATCGCGGCATCGGCCAATATTCATAGAATTCCACTTCCGGGGTACCCGAACCTTATGCCGAAAGCGCACTATATGCCGACATTGGATTTCTAGGGACATGTCGGTATATCGTCTGTCGGCATTAAGTCCATTTTTGGACTATATGTTGACAGAAATCATGTCGGCATAATGTCCAGTGGACATTATGCCGACATGATTTCGGCATAAATCCAGTGTCGGTATGAAGTCGGCATATAGTCCAGTGTCGGCAAAAGTCCGGGAATACACGGTCTCCTTTAAGGTACTTGATGATGCATTTGCCCAGAACCCTCCCTGGGCGGGATGGACCCGAAAAACATAAATTTTCTCGCCTGCAGTGGGCTGCTGTGCTTTGTCATGTTGCTAAATTGGCCCTAGACAGTCGTCAATGTGAAACTTTCAAAAATTTCGCCTGCAGTGTTCAGAAAGATCAGTTAGGACTTCGCACTTTAAATCAAATATTATTGTAGGTACCTACCATTTATATGACGGGGTCTTTTTGCGAGCGAAGCGAGTGGGCCACAGAAATCATAAGGTGGTTTCATCGTTCCGCGTCGATCGAATGGACTGATCAAATGAAAAACGCGCACAATACACTTTTGCGATGACGTCCGCGCAAAACATCCATGATGTGCGTTTGTCATTTGATCAATCCATTTGATCGACGCGGAACGATGCAGGTGCCTAAAAATGGGTCTCAGAGGAAATTCAAAATTTTCTGGATGTGGGCACATGGGTATTTTTTGCGGGCAAAGCGAGCGGGCCACAGAAAACGGAAAAATTGAATTTAGACTTGGGAACTTTTTTGGCCACCACCGGGAAAAAATTGTTTTGAAAGGCAAGTTTACACACAATTAAACATAATAAATCCTAAAGTTTACATATTTACGTGACCGCAATAAAATTTCCGTTTTGACATAAGCAACAATTCTGAAGACATTGTCTCATAAGCTCATTGTTTCGTTTGCATACAAAACACGGCCATTAAAACAATTGTTCCCATTGGCCATTGTATTTTTGCCCATTTTCAACTTTCCGTGCCGCATGGGATGTTTCAAAGTTCCACAGACAATTGTTTCCTAAATCCTTAAAAATAGCAGAATTTCCAAAAGACGCCAGTCTACGATTCCTTCCGACATAAGCTCATTCCGCCGAGCGGTTTCATTTTATGCATGTTTTGCGGGGGTCTCCATGGAGGTTCCTCTCATCGTAGAATTTAAAGAGTAGGAGGTAAACCTTGGCCTCAATCCACATATGAGACACATATAAGAGGCTTTATAAGAGCGCCCCTGCAGATTTGGTCGATTCCAGGTCCTGTCGGGAACTAAAAGTTTTTGACCAAAATAAAAAAGTCCGGGAAAAATCCCACCTTTTGTTTCATTGAGAACTTTTTAACTTTTGGTATTTTATGAATGTAACATTGCACGAAGCTATGTTGCAAAAATACCTATAAATTTTTTATTTTCCTGAAATGAAATGTTTTGTGGCCAAAAAATAAAGTTTTTCACTTCCCCATTACAAAACAAATAAATGTTCAATAGGGGAGGGGGGGCACCCCCAAAACCCCCAAAATTAAGCCCTCTATTAGAAATTTGTTATATCCACCAGGGGGTTAAATTAAACCCCTTAAAATTAAACCCCCTATCGACAGCAAAAATTAAACCTCCCAAAATTAAACCCCCTATCGACAGCAAAAATTATTCTAGTATGATTCAAAAAAGCACCAAAATGAAGAAACAAAAAAGTACCATTTGAAAAAGTTGCCAAAAATCTCGAATGAAAAAGGTACCATTTTGAAAGGGCGCAAAAAATCAGACACAAATTTGGTACCATTCCAAAAGGTTACATCTGAAAAGTCAGAAACGAAAAAGGTACCAATTGAAAATGATGCCAAAAACCAAAAACAAAATTGGTACTATTTAAAAAAGGGGCTGAATACCTGAAACAAAAACGGTACCATTTCTGAAAGGTGCAAAAATCACAAACAAAAATGGTACCATTTCAAAAAAGTTCCAAAAACTATGAACAAAAATGGTACCATTTGGAAAATGTGTCAAAAACTGGAAACAAAAATGGTACCATTTTTATCATCGCCAAAAATCACGACCAAAAAATTGTACCATTTTGAAATGGTTCAAAAATCAGGAACAAAAATGGTACCATTTCAAAAAAGTTCCAAAAATTATAAACAAAAAGGGTGTCATTTGAAAAATATGCCAAAAATCAGAAACAAAAATGGAACCATTTCAAAGAAGTGCCAAAGATTATAAACAAAAATGGTACCATTTTGAAATGGTGTAAAAAATCTGAAACAAAAATGGTACCAATTACCAATTGAAAAAGATGCCAAAAATCAGGAACAAAAATGGTACTATTTCAAAAAATACAAAACTTATGAACAAAAATGGTACCATTTGGTAAATGTGCTAAAAATTTAAAAACCGGAATAAAAATGGTACCATTTCAAAAAAGTGCGAAAAATCAAGGACAAAAACAGAACCATTTCCGAAAAATTACCAAAAACGGGAAACAAAATGGTACCATTTGCAAAATGTGTCAAAAACCGGAATGAGAAATGGTACCATTTGGTAAATTTGCAACAAATAAAGAACAAAGACAAACGGTACCATTTCAAAAAAGTTCCAAAAATTATAATCAAAAAATGGTGCCATTTTGAAAATGTGTCAAAAACCGGAAACAAAAATGGTGAATTTTCAAGAATCGCCAAAAATCACGACGAAATATGGTACCATTTTGAAATGGTTCAAAAAATCAGGAACAAAAATGGTACCATTTTGAAAGGGCGCAAAAAATCAGGAACAAAAATGGTACCATTTGAAAAAAATGCCCCTTTTTGCACAGTTAAGGTTTGTTTTGTCACTCAGAATTAAGCCCCCTCAAACCCCCTTAAACCCCCCAAAATTAAACCCCCATTGGCGATTTTTTATAGCCACCAAAATTGAGGGGGTTGCCCCCTCCCCCCACAATATGAGTAAAGATCCTAATAAGATGACAAAATCGCACTTTCAGAACGTCTGGCTTCTGGGGGCTGCCGCCCCCAGACCCCCGCCTGGCATTTCAAGGAATTTCAAGGAATCTTCAAATATAATTTATAACAAAGGCATTGTTATACAAATATCACACACTGGCTCAGTATGTTAATGGGGATGAAGTGGTGATAATGATGAGCGTGTGATAAGATGAAAATTTCATGAAAATCGGCCGCACTGTTTCCTCACAATGAATTATCGAAAAAAGCCATTCCGTCAAAAATTAGCACATGGACTATTACGACTCGATGATAAAATGTTCTAGAGAACCATAAAAGATATGATCATAATCTCAACGGCATATGAAACTTCTGAATGGTGAGCGTGCGCCGTGCACTAGGCCGTATAAAATTTTAAAATGATAATACCTTAGTTAGTTAATTAGCTTATGAGGAACTCTACTTGAGTGGATCCTGCGTGGTAATTGTTGTGTGGTAAAATACTGTTTGGTCAAGGAAACCTGCACGATCAGCAGGTTTTTGCACGTGTTCCATAACAACTTCTCATTCCAAACTTGTTCTAAGCTGGACTCGGTATTATGACTGAATTCCTTGCCACACGCTAAAATTCAGCCTCCATTAGCAATTGTGCAATGAGAGCAAATAGGTGTAAGTACACGTAATTCGAATTCCTTACCACACGCTCAATTGATTTTCACATTCGTGTGTAAATGAGCGTGTATAGTTGAGTGTACATTCAACATATCTTACACTCAACATTTTTTGAGTTTGTTTTGTTATACACTCAACATTTACACACAAATGCTAAATGCAATAAATGTTACTTTGTCTCAGAAAAATCCATAATCTAAAAGCGGAATTGACCGGTAAATTTGGGGAATTTTCACGAGAATAAGGAATAATTTTGAATTATAATTTAAGCGCAAGCACCTTGTCCTCCTCATCCCCTTTTGATTGATATAATTTTCATAGGGTGTTTTGTCCGATAAATCCTCGAACTCAAAAAGGCAAAATGTAAAAATGATAGCGTCGTAATTCCAACGGCATCATTTACTTAAGAGGAGCAGGGTGGAAAATAGAATTTTGTTAGTCTGAGTCGTGCTGCACCATGCGACTTTTGCTCCGTTTCGATTGCAAGATGATCTTAATTCTGACAACTGATTCTCATACTGTCATTGAAAGATTTTGTTTTGTTCACACTTCATCGTAACTTGCAACGCCTATTATATTTGACTCGATTTAATAATTGTGCACTTTTGTATACCTTTAATTGCTCCTTACGGTAAATTTTACTGTTACTCTGTTACTACTGTTATCAGCTTGGATTATCGACTGACCTCTGCCATAGTTTTATGGACACAATCCATCTGAAGTATCCTCCGTTATTCAAGTTATGTTCATCCTCCATCTTGAGATCTTGGGTTTGAAGTTAAGTAAGCGTCAAAAAGTCAAAAACTACTGAACAGCGTTTAACAGTAGAAGCGTGATAGAAAGCACTATCATACTCTCACATAACTGATCATAATCTGCACGTGCGGAAAATTGGTTTCCAAAGCAACGGCACCTCTTTTCTCCCGTTTGAATTCGTTTCTCTTGATAATTTCTTGGCAAGCTCCAATTAAATTTGGTGCGGAAGCACAAAAAATTAACGTGCTCTTACGAAATTATATTACAAAATTTATTCTCCATAGCAAAATTTATTCTTCATAGCAACGGCACCAATGAACATCACTTAGCCTTAGTTTTTCTTGATATTTTCTTGGCAAGCTCAAATTTAATTGTGTACAGCGGCACAGACATACATTATTCACGTGATCTTACGAAATTATATAAGAGAGTAAGAGATTTCATTTGAAGCTGAAACTCTAAAATATGACAAAACTCCTCTCTGGAACATCAAAATATCATATAATTATTCAATCAACTGCTTTCTTCACCCTTGGTTTTCAACTTTTACTAATTTCACTCCGAATTATTCTCGATAGAGCAAAGATAATTTAAAGGATGGTTCTTGGCTGGCTTCTAGTTGCTCTTATGGCTGGAATTGCTGAAGGTAAGTACTGGGGCAGTGTTGCTGTCTCGATCGTTCCTGTCCCAATTTACCTAATTTTATGAGTTGGCCGTTTGGAACCGTCTTTTTAGGCTTTTGGGGCAATTAGACAAGTGGAAAAATCAGTAATGTTTAAATCAATCCATTTTTATTATATTCTAAAATAAATTTTAAATATTTCTGCCTTATGCCTGAAATTTCTTTCTGATATCATAGGTCGTAAGGTATAGAAGTTCACAAGTTCAACAGTAAAAACCACCACAATGTTTTTGAAGGAGATATACAACTGACAGCAGAGGTTACATTTGTGGACAGTGACGAATTCTTGACAAATATAAACGATGAAACGGTAAGCGCCTTGGCACCTAAAGACAATTGGTACCTTTACGAGCATAGTTACTACAAAGGGAAAAAATTGGCGATTTGTGAGGGAGTGCAGTATGGTCCTGCAGATTTAAAAGCAGCAGGAATTCTAGGAAGGGTTTCAGCTGTGTTGAATAAAGAATCGGCCTGCACTCTGGAATTATGGCAGCATGAACACCAAAAAGGATGGAAATTGGTGCTGCACAAAAGCAAAAGCATTCTAGGAAGTAAGGAGAATGACCAAGTATCGGTTGTGAAAGCTACTGGTGGCAACTGGATGGTTTACCAGCATGGTGATTACAAAGGAAAGAGCATGAAGGTGTGTGAGGGCAAGGAACTTACAAAGGAAGATTTGTTAAAAGCTGGCATGAATGATCAAATTTCATCTGCTAAGCCAATAGCATCCTGCTAATCCCGGGTAATCACAACATCCTGACGTTAACGATAAATGGAAGTGGAAGATGTGCTGAAATTGTTACTGTAATTGCATTTTAAAGATCAATCCTCGTTTCATTTTTTTTTGTTTGCTGTAATTTGGTTATTTTTAACACGACAAAAAGTGTCGGGAGAAGGTCGAAGGATTAAAGGAGTTATGGACTCACAGGGGATGGAGTTAGGGGATCTCAGAGGAGGGTTAGGGGCTCCCTGGGGATGGGGTTAGGGGATCTCAGAGGAGGGTTAGGGGCTCCCTGGGGATGGGGTTAGGGGATCTCAGAGGAGGGTTAGGGGCTCCCTGGGGATGGGGTTAGGGGATCTCAAGTCTCAGAGGACGGAGTTAGGGGATCTCAGGGGATGGAGTTTGGGTCAATTAGGAAAGGGAGTTAAGGGATCTCAGGCAGGGGCGTAGCCAGGTTTTTAGAAAGGGGTCAACGAGTTACATTCAAAACCTGTTGAATGTCTTATCCAAGGCAAATGCCAACGAGGAGTCGCCAAACTGCTAACGTAACATAACTTACATAAAATTTAGTGAAAGCTACGTGCGAAATCTTAAATTACAACGAACCTATGAAACATGCATGGCACGGTTCATGAACTGATGATCGCACGTGAAACCTATGCACCTCCAAAAAGGTGCAAGGAACTTTGATTAGCTGTTATTCATCTTCGTGATTTCCGATTTTCTTATGGAGTGGAGGGAAATTAAGCGCCTGCATATGGTAACAGTGGACAATAAGAATTGTGCCCGCAGGCGCAATTCTTGTTTCAAAAAGGGTGTTATGCCGATTTTTTTACATTAAAAGTTAGATCGGTCATCTGTATTCTGTACCTAGTGACCAGCTTTTAGCCAGTTTTTAGCCATTTCTTGCATTAAAGAAGTTCTTGAGTCCTCCCTAAGTTATTTTATCTTGATCGAGAGGTCAAAATATACTTCCTTGTTCAAATTTGGGAGTTTTGACCTTACATTGTGCATTTGAGGCTGAAAAAGGCCAAATTTTTCGATAAAATCCCTGAGAGCCAACAATTCATCCCATTGTGCGAAATTTGGGGTTCAAGCCAAACTTTTTGGAAAACTCGTTTCTGAGATGATGGTTGACACAAAAGAGTGGTGGCCGAGAGTGGCCATCGAAAAATTTTCAGCGAAAAAAAAAACCTTCGAAAAAAAATCATGTGAAAAAAATCGATCTTGGCCGAGAGTGGCCATCGAAAAATTTTCAGCAGAGAAAAAAACTTCGAAAAAAAAATCATGTGAAAAAAAAATCGCTCTTGGCCGAGAGTGGCCATCGAAAATTTTTCAGCAGAAAAAAATCATGTGAAAAAAATCGCTCTTGGCCGAGAGTGGCCATATTGAAAGCAACATGCGTGTGCTCATGTATGTGCGTGCGCGTGATTGATAAATGATATCACGCACAGCGACACAGTTCACCTGCATGTGTCCGCATCAAACCATTGATTGACCCACCGACTGACCCATCGATAGACCTATTGATAATGCCATGTTGAAATTTAGATGTTATCATTGACACCTATTTCCCTATTCATGCACAGTGCACACGTCAACGATCAGTGATGTCATTATCAATAGGTGTATCAATGCAGATGGATCAGTCGGCAGGCCCTGGTCGACAATCGTCATTAGGACACATACAGATCATACTTGAATAGTGTCATGCAGGACAAATACCAGTGCCCTAGGGCCTGGTCTGTAGTTGAAAGGGCTCTTACTAAATCGCTCGCCAGCGCACACGTGGCACTACTTTTTATACGGCTCTCAATCCTTGATTTCACACCCTGACCCTAACCGACCTCCCAAACCTGAAACCATACCACTGCCCTAACCATTACCCTAACCCGACTGAGAAATAAGGCTTTTTCATCCGTTTAGCCGAGCACTGGTTTATTGGTTACGTGACCAGACAAAAATCAATTTTTCGCCTATTACTTCTCAGGGTTGCATTTTTACCCTACGTCATGGGGGGTGATTTGGAATCAGCGTCGAAAAATACTTCGATACCAATCTTCGGATATCGGAAATACTCTAATATAAGAATTTTTGGACATCTCTTGAGAGGGGGTCAGACAACGTCTGACAACGATTTAGTACGCGTGGTCAATGAGAGCATCTAAATTTCAATATGGCATTATCAATAGGTCTATCGATGGGTCAGTCGGTGGGTCAATCAATGGTTTGATGTGGACACATACAGGTGAACTGTGTCGCTGTGCGTGATATCATTCATCAGTCACACGCACGCACACACATGAGCACACGCATGTTGCTTTCAATATGGCCACTCTCGGCCAAGAGCGATTTTTTTCATATGATTTTTTTTCTGTTGAAAAATTTTCGATGGCCACTCTCGGCCAAGAGCGATTTTTTTTCACATGATTTTTTTTTTCGAAGGTTTTTTTTCTGCTGAAAATTTTTCGATGGCCACTCTCGGCCAAGAGCGATTTTTTTTCACATGATTTTTTTACGAAGGTTTTTTTTCTGCTGAAAATTTTTCGATGGCCACTCTCGGCCACCATACAAAAGGTACACCCCGTGGGCCAAATTTTTTTGGCGGGTTTGGCACCCCCGGACCCACTTGCGCCGCCCTGACGCCAGTGCCAAAATAAAAGTGCACACTAAATTTTTGCCATAATTTTGGCGCCAAAAATTTTCAAGTCAAAAATCCGGTTCCATTTGTTTCTGTAGAATATAGTCTAGTTTCATGTTAAAAAAGGATTGTGCAAAAATATCAATCGTAGCTGATGTTAAAAGCCGTTGAGTAAAGTACACTTTGGAAAAAACGCAAACAGAGATAATGGTGATTGCTGTGTTTTTTAGAGGTGTTTTGGGCTTCAAATCACCTTTTCAGCAGCAATCAACCACACACTTACAGAGAATACGTAACTCAGCATCATTTATCGAATAAAGTTGGTCTGGTTCAAAAATATTGATATTTGGCCAAGTTATGAGCCAAAATCAGCTTGTGCAATGTGCGTATGCCCATATATTGGCATACGTTTTTCGGCCATAACTCGGCAATTTTTGAGATATCGACTTCAAATTTTTTATGGTAATTCAGGGGGACATTATCTATCGATTGCACACCTCAGACTTTTGGCACTGGTGCCACAGGGGCGCCACTGGATCTGAGGGTACCCACTGGCGTGATAAGAATTGAAACAATGATCAGAAAGTGGTCAGTAGGGGTTCACCAGGGGGCCAGAAGGGGGTCAGCAGGGAGTCAGTAGAGGGTCAGCAGGGGGTTAGTAGGGGTTCTGGGGGGGTCATCAGGGGTTCATTAGGGTGTCAGCAGGGGGTCAGTAGGGGGTCAGCAGGGGGTCAGTAGGGGGTCATTGGTATACTTTCATATGACCGTAGAAAACATTTCCAAAATACACAATGGCGAAATGGCAGATTTTTTGTTAAAATGCACGTGTGGTTTTTGTACTGCTACAACATATAGCCATAGCAACACCTGCAACTGGTGAATCAAACCTATAACTCAATCTTGTTTTTTCATGACCCTTTTTTCCAACTTTGAGTATTAACTAAAAATCTAAAGCCTTTAAGCGCAAAAGATAAGAATGTAGCAATACGAAGACACCTTTTTCCTACCACCCTGCAAAAATCGCGGGTTTTCAACTCCTAGTGTGTCAGATTTTCTGGGAGAGCGAAGGCTCCACCTTGAACAGCCTCTTTCGATTACAATATTAATGATGCATCTATAGGCAACATTTCATACTCTTGTTTAGTTTTTTTCAAAAGTTCAAATTATAGATTGCAATAACATGTACAATATAACCTTTTTTAATTTCCTACTTAGTGAACACAACATTTTGCCATAATAATCTCTTTTAATCGGTTTAATTATTATAAACAAAAGTTATGGCCAGAAAAATCATTTTTGACTAAAAATTCCTAAATTTTTAGCATTGGGATTTGTGTACATGTCATGCATTTGGAGTTCATTCACAGTTTTCTTATTTATTCGAAGTTGCTTCCTTGTAAACGCTACCAGGTGGAGTGAAGTCATTGAACGCTCCCAGAATATCCTCTTCAAGTATTAGCAGCGGATTGATGATAGAGTTCGCTGGCAGAATGATGACACTAAAGAGAATGCCAACTGGAAGTGCTAGACAGCTTCAAAATATGAACAAGCCAAACAAGGAAAACGAATACCAAGATATTGCATCTGTTACGATTATGGTTGATAACTTCCGTTGGATTTTCTTATTCCTTGCTAACAAAACCTCGTTGTTTTGTCCAGCTACGTTGGAACTGTTGACCGTTAATATGGCAAGGGAAGCATAACTGATGGTTATGATGGCCACACAAACTACGTTACCAGTCAGGACTGTAGCCGAAAACCAAATTTGAGGATTCTCAGGTTCTATGAAGTAATTGAACAAGCAAAAACCATTGCTCCCATAAAAGCCTATCTTCTCACCAAAAACGTTAACATTGATGAACATATCATTCACTAAGTTGCCTATTGAATTCCAAGAAAATCCATGTCTTGACATTCTCCCATAATAACCTTCTATCACCGAAGTAAGGTGTTCTTTATCCAGAATTCCAACAAATAGAGGTTATTGTCGTATTTTATGGAGTTGACAAATATGACTCCAAGTAAGGAGAGAGCGGAATGAAAGATACCAGCTGCAACAAAAAGTATATTGTACCAATACAAACTATAACAGCAGTCTTGTTCCTATTAGTAAGTGCCTCCGTGAAATTTTCATTGATTTAACACCATGTGCCCGGTATACACTCAAGACAGTCATCGAGTACAGAGAAACAAGAGATCCTAGAGTTGAAATAACTCCCAACCCTGTACATAGGTTACTAGTTACCCACTCAAACTGAGTTTTACAGGTGCTCTTGTTGAGATATTTGTCAGAGATTGCAACTAACAAGATGAAAACACCTTGTAAAAGGTCACCAGATGACACCACAAGCACAAACAATTCATTTATCATTGCTGCGGGCTGTTTTCAGGAGGAGTACTTCTTCGTGCCCCAAATATATTACACATAAATTAGTAAGTGTCGAGATTATGCCAAATACACAGGCCAAAGTGAACATAGTATTATTTGCAAATATTTTCCAATTTGTCGCAGTCAGTATTACATTCATCACTGTAGTCCAAACAGTCAAATGCCCCGTCACATTTTTTACCTACAGCTATGTATTCACCTGAATCCTGGCATTTGAAGTTGTTGAAGCAGTTAGTTTCATCAGAAGAATCTCCACAGTCATCGTTCAAGTTACACTTCTTCGTATGGTATGCATACACCATTATCACATTCAAAGACATTTTGCTCGAAAGATCTGTCAAGGTTCTTGAAAGCCACCGTCAAATCCCTGTTGTCTGTTATTGTTAGAACCCTAAACTTGCTCAGATTGCAAGACGTGTGATTCAAGGGCTGCAGATCTATTGGGCACTCAATGTAATGGCTACATAGTTTTTTACATGCAAGATGCAAATAAAGCTCCCCATAAACGCTATAGCAATTGACTCGACTGGCATATTCAGGACTGAGAATGATGGAAGAATCTGTTACGCCATAAATTTTGGGTTCCTTAATCAGAACACTTCTAACACATGTTCCAATGTAGCGCTCTAGACTACTGAGTCCAGGCTGGCAAAAGAATACCCGCCTAGAAAATTTCCTCAGCTTTGAATCGCCAATTTGGCTGAAAATTCTATATTGCCATCTTGACCTTTTACATAAAACCCGATCGCAATTTAAAAAATCTGCACACAAATTGTCTACGAAAAGATAGTTATCAGAATGTGGACACTTCAGGGAGGGTAATCCATTGCAGGATTCTTGTTTCCTGTAGGAATAAAGAGCTTTATCACCAGTGCCACAATCCTTCAACCATGTATTTGCGTCTTCATCAAACCCATCCATACAGTCCCATACCCCATCCATCACCCAGCACACTGGAATGGGCATATCATGTTTGGAGTGTGAAAATCTCCGGACACATGTTGCTTCTTCATATGGTACCGTATCATCGCATATTGATGCTGTTTCGTCGGCTCTGTCTGCACAGTTGCTTATTTGATCACAGAACTGATGCTTATGTACTTCACAGTAATTGCTGAAAGACACACACTCGCTGTCAATATTGTCGTCACACACGTTTTTACCCTCGCATATTACGTACTCAGAAATTGTGGTCGGGTACCCATCTACATTGCAAATGAGAGGACTTATCGAAGAATTTGTGCAGTTCATTTGATCTCGATAGTTATTAGCGCAAATTCGATATGCAAAATGTTTCTTCGATCTGTTAGGAGTTGAGCATTTGCTTTGAGGATGTAAACGCCTGGTGAGAGTAATTGTCCAACTTATACAGGTATCATTAGGATCGCATCCCAACTCGTCTCTCCCGTCTAAACAATCATAAAATCCATCACAGATGTTGAAAGGTGGAATATACTCATATGGACCGTGGCAATTCCGTCGGGAAAGATTATCTCCAACTCTACAGATCATTCCGGAAACTGTTCGATTACCGTCACTGCATCTTGCCTCATCATAGCAATCTCCACAATCACAGATCTTGTCACAAAATGACGATCTGGGAACCCTCTTACTATACCACAATCCTGGACATGGTCCACAATGAACCGTATTTTCTACCACAGTGTGGTTAGTACAGAGTCTTTCATCCACAGCAACACCACCCAAAGTGTTCAAACAGTCAACTCTTCCATCACATCTGAATTGAGTTTTGCTTTGTTCTAGAGTCATATTCCAACCATCACGCCACGTTTCTTCTCCTACTCTTTGCTTGTGACACAGTATGTTTCCACACACGCCCTCTCCTGGGTGGATAACAATGTTACTGGATGCCCACTCATCGTGTCCACATGATTGGTAAAAGGACGGGTCTCCAGAGCAGATAAGAGAATAAGATATATCCCTCCAGCTAATGTGAGTAACTGTAGAAATGGTGAGAGAAAGGACACTTTGAAGTACCAGTTACCATTCTTAACAGACATCGCCTTTGATGTAGCCTCGTGCAACAACGAACGTTATTCCACCACTTCAAGGGAGTCAAAAGACTTTTTTAATGTCCCCGATTTATTAGCCCTGTCTTAAAGCTAGCAGTATGGTAAGTCGCACGGACGATGGTTATTTGTAACCATAGTATAACGATTTTCATGATCTGTGGTGCTCATTCCACAAACCATCAACAGAGAATAAACCCTCTCCCCAACTAACACAAAAGCTCAGTCACCTTCAAAAAATCATATAAACGAAGTCTCACTTATTTATGATTTTATGAACATGGACCACATGCACAAACAAAGATAAATGCGCGGTCCATTGTCATGACTCGACCTTTGAACAAAAACTTATGAAACCTTTTTTCCTCGAATTTTACGTGCTGCACAGAGACTTGATTATCCGCTCCTTTCCACGTGACACTCACGTGGTGTCAATTGGCATGTCTTGTGGGGAGCAGATCCCACCTGACCAGGTCTGCCTGACCAAGATACAGAGCACTCTCGTTCTTTTATATCACGACATCAGACAGTTGAACGCAATAAACTTACAACTTTGAGATAATATACTGAAGTCTATCACTGATGTCATGTCAACACAAATTGATCATGCGCCTTTTAAACAACCTTATATTAGCTAACAATAGTCATCACATTCCCAAACCAGCCGTGCCCATAGCTTCATCCTGGGTCCAATCCACCCTGAATTTTTAAAGGCCAAAACCTCCCCCCCACCCTAGTTTTTTAAATCCGCCATCCCCCCCCATTTGGGCATCCCACCCCTGAATTTCAAAAATTGACCAACCCCCACCAAAAAACTTTTCTAAGATATTATGTCCATTGAATTGATTACGTTATCAACCGAAATTATGAACTAAATGACAAGATTAAAGTGTGTAAACTGTGTTATATGTGACAGATATGTAAAGAACAAATCAGGCAGGAAGTTCTAGTTTATTTTGAACTTATAACACATAATAACATATTTCTAATACCTGAAATGGCATTGAAGTTCACTTTTATGTCAATTAATTTAAATCTATAGGTGAAAGCTTTTAAGTGACACTTGTCAGGGGGACGGCATAAAATCTAGCCTCAGGAATATTGTCAGCACAATTAATAAAATCAAATAAGTTTATATCCCCCCAGAATGGCATTCAAATTGTAGCATAACAGTGATATGACAGTCTTACAAACCCTTGTGGGGGTCTGGGGGCGAGCCCCAGAAGCCAGAGGGTCTGAGAAAAAATATTTATCACGGACATGGCATTCTCCAGATCCCATTTTCGGTTCAAATCCCCAGAATCATTCAAATTGGGCCAACCCCCACCTACCTTATCTGACCCAATATGCTTTATTCTCAAACAGCCAGAGCGGCATCCCAAACCAGCCATGATAAAACTTTGGTCAAAATTCTCCATCTTTAATAATAAAGTAAATTCACACGTGAATAATAGGCGCACACCATTAAATTAGAGCTTGCCAAGGAAATATCAAGAGAAAGAAAGGCTAAGTTGGGCTTAGTCGCGCTGCTGTTATGGATACAGATGTTCTGCATGTAAGATTAATCGCGTTTTTTTACGGTTTAATGCTGTTTTGATTTCGAGCTTTATAACTTTGGTGTGATTAGAATTTTTGATGCGGTAAATATAATTTAGTTGATTTGAGTTGCGGGTTTGAAATTTGCAAACGAGAAAGGCGAGCAGCGCCGGAGTGAGTTATGTGTATGCAGGCCCAACGGCCCATAGTTTTTCAATAAAACTTTTCAAATGACCACCATAAAGATTACCATATTCAATAAAAATCATTACCATATTCAATGAAAAACACTGTTCCACTTCTATTGTTTCTCATGCTAGCAATTTCGGTCATTTTAGTTAAAGCATGCCAAAACCAGCTGGTCTTCATCTCCAGGAGAAAAAGCCACTTTACTCTTTTTAGATTCCCAGTCACTTTTTGAAAATATTCTGTTGGAGATCTCAGGGGATGGAGTTAGGGGATCTCAGGGGAGGGGCTAAGAGGATCTCAGGGGATTGGGTAAGGGTCAATCAGGGAAGGGAGTTTGGGGATCTCTTGGGATGGAGTTAGGGGATCTCAGGGGAGGGGGTTCTCAGGGGAGGGGGTTAGGGGACATAGTCGTCACTATGTCCATTTATTCACACTGTGCATGATTCATGGCTGTGTAACTGTATCAATTTCACCTTGTTGAGAACAGAACTGATGGTTTAATTCTCTATTTAGATTCATTCTGAGCTTTATTAATTCTTTGCACTGATAATAATTCGTTTCAATTATGTGATTTAATAACCATCAACATGACTTACAGATTGCATTTAGCTGATCTTTTGGGCTAGCTCACTTTCTTCAGTGTAACTAATGATGATACTGCACTTTACTTTCCTGACCTGAAGTTAGTTATTGGATGACCAATGCTTCAATGGCTGAAAAACGATCCCAAATGGTAGGAGACCCAAAAATTGTCACCTTACCTCGGTAATGAATCATTGTTCTTCAGGAATTATCAATCCTCCCATATCTCTTATATAAAATTGTACGTTGTGCCCCATGGCAACGCACGCTATAGGGGAAATGCACGTGCAGATTAATTGCGCACATTCATTTCTGTTAAATGCTGTTTTAATTTTGTTGCTCCACAACTTTTGATCTGATTGGAATTTTTTGATTAATGCAGTAAAAAGTATTTATTTGATTTGAATTGTGGGGTTTGAAATTTGTGACAGAGGTGCTGCGTAGCAGCTCTGAGTGAGCTGTGTATATGCAGGCCCAATGGGCTTGCTAGTCACCTTAAAAACTGAAGTTGAGGAAATAAAATTCTTATAAACCTGCATTGCAGACATTGAACTTAGTTGATCTTCATGATTTTGAAGGGCATTATTATAAGAATCTGAAAGTAATTCAATATCATATTGTGATAGAAGTGGTGGACAGGCTGACTTCATCAGAAATAATTGGAAAAATTGTGCAACTTGAAATACGAACACACAGAATTGTTATATGAGCAGCTTATATTACAGTACTTTATTCCTAATAGCAGAGAACGACAATAATCACCTTCTATGAGTCTATGCATCTTCATCCTCAAGAAACTCATGTCAGAAACATAGTGGCAGATGGCCAGTCAAAAATAGCTTTGAAGAATTTTCCAAGTCATGGAATTATTCCAAGTCGTAAATCAATCACCCAAAATGTTGTTACCACTGGCAAACATGACGTCATCACTTGATTGAAGCCTCAATCAATGTTCCTTCCCAATTAACCAATTAGTAACCTAGCTATTCTATATTATCATTGCTAATTATACTGTTCTGTGTACCCACCCAACAAACTACCTTATTGGCCTTTATTTAGCAGGCCTTTTTATTAACTGACCTCATTTAAATCAGCCCTATGGACAAAAATAGAATCATTTTTGAACCATTTTAATTGGCCCCTTGGACAAAAAATTTTCAAGCGGTTGCCAAACCAATAAATTTTTGCTCAAAAATAGCCATGAAAACAAACTTATACTTAAATTGCATCAAAAACTCATATCCTGGTCAAATATCATGATTTAGGTCATTATCTGTGTTCTATAATGATGGTCAAAAGAATTTAACAACACAAATTAGAGGAAGGTGCTTATCAACATATGGAGTTTTCTGAAACGAGAGATAATATAAGCATTTTAAATGTTGTATTCTCGAAACTGGCAGTAAATCAGTGGTGAAAAGTAGATCTGATTTGAATCCATTATTGCATTTTTAGTGTTTCACTGCACTATGGGGTCCCCCTCAGTCAATGCTATAAGCGATCAAGTTCAACACATAAGCTAAGTGATTGCTAAACATAAACACATATATCACTGTTTGCGTTGCGCGATGAGCTTCCTGTAGGGAAGCGCCGCGCGCGTACACACACCTATGCGGGCTTAGGAAGACATTGAAGACAAGTGATAAAAGTTTCATCTGAACTTAATCAACTGGCCAAAGAAATAATTGGCCCCACTTCAACCAGCCATTTTTTAACCAGCCCTTTGGACAAAAATTTCAAAGTTGTTTTTGTCCTTAACGGCCCGTTAAATAAAGGCCAATAAAGTATATGAACTAACGACCATTGAAACGAAGCGAACATTGCAACTGAAAGTAAACAGGATAATAGCGAGGCTGTTGCCTTTTGTTTAGTGATACCAGACCTATGGATGGATGAAATCCATCTACACCCGTATTATAACAACACACATTCAAACATAATAACATAATAGCCAAATAACATTTCCTCCGACATAAAGTCTGAAGGGTAACATAGTTGATTGAAACGGTATCTTCCGATTCCCAGCTCCAAATTGAGAAAGTGTCATGGATTTCCTTGCTAAACGACGCGGCGTTATTGTCCTAACCAGAGCCCTGCCGCCCTGGTTACGCGCACGGTTAGGGGGAGTAAAAGGCAATGTACGCATTATACTATTATAGAGACACATGCCCGCACTGTTTGCTAAACACGTATATCCCTGTGTGGGTTGCGCGCGGCGCGCTACCCCAGTGTGTCCAGTAGGGAAGCGCGCGGCGCGTACACACACCTATGCGTGCGCGCACTGCAAATGCACGTGAGCACACTGCACTGCAAATGCACGTGCGCGCACTGCAAATGCACGTGCGCACACTGCAAATGCACGTGCGCACACTGCAAATGCACGTGCGCACACTGCAAATGCACGTGCGCGCACTGCAAATGCACGTGCGCGAACTTTCCTAAGCCCGCATAGGTGTGTGTACGCGCGCGGCGCTTCCCTACGGGAAGCGCGCCGCGCAACGCAGACAGGGATATACGTGTTTAGCAAGCGCGAACTGCAAATGCACATGCGCGAACTGCAAATGCACGGGCGCGCATTCCTGAGCCCGCATACACAGTGGCTGCGCCGTAAGTGAAGACCGTGGATCGCGCCTTCCGTCGCAATACAAAAGAAGACCTTTTTCTCTCTGCGCGCGCCCTCGCGCTGTGGAGAAAAGGGTCTTCTTTATTGCCAATCGCATGCGACGGGCATGCAATCAATGCTTTTGCTAATGCTATACTGATACGCATACGCGTATGTCACTTTTAGTTCAGGTAGCTTTTGATAACTCTAAGGAGCATAGTAAAAGATGTAGTGACACTGATCACTTCAGCAGTACCAGGCAGGTTCCACTTTTATATTTAGCACAGTAGATGTACAATGCCTTTGAGTTAAAGTATACTAGATCATAGATAGTAGGTACTTTCAGTTTTTGCAATAAGTCCAATTCCATTTGATCATCTGCTTTGTGGGTGACTGCTAGATTGCGATTTAGCTCTTGGCAGTCTTGAACTTCTCCGACACCACCAGCTGGCCGGCCAAGAAGGCTTCAGCTTCTCGGCGAGAAGCTGAAGGCAAAGGAGGGTTTGGACTTGGAGAAGGAAGGAAAAGGAGTGTTGGAGTAAGGGTAAAGTGAGGTAGCCAGTAAGCTCACCGGCTTGCCGGTCCCTACACCCCCTCTAAAAGTCCCTCCATCCCCTCTAAAAGTCCCTACACCCCACTAAAAGTCCCCCACCCCCCTCAAAAAGTCACTCCACCCCCTCAAAAAGTCCCTACACCCCCTCTGTAAGGCCCTCCATCCCCTCTAAAAGTCCTCCACCCCTCTAAAAGTCCCTCCATCCCCTCTGAAAATCCCTACACCCCCTCTGAAAGTCCCTCCATCCCCCTCTGAAAGTCCCTCCATCCCCTCTGTAAGTCCCTACACCCCCTCTGAAAGTCCCTCCACCCCTCTAAAAGTCCCTCCACCCCCTCTAAAAGTCATTCCATCCCCTCTGAAAGTCCCTTCACCCCCTCTGAAAGTCCCTACTCCCCCTCTAAAAGTCCCTACTCCCCCTCTAAAAGTCCCCCCTCCCCTCTGAAAGTCCCTCCACCCCCACTAAAAGTCCCTCCACCCCTCTAAAAGTCCCTCCACCCCCTCTAAAAGTCCCTCCATCCCCTCTAAAAGTCCCTCCACCCCCTCTAAAAGTCCCTACTCCCCCTCTAAAAGTCCCTCCACCCCCACTAAAAGTCCCTCCATCCCACTAAAAGTCCTCCTAGCCCCTCTGAAAGTCTCTCCACCCCTCTGTTAGTCCCTACTCCCCCTCTGTAAGTCCCTAAACCCCTCTGTAAGTCCCTCTACCCCCTCTAAAAGTCCCTCCACCCCACTAAAAGTCTCTCCACCCCTCTGTAAGTCCCTCCACCCCCTCTGAAAGTCCCTCCACCCCCTCTGAAAGTCCCTCTTCCCCCTCTGAAAGTCCCTACACCCCCTCTAAAAGTCCATACATCCCCTCTGAAAGTCCTTCCACCCCCCTCTAAAAGTCCCCCACCCCCTCTGTAAGTCCCTACATCCCCCTCTAAAAGTCCCTCCATCCCACTAAAAGTCCTCCTAGCCCCTCTGAAAGTCTCTCCACCCCTCTGTTAGTCCCTACTCCCCCTCTGTAAGTCCCTAAACCCCTCTGTAAGTCCCTCTACCCCCTCTGAAAGTCCCTCCATCCCCTCTAAAAGTCCCTCCATCCTACTAAAAGTCCCTCCACCCCCTCTAAAAGTCCCTCCACCCCCTCTAAAAGTCCCCCCACCCCCTCTAAAAGTCCCCCAATCCCAGTGTATCTCGCATCATGAGGGATGTACAGAACCTGCTTCCCGACCTCTCCACTGCCGAATCCTCCTTCAAGGAGGAAATCACCCAGATGTCCCGGTCTCTGAAGGCCTTAGAGCAGGACGCCACCCAACTCCATCAGAAACTCAAGTTCCAGACTAAGACAGCAAGGGAAATGCCAGTTCTCTCAGCAGATCAGCAGACCAGAGTCAGGGCAATCCTCGATGAGAAGTAAGTACTGCAAGATATTTTAATCCCTTCAACTTACCTTGTGAAAAGTAAATTGCACGATCTGTAATACTGCGCTTCTTTTTCAATCCCATCATCGATCGGTGCATATGCACACATAGTAAGGGTCGTATGTGCTCTGGACTGTAACCCCCTGTGAACTAAATAGTTAAGTAGGTCTGAGAACGTTTTTCGGTAGTTCATAGTCCCCAGATTCACCAAAAAAAAGATCACCGGATTCCGAGTTGGGAAACCCCTTTTTTCGGACCCCTGCTCCCGAATTGGGGCAAAACTTCGACTGCCAATATCTCAGCTTCTGATTGAGATACAGGCCACTTCGTTATACCAAACTATGCAGAATGAGCACATCATAGGCGGCGGAGCATAGTTTAATAGTCGTAAACCCCTTAGTTTTGGAGTTATGGACGAAAAACCTCTTTTTGGCCCTACGTGTAACCCCAAGATTGCCCCTTTTTAATAAATAGAATCTGAAGGACCTAGAGAACTCAACGAGGAAACTACTTTATGCAGAATCATCACATTATGGGGGGTAGAACATGGTTTCAAAGTCCTAACCCCTTTCGTTTCAGAGTTATGGACGAAAAACCCCTTTTTAGCCCTACGCGTAGCCCCAAAATTGCCCCTATTTCCGTCCTGGCAAGGACGGCAACCCCCTCACAGTAAGAAAAAAAAAAAACAAAAAACAAAATAACTTGCGTTTGAAAATGGTGAAGGAAGCATCTGAGAGCTTTAAAACCTATCTTAAACGATTCCTCGTCAAATTTTACGTAGGAGTCGACCCCTCTCGAGTGAATGCGTATACCAAAATCTCGAGATATCCTCCCCTCGAACGTAACCTTGCCACTATACTAAAAAGAAATAGTTGGGAATATTTATATACTTATCAGGGCGCTGGCAAGCGCCCGCAGCCACGGAAAATTCACCCGACCGAGGGCATCTGCCCGAAGGGCAGATGCCCTCGGCCCGAAGGGCCGAGGGCATCGAGAGTTGCATCCCCGGCCGAAGGGCGAGATGCTGCTGAGAGCATCTGCCCGAAGGGCAGATGCCCCTCAGCCGAGGGCAACCAAACAGGCCAGCAATTCGGCCCGAAGGGCCGGGGACCTGGCCAGACACTCCCTAACAAGCCAGTAGTACCAGCATGAAGTGCTAAAAGTGGTAGCGGAACCGTTTTTCAAGTATTGAAAAATACGTTTGCCAGCGCCTATTATATAAAAATACAGTAAATCGCGAAAATCGCGATTTTCGAGTCGCGTTTTCAACATGTTAATTCGATCTGTTGGTCATGAAAATTTGTACAGGCGTAGTCCATAACATGAATAACAAACCCTGTAAATTTCATGAAAATCGACTACGTCGTTTTCTCACAATAAATTATCAAAAAAACGCTATTTTATCAAAAATTAGAACATGGACTACGACGACCCGACTCGATGATAAAAATTGCGTTTGAGTGTTCTCGAGAACCATAAAAGATAGAATCATAATCTAAACGGCATATGAAACTTCAGAATGATGTGCGTGCAATAGGCCATATAATATTTTGAATTGACGATTCCTTAATTGGTTAATTGGCCAATTAAAGTGATTATCGCGCATAACTCCAAAAGTAAGAATGTTAGCTTCTCAATTCTAACGGCATCATTAACTTAAATCAAAATTACGATTTGTACGTCTAATTTAAGTATCAGTTGCCCGCCGCTTAATTAGTTAATTGGCCAATTAAAGTAATTATCGCGTATAAATCAAAAAGTAAAAATGTTAGCGTCTCAATTCTAACGGCATCATAAACTTAAGCCAAAACTACGATTTATTCGTTTAATTTAAGTACCGGTTGCCAACCGCTTAATTAGTTAATTGGCCAATTAAAGTAATTATCGCTTATATCTCAAAAAGTAAGAATGAAAGCGACTTAATTCCAACGGCATCAGTAACTAAAGCATAAATTACGAGATGCACGTTTAATTTAAGTACCAGTTGCCCGCCGCTTAATTAGTTAATTGACCAATTAAAGTAATTATCGCCTATAACTCAAAAAGTAAGAATGATAGCGACTTAAATCCAACGGCATCAGTAACTTAAGTCGAAATTACGATTTATTCGTTTAATTTAATTACCAGTTGCCAACCGCTTAATTAAGTAATTGGCCAATTAAAGTAATTATCGCCTATAACTCAAAAAGTAAGAATGATAGCCACTAAATTCCAACGGCATCAGTAATTTAAGCCAAAATTACGAGATGCACGTTTAATTTAAGTACCAGTTGCCCGCCGCTTAATTACTTAATTGGTCAATTAAGGTAATTATCGCCTATAACTCAAAAAGTAAGAATGATTGCGGCTTAATTCCAACGGCATCATTAACTTGAACTGATTGCGTAAGTTTTATGCCAAAAAAGAGTGATATGGATAGCCAAAAACAATTGAAAATTGTTTGGGTTTCGCAGCCACTCCAGTACCAAAACTTATACGATTAAAAATATTGATATGACTTTTAATCGCAGCCCGTCCGTGGCGGTGTGCTTTGGTTACTAAGAAATGAGCAGAATTTAATCGTACGTTCATCCCTATTTGATGATTCAAATCGCCAATTTGCAGCGACTTTGAGGGTCATAAAAATTTAAAACATGAGTCCACTACTTTGATAATGCATGATTTTAAGCCGGTAGGAAACACGCCGTCACACTTATTATGGTTGGCAGGTTGGAGTGACAGCATCACTATTGTGAAGAGGTTCGACAAAAATGAAGTGGAAAGTTTTCACGAGTGTACAATTCAATAAGTTCACATCATATGCGTGACCAAGATATTTTTTCGTAACCAAAGCACAGTGCACACCGCCACGGACGGGCTGCGATTAAAAGTCATATCAATATTTTTAATCGTATAAGTTTTGGTACTGGAGTGGCTGCGAAACCCAAACAATTTTCAATTGTTTTTGGCTATCCTATACTTATATACTTATATATAGCTGATAATTTTGGACCAAATTTGAATCGCTGAGATCTCGAGAACCACAAATGGTAGAGCCTTGATCGAGGGCGGGTTTTTTTCAACTAAGATGGGAGAATGTAATAGGCTATGTAGGAAGTTTCACGGATCGATTTTTTGCTGTTATGACGTCATCAAAATCGATAAAATCACGATTTTTAGCGAAAACGTAATTTTGGACCACTTTGAAGCACTGTATCTGAAAAGTTTTCTACCGCGTCATGTTTTCCCCGACTTATGTAGCATCTAGACCTCGAGATTTAGCCACAAAAGAAGTTTCATGGTGATTGGTGAAAAAATGAGGTCGTGGGGGCCTCCAAAATCGAGGATCTTTACTAGGCCAAAATATGGTGACTTTGAGCATCTATATCTCAGCTCACCAACATTGCTCCATCTTTTCCAGGCGATTCAATGTTCTTTCTCAGTCAAATATCAAGGGTAAAAAGTTTCAAGTCTTCCCGATTTAAGGGGAAGGTGTGGTGGCCCTCAAAACGTAAATTTGAGCCGCGCGAAAAAGTCGAAAATTTGGTTAAGTCCAATTTCAGGCCGAATTCCGTAAGTGCAGGGCTGTTGTGCTATACGATAGTGACTGAATCAACATTTTGATTTACTTGGTACTCGAATAGAACAAGAAATGGCCCATGGAAATGAAGTGCACGTGAGTTCACGTGGACGTTTTGTAGAAATTAGGCAAATTTGAAATTTGAGTCTTGAGACCGAATTTTCGACTTGATTTGATTGAAACAAGTCACAATGCAATAGAGAAACATGATTCCAGGTCCATATAATGAATTTTGCACGTGAGTTCACGCGGACGTTTTGTAGAAATTAGGGAAATTACTATTTCAACGATTTTAACGAATGATTTCTATTTCGAACACCTAACAACGTATGTTTAGATCGTAATCACCTCAAACAATTAAAAAGCGGCGCCCCTGTGACTCTGTGAGGGGGTTGCTATGACGACCGCTTGCGGTTTTGTCTGTGGTTTAATATATAAAATGTGAAGGTCGTAGAGAACTGAACGAGGACTCTAGCCTATGCAGAATCGTCACATTATGGGGGGTAGAACATGATTTCAAAGTCCTAACCCCTTTCGTTTACGAGTTATGTACGTTAAACCCCTTTTTAGCCCTACACGTAGCCCCAAAATTGCCCCTATTTAATATATAAAATCTGAAGGTCGTAAAGAACTGAACGAGGACTCTAGCCTATGCAGAATCATCACATTATGGGGGGTAGAACATGGTTTCAAAGTCCTTACCCCTTTCGTTGAGGAGTTATGGACGAAAAACCCTTTTTGCCCTATGCTCAACCCAAAATTGCCCCTATTTAATAAATGATATCTGAAGGTCGTAGAGAACTGAACGAGGACTCTAGCCTATGCAGAATCCTCACATTATGGGGGTAGAACATGGTTATAAAGTCCTAACCCCTTTCGTTTCAGAGTTATGGACGAAAAACCTATTTTAACATTTCATGTATTGCTAGAAACAAACAATACTAACTTAAGGATTTCCATTCTCTATAATGTAAACCTGTCCTTTTTCTTCTTGCAGTAGATTACGACTACAGCTATTGCAACCAAGACAAGTACAAAACCTATCAAAATCCAGATTGTTAACTGTGTCCCTTCGTGTATCATAATATTTTGATTGAAGAGCCTGAAAGGCAAGCGACATCATGAAAAGATCCATTTTATAAGCGAGAGATTTTTGCAGATCTAATTTCAGGCATGCCCACCATTATTTGGATGAACCCAATCTGATGTACAGCATAGACCGGAATAGTGTTTATTTTATATGAGCCCAAGGAATTTCAATACTCAGTGTCATACTCACAGGGAGCGGACTCTAGGTCAGGGACTCAAGGTCAGGAGACTCTGGGTTGGGGGGCTCTGGGTCAGGGGCGGCAAACCAGGGTGGACTCTGGGTCAGGAGCATCTTTACTTTATATATACACTATCTAAAGCTCATCACTTGGCAGTCTTGAACTATTCCGACACGACCGGCTGGCCGGCCGGCTAGCCGACCGGCCAGCCGGCCGGCTAGCCGGTTAGCCGGCCGGCTGGCCGGTCGGCTAGCCGGCCGGCCAGCCGGTGAGCCAACCGGCTAGCCGGCCGGCTAGTCCATCAGCCGGTCGGCTAGCCGCCCGGCTTGCCAGTTAGCCGGCCGGCTAGCCGGTCGGTTAGCCGGTCGGCTAGCCGGCCGGCTAGCCGGTGAGCAAACCGGCTAGCCGACCGGCCAGCCGGTTAGCCGGCCGGCTAGCCGGTGAGCCAACCGGCTAGCCGACCGGCCAGCCGGTTAGCCGGCCGGCTAACCCCTACTCCAACACCCCTTTGCCTTCCTTCTCCAAAGCTTCGTTTGCCTTCCTTCTCGGGCATCTGACAGTATTAAGAGCAAAATATTTGAAATCAGCGTATCCAAATTTTCAGGACTGCCTCTCAATCGGTACATTAGTGGGTTAACGTATTCAGATTCTCGCGGTATACCTACGTATCTCGCGTCATGTAATGCCTTATCAAGATAAGAACATCGCTCTCCTACTTGGGATCGCATTCACTTACGTGTCTTACGTGAAGATGACTGATTGCAGGGTGAAAATACCTCCAACAGAATAGTAACATCGGTCACTTACGTATCTCATGTGACACGGACTGATCAGGACTACATTCAATGCAATGCTTCATAGATCGTCTCCTAAACTGTTATTGCATGGTCACGTCGCTTCAAGACGAATACTTCCAACAGAATAGTAACATCGTTCACTTACGTATCTCATGTGACACGGACTGATCAGGAGTACATTCACTGCAATGCTTCATAGATCGTCTCCTACCCTGTTATTGCATGGTCACGTCGCTTCAAGACGAATAGGATATTTGTACCCTTAAATAGAGGACTTTCTGACCATTTATCATCAGTTCATCATGGCTTGTTTCAACTCATCTGTTCTACAGCTACTAACCTCCAGTGAAGCAGACATCCAGATCTTCTGCAGAAACAGAGGTGTGATCCCTTCTTCCTCCCTCTGTACGGGTACCAACTGCAACGCCCAGATGACGTGGACTTCCTGTTCTGCAACCCGCTACAGAGATGGTTCCTGCTGGAGATGCCCTAGCTGAGTATACCGCTCAATCAGACACAACTCCATCCTGGATCAGCAGAACATAACCTTCACGCAGTTCATCTGGCTCCTCCACGCCTTCTCCAACAAGAACAACACCAACGTCAACATTGCGGAGTACACGGGACTGTCAGAGCACTCTGTGTCGGTGTGGGTGGGCAAGCTACTAACCTGCTTGGCGGAGTACCTCTATAAGAACCCAGTGGTGCTCGGCGGACATGGTGTGGTGTTGGAGGTGGACGAGAGTAAATATGGGACGCGGAAGAACAACCGAGGATCATGGCGGGATGGCAACTGGGTGCTTGGGATGCTCGAACGCGGAAGGTCCGACAGATGCCACTTCATCCCTTTTCCTGGCAACAGTCGCAGTGCTGCTACCCTCATCCCTATCATCATGAACTTCGTCCGACCATGTTCCATCGTGATGACAGACGGCTGGAGTGGGTACAACAGTCTACCGAGGAGGGGCTACTACCACTTCGTTGTGAACCACAGCATCCAGTACGTCAACCCCATCACCTGAGTTCACATCAACACTATGGAGGGGCTCTGGACTCACTGCAAGAAACACGTGAACGGCAACAAGTACATAACAGACTCCCTCATCGACTACATGTGGAGGAAACGCATCAATGGAACCAGCTGAACTGCTCTGTTCAAGGCAGCAGAACACTTGGACTGCTGCCTTGGACTGCCTGAAGGATGTTTACGGCAACTGAATATTTTGGGTTGTTACATTTCATGTTATTATATGTTGGGCTGTTATATGTTATAATTTTCAAGATAGAGATACGTAGGTATACCGCGAGAATACGTTAACCCACTAATGCACCGATTGAGAGGCAGTCCTGAAAATTTGGATACGCTGATTTCGGATATTTCGCCCGAGAAGGAAGGCAAACGAAGCTTTGGAGAAGGAAGACAAAGGGGTGTTGGAATAGGGGTTAGCCGGCCGGCTAACCGGCTGGCCGGTCGGCTAGCCGGTTGGCTCACCGGCTAGCCGGCCGGCTAGCCGACCGGCTAACCGACCGGCTAGCCGGCCGGCTAACTGGCAAGCCGGGCGGCTAGCCGACCGGCTGATTGACTAGCCGGCCGGCTAGCCGGTTGGCTCACCGGCTGGCCGGCCGGCTAGCCGACCGGCTAGCCGACCGGCCAGCCGGTCGTGTCGGAATAGTTCAAGACTGCCCAATGCCCATCACTTATAAGGTGACTCTCTCGGTTAACCCAATAACCCTGATAATGGACCCCGGAATCCGGATAACCGGTGTAATCATGTGACCCAATGGATCATTGCTGACACTATCCCATACCGCTTGTTGGACTCATATCCCGGATGTCATCAGAGCGGATTCATTATACGAGAGGGTCATGCAGGCACGACTGCATGCATATGATTATGCAGACACTATGCCTACGGCTCTACTTTTGGAAATATTGTTGCTGCCAACGCTGTCTCAACGCAGACCCTCCCCCTCTCCACGGCCATCCTGATCCCCCAGCCCACCGTCCCTCCTCTCAACCCTCCCCTCCTCTGCAGACACTTCCATAATCAAGATCATCCAAGGAAGAACCTTTACTTTCAAATCCCTCCTCTTGAGCTCAAGGCTACTCTAGAGATAGCAAGCCCTTAAAAGGTCGAAGACAAGCTTGGAAGTGTATCAAGTGGAGCTGCAAGTGTACTGGACGATTCTACACCATCAATCTTTTACTCCCTTGCCAAACCTCACTGCCACCCTGCTGAAGCTGCTGACTCCAATGCTGCTGAGGCCCGCTTTTAGATCAAGTAGATGGCTTCCACCACCATTCTTGCTTCAACTGCCTGATCCTGGCTCCTCAAACCCAGAGTCCCCTGACCTAGAGTCCCCCGACCTAGAGTCCTATACCTGATACCACCGAGCATCATCGTCCAGTTTTTCAAATGCTTTCGATTTCAAATTATCAATCTATCAAAAATTTGTAATTATATTAACTTCTTTCATCATTCGGCTTTATGACGTTCACAGAAAAAGGACTATTTTGTAGTTACCCATAGGGCTGAAAATGGGTTTTTTGTCCATCACTCAAGAACAAAAGGGTGTAGGACTTTGAAACCATGTTCTACCCCCCATAATGTGATGATTCTGCATAGGCTAGAGTCCTCGTTCAGTTCTCTGTAGCGACCTTCAGATTTTATTTATTTAATAGGGGCAATTTTGGGGTTACGCATAGGGCTAAAAAGGGGTTTTTCGTCCATAACTCTGAAACGAAAGGGGTTAGGACTTTGAAACCATGTTCTACCCCCCATAATGTGACGATTCTGCATAGGCTAGAGTCCTCGTTCAGTTCTCTACGACCTTCAGATTTTATATATTAAATAGGGGCAATTTTGGGGCTATGAGTAGGGCTAAAAAGGGGTTTTTCGTCCATAACTCTGAATCGAAAGGGGTTAGGACTTTGAAACCATGTTCTACCCCCCATAATGTGATGATTCTGCATAGAGTAGTGTCCTCGTTGAGTTCTCTAGGTCCTTCAGATTCTACTTATTAAAAAGGGGCAATCTTGGGGTTACGCGTAGGGCCAAAAAGAGGTTTTTCGTCCATAAATCCAAAACTAAGGGGTTTACGACTTTGAAACTATGCTCCGCCGCCTATGATGTGCTCATTCTGCATAGTTTGGTATAACGAAGTGGCCTGTATCTCAGTCAGAAGCTGAGATATTGGCAGTCGAAGTTTTTGCCCCAATTCGGGAGAAAAGGGGTCCAAAAAAGGGGTTTCCCCAACTCGGAATCCGGTGATCTTTTTTTTTGGTGAATCTGGGGACTATGAACTACCGAAAAACGTTCTCAGACCTACTTAACTATTTAGTTCACAGGGGGTTACAGTCGTACCCTTACTAACAGCTAAAACTCAAAAATTACATCCACAAAATACCTCTTTCCTTCCTTAATCCAGTTATTGAAATGTTACCATTCTTTCAGTGACCAAAAGATAAACTCTCTGGTTTCGAAGATAAAAGCTGCAAATGCACAGTTAACTTGACAAGTAGCTAGCTCATATAAATAATATGTTTTCTTCCAGTAAAACGCTTCCAGTAAAACGCTGTTTGAGGCTCATTGAAGTTTGTTATTTCACGTGGGAAGGAATGCTGTATCATATACTGTACTTGACGTCGACTTAAACACCCGCAAGGTCTGTGAGATTGTGACATCGAAATTTCATATCTTTAACATTGACACATCTTTATTTGTAAAATTTCTTTGATTAAACCAATCATGATGCTCAGGGTTTCGTTTTTCTCTTTTATATGTACTTTAGAGGCGTAAGACGAACACGCAGACAATATAGAGCCCTGCGAGAGCAGGGCTCTATATAATATTTCAATGTCGACAGCGCAACTGGAGACATTTAGATTATTTAGAGTGCGAGGCGAAGCGAAGCTGAGCCGAGTGCTCTAAATCATATTTCTGCGGTGAGTTTGAGCCTCTGCGGTGAGTTTGAGCCTCTAAAGTACACGGTGTACATAAGACACACCCTGTACACAACAAGCACACGTTACCTTATATGGTAATAAGCAAAATGCTTGTTTACATATTACAAAAAAGCGCATAACTCAGCCGTTTTTTTAGCAATTTTGATCAAATTTTCAGGATATTACGGGCAATGTGTGACCAATATCATCCTGGAGTAGCTAACATTTTTGACCTTCAGAAATTGAGATATGACAAATAAACCGGTTTTTTGTTTTAAAGTTATCGCTTAATGACTGGCTTTTCGGTCATAATTTCGCTTCTGGAGCTCAAAAATGAATCAAAACTTCACTGAGATGTTGCTTTTATGAAGCTCTAAATGTCCTGAAAGTTTCATCAAGTTTGCTCAAAAAACCTCGGAGATATGCACATTTTTGTAAGGCAAATGTAAAGGTCGCATAGATTTACATTTAAAATGGTATTGAATTACAGTGTGTCATAACAAACACATGATATAAAACGCGTGTGGTAACACGACTCTACGCAGATAGTACTACCCTCTAAATCGGTCTAAACCTGTCGTGAGACTACTATACATCAATAATAAGGTATTTTTCCATTCATCAAATGTGTCCGTCATCAAAATATGTTCTAGTTTGTAGTCATTGTGCCATAACTTTCATTTAGGAAGCATTTGCTCGAAAAAATATTTTTGGATCTTTTGAATAATCAATGTTTGCATAAAATTAAAAAATTTAAAATATTCAGCCTAATTATTCAGTTAGGTTAGTAATAAAGTTTGCAATGAAGCAACTAACAGCTGTAATGTAATCGCTAACCCGTGTGTTGAACATTTTCCATGAGTTATTCTCTTTGTTAGGGATCCTGAATCCTCAATTAAGAGACCCATAAGTATTCAATCACTCAACGCACATGAGGACAAGTCATGAGAGGCTTCCCATATTGTTTTCTTTTTAAATCTATTTTCTATTTTTATTCGGTGTTCACTCACATGTAAACTCACATGTAAATTCACGTGTTCAATTCACATGTTCAATTCACATTTCAACACGTCACATGTTAACCTTTACCAAAACATCTGTAGGATGGTGGATTAGAATGAGAAATGGCAGATTGGCGGGGGGAATAGCGATGAAAACTCTAGAGAGTCTAACGTTTGACAACGCCGCACTCAGGGATCTCCCAGTAGATTCTGTCACTGAGAACACACCTAGGCAAGGTGATATATCAGATCTTTCTTTTATCAGATCACACACGAAAACTTGTGGTTCCTCATTTCTGATGTTTACAATAGTCACTATTTAACTACCGCTTTACTTGTTGCCCTTAAGTTGAAAAGAATCATTGATAATGTTATGACGGAATCCCGGACAGTTGACTAAGCTGTCTCTCCTATTTCAGTCCGCGGGGCATGTTTCAGCAAGGTATCTCCCACCCCGCTAGCTAACCCCAGCACAGTGGTCTACTCAGCCAGTGCCATGCGCCTCTTAGACCTGGATGAGGAACAACTCCAACGAGCTGACTTTCCCGGATAGGCATTGTGTAGCTATATAACGCTTTTAGTAACGTGCTACCATAGTGATGTTCACCCCATGTGGGCAACCAAAGGGAGGGTTGCGAGGGAGGCCTGGGTCTTCCATACGTGGGGGAAAATTTACTTACGCCTTCTAGATACTTCTGAGTTGCTCTTACTACCTGTCAGTTGCTATGACAACCTGCAGGTTGTCATACAGGTTGTCATAGCAACCAACAGGTAACTACTGAGGGCGTAAGTGCAGCACTTGCGCCCTCTCTAGTTACCTGTGAGTTGCTATGACAACATGTAATTACACTCCCTTTAGTTACCTGTGAGTTGCTATGACAACCTATACTTATACCCTCTAGCTACCTGTGTGTTGCTATAGCAACCTAATCTGTACTTGTACCCTCTATGTAAGTATGTACCTATGTGTTGCTATAACAACCTATACTTACACCCTCTAGGTACCTGTGTGTTGCTATAGCAACCTAGCCTGTACCTTTCCCGGGTACCTGTGTGGCAGTAAAAGTATACCGGGAGCAGACTACGCAGCGCATTGTTACTGTGGGCACCAGTTCGGTTACTTCAGCGGACAGCTAGGAGACGGGGCTACCATGTACGTAGGAGAGGTCCTCAACTCCAACAACCAGAGATGGGAGGTAGACACACACACACATCTGTCTTAATGATAATAACACTGAATTGTCTGCACCAGAGATGGGAGGTAGACACACATCTTTCTTAGTGATATTTACTGAAATGTCTGCAGTTTTCAATGTCAGATAAATTGAGATTTACATCAACACTGTCTGCGTATTCATCCAAGTGGCGGTTACTTATTTACTACTCAGATCCAGTTTAAAGGCGCGGGTAAGACGCCCTTTTCTGCTAATGTTAAACTGTTGACCTTTGTCTCAGATCCAGTTTAAAGGTGCGGGTAAGACTCCTTTCTCTGCTAATGTTAAACTGCTGCCCTTCTCAGATCCAGTTTAAAGGCGCGGGTAAGACCCCCTTCTCCCGCTCTGCAGACGGCAGGAAGGTTCTGCGGAGCAGTCTGCGGGAGTTTCTGTGTTCGGAGGCCATGTTTCACTTGGGGGTCCCTACCACTCGGGCAGGTATACTGATATCAGACATTATACCATCATGCCGTGTATTCTAATTTATGTTGATTTATTGCGAGTATTCTATGCCTGAAATTTTGCAACTTTAGCAAAAGTTATTATTAAGCTAAAAAGTTAAAACTTTTTTGTAACACCATCTGTAGATTTTGTTCTAGGTGCTCTCCTATTTGTATTGCTTTGTATGAAGTATTCTCTGATTCCCACTGTGGCTCTCTTGTGTTTCCTCCCCACCCCTTGCGGCACCATCTCTCTTACATTTTCTCCTGTGTTTCCTCTCCACCCTTCCGGCACCATCTCTCCTCACATTTTCTACAGGCAGCTGCGTGGTGTCGAGTGATACAGTAGTGAGGGACATTCTCTACGACGGCAACCCTATAGATGAGAAGTGTACTGTCATTCTGCGCATAGCTCCCACTTTCCTCCGATTCGGATCATTCGAGATATTCAAGTCTATTGATCGAGTTAGTATTTTAATTATTATCTCATACACATGATATACTCATATACTCTTGAGACACGGTTGATTGCGGATCATGATTAGCACTTCTGTACTGTGGCATGTAGATAATAAGAGAGTAGGTCAGAACTACTTGTCGATTGTCGTTGACCAATGCGACTATCATTTATTGAATTATAGAATAATTCAGATGGCAGCTTCATGAGTTGTCAAATAGATAGTCTTCATTATTCAATTCTAATCATTTCACTAAAATGGTGGACTCCCAATTTTTATTGAAAATGGAAATATTACTGAGGGCCGTGTATTGAGAGGTTATCAATCGAGGTACAATGGGTTACCGTTTCTTATCCCACGAGGTGCCAGCCGATTGGGATAAGTTATTTATGCCACGGGGCGAAGCCGAATGGAATAATTCTTAGTCTTAGGTGACCTACTATGAAGAGATTTATAGCGGGGTTTCCTGTGACGGAGAAGGCCCATCGGGCCTTCAACCCTTCTTGTAAGAGACATAAAGAGATCAAAATTCAGGAATGAAACTGTCTAAACGCAAATAATCAATTGGAATTTAGGAATTGGAACATCAACAAATTGAAAGAATCATCCCAATAACATTCTATCTTCTAATTCCCCCTAGTATTCTGCTACGGCACCAACCTGCAAAATTGGATGAGTTCTCAAGTGACAAGTTGCAAAAATAGTACATTAATTATCACTTAAAGACTTATCAAAATTTATGAATAACTTTGAGCTATTATCTAGAATTTAAGACTCAAAACTTTCCTATGTAGATTCTAAGCCAACTTCATTGCCGTTCAACATATTCAATCGATTATTTCAGTAATTGAATGAAAATGCAAACTTGCAACTTCCAAGAAACGATCAATGGTTCAATGCTAGCACTTACTCTTTCACAAGGACTCTTCATTTCATCAGCTTCTCTTACTGCATTCCCTGCAAAGTGATGAATTGAATGGAACTTCAGTAACAATTACATAAAATACCTGTTCAGTGATACATATAGAACCCTCTGACGTTTTCATACGTGTCTTTAGTACATAGACACTTGCATGATCGGGCCCGTATCAGTTAGACCCCCGCTCAGTCCTGAGAACTTCAGCCAAAACGGGAAACCGGATTTGTACCGGATACTGGATAGGCGTGTCCATGTATAATATTAAGAGTGCTTGATCATGTTAAATGAGCTAAGTTATGTGCAATAAAGCGATAAATCCCTGCCGTGATGTTCAACAATGAGCAGTTAAACGCAATAATACGATATTTTAAAAATACTTCCCTTTCCATCTTCTGCTTATAATTTAAACGTCTTTAAGTAACTGCAAACTTGAAAGTCGCATTAATCATGAGAGTCTAAGAGTCTAGAGCTTGGAAATTGACGAAGACGTTTGATAATTGCAGAAGGTGAATCTGCATATTACTTACGGGAATCCTGATTTCTTCTGATTCTTGAAGTGCTCCTGGGATCCTAATTTCTTCTGATTCTTGAAGTGCTCCTGGGATCCTGATTTCTTCTGATTCTTGAAGTGCACCTGGAATCCTGATTTCTTCTGATTCTTGAAGTGCTCCTGGGATCCTGATTTCTTCTGATTCTTGAAGTGCCCCTGGAATCCTGATTTCTTCTGATTCTTGAAGTGCTCCTGGAATCCTGATTTCTTCTGATTCTTGAAGTGCTCCTGGAATCCTGATTTCTTCTGATTCTTGAAGTGCTCCTGGAATCCTGATTTCTTCTGATTCTTGAAGTGCCCTGGAATCCTGATTTCTTCTCTGATTCTTGAGTGCTCCTGGAATCCTGATTTCTTCTGATTCTTGAAGTGCACCTGGAATCCTGATTTCTTCTGATTCTTGAAGTGCTCCTGGAATCCTGATTTCTTCTGATTCTTGAAGTGCTCCTAGTCCTGATTTCTTCTGATTCTTGGAATCCTGATTTCTTCTGATTCTTGAAGTGCTCCTGGAATCCTGATTTCTTCTGATTCTTGAAGTGCTCCTGGAATCCTGATTTCTTCTGATTCTTGAAGTGCTCCTGGAATCCTGATTTCTTCTTTGATTCTTCTGATTCTTGAAGTGCTCCTGGAATCCTGATTTCTTCTGATTCTTGAAGTGCCCCTGGAATCCTGATTTCTTCTGATTCTTGAAGTGCTCCTGGAATCCTGATTTCTTCTGATTCTGCAATTGCTCGAGCTTCAATTTGAAGCACGGCTGATGTCACCCTGAAAGTGATATATATTTAAATTTAACAATAAGGAATTTTGTTTGAGGGGACACCAAATTGAGTTTCAGCTGATGGCATCAGCCTGATGCCATATTCTTGCCACCTATGTAGTACTTCAGGTATCAGGGGCTGACAAGCCCCGTGGTGGATTGCGACCCCGATCAAGGAGTAAGGGGCCCGAAAGCGGTGGTGGAATTGAGTCTGCTCGGATCCGCGCGGAATCCGGATTAGTTTGCCATGGTATAATAAAAAATGGTATAATAAAATTACTCACAGCATGCAAAAGATGTAAATCTTCATAGTGTCCGTTAAATCTTTTGTCGGATTTGAATTTCCTAGATTAGAAATAGAGATCTGAATCACCAGTATAGAATGAAGATGGCTTGTCACTGTCAGGACAAAATGCAAACGATTGTGGAACAACAATGAGTTTCAGATTGTGATATAAAAAGTTGGTAGTGTTTCATTGACCCATGAAGAAAGTGGTTATGGGTGATGACAGTGCTGGTAAATAAAACTGATGCATAGGATTCAAATCCTTGAATTCCGTTCTAGAATAATTGGATCGTGTTTCATTAACTTGTGACAGTTATAAGTTTATTGTTGTGACAGTAAAGTTTATTGTTGTGACAGTATGTTTATTAGCAATGAGATGTTACACAGACAATGAGAGAAAGAAGATACGTGACCCGTGGTTGACGTGACCTGTCAAGTACAAAGTGGAACAATTAAATCATAGGGGAGCCCGACTCATAACCGCGGACATTTTACCTCACAGCACTTCGTCTCTCTCCTCTTACCCTAACTTTAACCCTAACCTTTACCTTATTAATAACCTTTGCCTAAAGTTGAAATATCATGTGGTAAAGTGCCGTGAGGTGAAATGTTTTGAGGTCCGTTTCCGAATCATTGAACTCAGGGTTAAAGGCAAAGCTTCAATTATTTGTTCAGCGCAAAGGATAAGTGGACCCTAACACAGAATGAGGTCTGCAATGTGCCCTCAGTTGGTCCTTATAACTGACTCTTCATACGTGACTACAATAGACACGTTAATAGCAAATCGTAGCTCATTATTCCCAATTGTTTCCCCATTTCTCTTTGTTCTTCCCATAGGTAATAATTCAAAAAAAGAACAAGGAGCTTTTGTCCGATGTTGGTTAATATTGCAATCCGCAATATGTGTTTGATGATTTAATATTATCAATCACAATGAAAGTAATTCATAATCTTAACACTTTACAAAACTTGCCGTTAGAATCGCAGCTAATAATAGAAATAAGAGAAAAGATCCATAGGAAACTGAAAGGAATACGTGACTGCAAATACGACGCTTTGGCACGTAACAAATAAAACTATCTTTTATTTTTCGCATTTCAATCAACCAATAGATAATATAACGCCTGGATTTCAGTAACTGTTGAGTTAATACTGCAACTTTTGCAATTCACATTTTATATTATTCTATTAAGAATCAAGTATGGTGCAACACTGAACACATCCATTAGGTATGTACTATCTATCACTTATCAAGACTGTTGGAGTATTGGGAAGAAATGAACAGTACAGTAACCATAATGCAGGGCTTAACTCGCTCGCGGCTTTTGCAAGACCAAAAAGGATCACTGCAAGAGCACCTCTTCTCGTTTCGATTTCCGTTTATTAGTCAAGGTTCTGGTTCAGTTATGTCCATTAGCTCAATATTGGGGGGGGGGGGAGGGCTACAGGAGAGCGTAGAAAAGATCCATAGGAAACTGAAAGGAATACGTGACTGCAAATACGACGCTTTGGCACGTGACACTTATTGCATGTGTGTGCAGATTTTTTGAAATTATCGATTGTTGAAAATTGAAAATTGAAAATTACTATTTTTGACCATTTTTGGACCAGGAGCGTTAGAAGTGCAACACGAATTTCGCCATTTCGGTAAAAGGCACGGACGGACAATGCAATCAAAATATTGCCCTCTGATTGGTTGTAAGCATGGTTACCACAGTAGAGATAGTAAGTAAAAATTTCCGGCCACTTTCAGATCTTATCCATTGCCAACCCTCCTCAATGCCTTTTTGTATATTCAAAAAAGCCATTGGGGAGGGAGAAATATATAATACCCGTTAAGACCCCTTTTCCGTTGCAGATGACAGGTCGCATGGGTCCGAGTGTGGGTCAGACTGACATCCTGAGGCGAATGTTGAGATACGTGAAGGACGGCTTCTACTCTGAACTGCCTGGGGAGGGGGATGAGGAGCAGGGGGCAGTGGAGATGTTCAGGCAGATCATGGGCAGGACAGCCAGACTAGCAGCGCACTGGCAGATTGTGAGCATATTCACATTGTGAAGTTGACATTTGAAGATGTGTTGAATATTGTGTAGACTGTGAGCATACATTGTGAAGTTATCATTTGAAGATGTGTTGAATATTGTGCAAATCGATGACATTAAGACTTTAATTCGTAGCACACGGACTTTACCATTCCTCAAGGTAGGGTTTTGCCACGGAGTTCTCAACACAGATAACATGAGCATACTCGGACTCACTATCGACTACGGACCCTACGGTTTCATGGAGACCTTTGATCCGGGCTTCATCTGCAATTCTAGTGATAAAGGTGGCAGGTGAGTTGATTAATTACTGTTTGGAATATCCAACATCTTCTTTCAGTGCCCCTAAATACCCCAAATCCTCGAATGGTATCTTCTCAGCATTCGCTATACCGCCCAGCCAAACTTTTCAACCATTCACTCACCCTTCATACCACCCAGCCAAACTTTTCAACCATTCACTCACCCTTCATACCGCCCAGCCAAACTTTTCAACCATTCACTGACCCTTCATACAGCCAGCTAAACTTTTCAACCATTCACTCACCCTTCATACCGCCAGCTAAACTTTTCAACCATTCACTCACCCTTCATACCGCCAGCTAAACTTTTCAACCATTCACTCACCCTTCATTCCCCTTGCAAGCATTCCTTCACCTCAGGTATTCGTATGAATCTCAGCCTGACATCTGTAAGTGGAATGTTAAGAAACTGGGAGAAATGTTCAGCCTGGTCGTGTCTGAGGATGCGCTCAACTCTGTTACAGAAGAATGGGACCAGGTCAGTTTAAACAAATGGAATCGAATTGACTTCCAATCCCTCCAATATTCAAATGTCTGTTCTTTCAGTCTTTTACCGGCTTTTTCTCTGAAAATCAGTTGAGGAAGTCTCAATCGTGCTATTTAAATATTAATTTCGAATTAATGTTTAAAAATGTACAAGTAAGAACGCTGACCTATGAAAATGGTGATACTAAAACTCTCCACCCCCTCTAGGTATATGAGTCATCCTATAACGAGATGATGAGGAAGAAACTAGGACTTCTCGCTGAGTCCCCCGAGGATGGCAGTCTCTTTGCTAAACTATTCGAGACCATGCAGGCCACTCACTCCGACTTCACAAACACCTTCCTACTCTTACAATCTGCAACATTCCTTGGTAAGATTGGTAGGTGTTTACTATCGTTTTACTGACAATTGGGATGGAAAAGAAGTGCCAAAATTCTCCGCTCTTAGGGCTGAAGTGTAATTTTATTCGCTTTTTTGGAATCGACCGGCCTTACTCCTTTGTCTTCGAGTGCGTATATTTCAAAAACTGAGTCATTGAAGGGCTCCGTCCCACAAGTACACACCTTCCTCTTCCAATTAACGTTCTTGTTTCACAGAACACCCCTGAACAACGCGCGAAATGTCCACTTTCACAGTCTGATAACAAATCGACTAACCTTGATTCAACTCTGCTGATCTAATAACAGCACGTTTTGACCGGGTACTGTTTTCAGATGGGTACGATACAGACAGAATATCGCAGACTCTGACAGAGAACTGTCTGTCTGTAGCGGAAGTTAGACGCCTTCTCAAACCTGCCTTCTCCAAGTCGCAGTGCGTCGCCCTCATGCGGGTTCGTGGGTTCGTGATACCTTTAGATGTTGCTTCGTGATACCTTTAGATGTTGCTTCGTGATACCTTTAGATGTTGCTTCGTGATACCTTTAGATGTTGCTTCGTGATACCTTTAGATGTTGCTTCGTGATACCTTTAGATGTTGCTTCGTGATACCTTTAGATGTTGCTTCGTGATACCTTTAGATGTTGCTTCGTGATACCTTTTAGATGTTGCTTCGTGATACCTTTAGATGTTGCTTCGTGATACCTTTAGATGTTGCTTCGTGATACCTTTAGATGTTGCTTCGTGATACCTTTAGATGTTGCTTCGTGATACCTTTAGATGTTGCTTCGTGATACCTTTAGATGTTGCTTCGTGATACCTTTTAGATGTTGCTTCGTGATACCTTTAGATGTTGCTTCGTGATACCTTTAGATGTTGCTTCGTGATACCTTTAGATGTTGCTTCGTGAGTACCTTTAGATGTTGCTTCGTGATACCTTTAGATGTTGCTTCGTGATACCTTTTAGATGTTGCTTCGTGATACCTTTAGATGTTGCTTCGTGATACCTTTAGATGTTACTTCGTGATACCTTTAGATGTTACTTCGTGATACCTTTAGATGTTGCTTCCTGATACCTTTAGATGTTGCTTCGTGATACCTTTAGATGTTGCTTCGTGATACCTTTAGATGTTGCTTCGTGATACCTTTAGATGTTGCTTCGTGATACCTTTAGATGTTGCTTCGTGATACCTTTAGATGTTGCTTCGTGATACCTTTAGATGTTGCTTCGTGATACCTTTAGATGTTGCTTCGTGATACCTTTAGATGTTGCTTCGTGATACCTTTAGATGTTGCTTCGTGATACCTTTAGATGTTGCTTCGTGATACCTTTAGATGTTGCTTCGTGATACCTTTAGATGTTGCTTCGTGATACCTTTAGATGTTGCTTCCTTTAGATGTTGCTTCGTGATACCTTTAAGATGTTGCTTCGTGATACCTTTAGATGTTGCTTCGTGATACCTTTAGATGTTGCTTCGTGATACCTTGAGATGTTGCTTCGTGATACCTTTAGATGTTGCTTCGTGATACCTTTAGATGTTGCTTCGTGATACCTTTAGATGTTACTTCGTGATACCTTTAGATGTTGCTTCGTGATACCTTTAGATGTTGCTTCGTGATACCTTTAGATGTTGCTTCGTGATACCTTTAGATGTTGCTTCGTGATACCTTTAGATGTTGCTTCGTGATACCTTTAGATGTTGCTTCGTGATACCTTTAGATGTTACTTCGTGATACCTTTAGATGTTAATGATACCTTTAGATGTTGCTTCGTGATACCTTTAGATGTTACTTCGTGATACCTTTAGATGTTACTTCGTGATACCTTTAGATGTTACTTCGTGATACCTTTAGATGTTGCTTCGTGATACCTTTAGATGTTGCTTCGTGATACCTTTAGATGTTGCTTCGTGATACCTGCTGAGATTATTCCTGTGCTTTTCATTCGAACTCACATGGTCGATAATTTGAAATCTAGATGGGGCGATTAGTCATGTTTATGTTTATATTCAGTAACCATGGTTACCCGTAACATGTTGAACGTGTAAAACTAAGTTGCCATGGTAGCAGTTAACACTCAGTAACCATGTTCACAGGAAAGTTACTGTATTATTCTGTCAGGTAATTCAGGGCCTGCCTGAAGGAGCCTTCAACCCGCTCTCAATGTACGGTATTGAGGTTGGGACTGTGTTGAGGGACCACGAGATCCATCAGAACCTGGAAAAGTTGGAGACTCAGACAGACGAGGAACGGACTCAGATTTGTGTGAGTTGCAGAAAATAAACAGCACAGCTACTCAGAAAACTTCGTAATGAGGCCGCTGCTTTCTTACGAACTTACGAAATATAATTTAAAATAGTGTCTATTAATCATCTTGTTGACCATGGATTTAATAGGGAGATTACTGTTTGCAAACCGTTCCTGTCTCTTCAGAAAGCCGTATGGAGTGACTGGATCAGACTCTATAAGACTCGCATTGATTTGGACAGAGACAATTATACGGGTCCAGACTACAGGTACCTGGTTGGAAATATTCCTCTGTTATTCATCATTCGTGCTATGAGCTCATGCTAATATTGCTTTTAATATTGCTTTTAATATTGCTTTGTTGGTATTGCTTTTGATATTGCTTTGTTGGTATTGCTCTGTTGGTATTGCTTTTAATATTGCTTTGTTGGTATTGCTCTGTTGGTATTGCTTTTGATATTGCTTTCTTCATATTGCTTCGTTCTTTGCTCACATCTAAACTTACAGCGGTGAACGTCTGACAGTTCAGAAGTGCAGTAATCCTGTGGTGGTTCCCAGGAACCACATCCTACAGCGAGCCATAGACAGAGCAGAACTGGGGGACTACTCCATGGCTAGAAGGTGAGTTGGGGGACTACTCCATGGCTAGAAGGTGAGAGGGGGACTACTCCATGGCTAGAAGGTGAGGGGACTACTCCATGGCTAGAAGGTGAGAGGACTACTCCATGGCTAGAAGGTGAGTTGGGGGACTACTCCATGGCTAGAAGGTGAGAGGGGGACTACTCCATGGCTAGAAGGTGAGCTGGGGGACTACTCCATGGCTAGAAGGTGAGAGGGGGACTACTCCATGGCTAGAAGGTGAGTTGGGGGACTAGAGAAGGTGAGCTGGGGACTACTCCATGGCTAGAAGGTGAGCTGGGGGACTACTCCATGGCTAGAAGGTGAGTTGGGGACTACTCCATGGCTAGAAGGTGAGAGGGGGACTACTCCATGGCTAGAAGGTGAGCTGGGGGACTACTCCATGGCTAGAAGGTGAGAGGGGGACTACTCCATGGCTAGAAGGTGAGTTGGGGGACTACTCCATGGCTAGAAGGTGAGAGGGGGACTACTCCATGGCTAGAAGGTGAGCTGGGGGACTACTCCATGGCTAGAAGGTGAGAGGGGGACTACTCCATGGCTAGAAGGTGAGTTGGGGGACTACTCCATGGCTAGAAGGTGAGCTGGGGGACTACTCCATGGCTAGAAGGTGAGTTAGGGGACTACTCCATGGCTAGAAGGTGAGCTGGGGGACTACTCCATGGCTAGAAGGTGAGCTGGGGGACTACTCCATGGCTAGAAGGTGAGTTGGGGGACTACTCCATGGCTAGAAGGTGAGCTGGGGGACTACTCCATGGCTAGAAGGTGAGAGGGGGGACTACTCCATGGCTAGAAGGTGGGTTGAAGGACTACTCCATGGTTAGAAGGTGAGAGGGGGGACTACTCCATGGCTAGAAGGTGAGCTGGCGGACTACTCCATGGCTAGAAGGTGAGCTGAGGGACTACTCCATGGCTAGAAGGTGAGTTGGGGGACTACTCCATGGCTAGAAGGTGAGCTGGGGGATAACTCCATGGCTAGAAGGTGAGCTGGGGGACTACTCCATGGCTAGAAGGTGAGAGGGCTTCCAGCAACACCAGCTGTTGTCACATGTTACACAACACCTGTTACATGGTGACAATACCTCACATCTGTTTTGCGATTTATATTTTTTAAGGTTATACAATATACCCTGTTTTCAATATAATACAGCATTTCTTTCGCCACACAATTTAATCCCATGATGCTATCCCCGTCCTCAGATTGCTGGCAGTGTTGGAGCGACCCTACGAGAAACCTGCGGAGGATTGGTTGTGTGAGCGGGACATAGGAGATAAGGGGGCGTGTGCTGTTAGCTGATCCTCGTAGACCCCTGGAGTGTGACCCGGTCACTGGAGAAGGAGCACTCAGTGACCCTCTGCCATAGGACCATGTGCTTAGGAAATAGTGTGTCCCATGGGCCATGCACCTGTAGATTGCGTGCCTGGGCTGCGTGTGCGAATACTCTCTATAGTCTCTAGAGTCTAAGTAAAGTTTACCTCCAGTTGATCGGGTTTCAGGGGTCAATGATGGAACTGTTGCTGGGATTATTCACTCTGCTATGACGACAATTTCCTAAACCGTGTTATGGAGGGACTTGTTTGATATGATGAATAGTTCACAGCACCTCAAGAAAATGATAAAATAAAAAAACTTTTCCTTCACCTTGTACAAGGAAAAATCTTTTATAAGCACAGGATGGCGAATATAAGTTAATCAAGTTTTTTTTCAGTACAAGATTAAAATACCTCAACCTGCTCCAAGTTCAAGTTTGAAAGTATATAATTATTGTCTATCGATGATAAACCTTCACGCCATCATCGCCAACTCTAATCAATTTTGTTTACAGTTTAAACTTAAAGTTTAGTGTTTAATTTTAGAATTTTGTAAAATTAGATCAAATAATAAGTATGAGGGGGGCCTGGGGATCACCCTTTATATTTTGGAAAACACGACGACGAATTTGAGATATTAAGGGCGCGTACCAACATTTAGAAGGTGGTCTTGAGTCCATACTCTGGCCATCCAACTCATATATCAAATTCTTGTTTTTCAAAATATGAGGGGTCACCCCCTCCCTTTAAAAAAATGTTGAACAAATTCGACATTCATTCAGTAATACGAATCGTATGTTATTGTATTGTATGTATCGTATGTATCTTAAAGCCAAATCTAATATTCTAATTTAGGTTTTTTAAACGTCAAATCCTTCTTTATATGAGTCCACTTCTAGCACGGGGCCAGCTGCGCCGCCGCCCATCAGTGCAGCGCGGCGCTGAATTCTCAGGTCGGTCTGCGATGTAATTGTATTTGTAAACTTGAACGGGAGCCTTCTTGTAATTGTAGGATGTTACCCTACCCTCCGCCGCACACACATTGTTTTCCTAGTATACGTATGCAATTCAACACGACCTTGCCCTAACCAGCGCCCTGATTTCGCGCACGGTTAGGGGAACTCTCGACGGGCGATGTCCGTCCCTTTCTTCTGACTTGTTGTTGGACCAGGAAGGCGCAAAGTGACGTCCAAATGTGGAACGTTGCGCCGCGCGCGCGAGGGTAGGGCCGGGTAACATCCTACGAGTCGACGGACGTTGCCCCGTCTATTTCTTCTGACTGGATGGCGAGGTTGCAAAGTGACGTCCAAATGTGGAACGTTGCGCCGCGCGCGAGGGTAGGGTAACATCCTACGACCTACGAGGGGAACTCTAACCACTAACCAGATCCCTAGTTTTGCGCGCGCGCCGCGCCTTGCTTGTCGAGACGAAACGACACCCCTGGTTAGGGGGAGGTCGTGTTGAAAAAGTGCGGTCAGTTGAGGGTAACCGTAAAATAATACAAATAAGTGCGGAATTAAGTTTCAAGGCAATCATAAAAATATTATAATGGAAAGAGATTGAAAAAAGGTTGCAATTTTGAGCAAAGTTGAATTGAATTTAAAGTTGAATAAAATTTTTACAGTGAATTTGAATAAAATTCATTTGGGTGTTGGGCAGAATCACAAATTTTGCGATTTAGTGGCTTTTTGGAGGTTTTTATGGGCTGAAATGGCCACATAAAGTCCGATTCACAAAATAAATCGATATTGCCCATGAATTTTGACCTAAATGATGGGAGACATACCAAAATTTGAAGCTCATATCTCCAAAAATGTGGCCATCATGGCCATTGGCCAGCTTTAGGCCCAAAATACGTCAACTGCCACTTTGCCACTTTGGCCATTTTTCATCTGATTTTTACAATAAAATACAGTAATACAAAAAAATTGTTTACACTAAAATGATCAGCTCAAATGCAACGAACAGCTAAGCTCTATCTCCTTCCTGTCAAATTTCGATCTTGCCCTACAAAAGGGAAAATCCCATCCGTAGCAGATTTCTAAATCCCCTTTGGCTATGAGATTCAATTAAACAAAATTTCAACATTTTATAACAGTACAGACCAGCATTTTCACAATTTAATGAAACAATGTTTGATATGATTGAAACAATGTTATTTAATGAAACAATGTTATTTATATTTTACAGCAGACTTGACCATGCGTTGGCATGAATTTATTAAAACCAATAGAATGATTTATTTTTAAAACTATTACTAATTCCAAGTCCTCTTTTAACTCCCTTGTAACCACCTCATCAATAGGACCTAGTTTAAAGCATGCATAAAAAGGGTTCTGAAGCCCAACTTATATTAAGGAGAAAACTGTTCTAAAATTAAACAAAATTTCAATTGCTTGGCGTGCAGTGACAAACAAGTGATTTGGGGTCTGGGGGTCTCTAAAGTGGCATCCTACCTTTCCCTCAATCTTCGCCTTACTGAATACTTCCTCACCTTACTTCCCCTCACCTAACTTCCCTCGCCAAACTTCTCTGACCATAGGTACAACATTGCCCATGTAAGGCCTTGGAGCAAAAAGGCATCCAAGAATCGAAATTTTCGATTCATGGATGCCATTTTTGCTCCATGACCTTACCTGGCCATCTCGTTTCTCAAATTCGTGTTTTCCAATATATGAGAGGTGACCCCCCTTCCGCCTTAACCTTCAATCACTTTAGTTTAACATCAAACAAACTGAAGCTTCCTTGAAGGGGCTTGAAATCCATTTTTTTAGAATTGAAGCAAATAGAACAAGAATTGCGCCTGCACCGACACAATTATTGTTGTTCCCGTGGACCATATGCAGGCGCTTAATTTCCCTCCCCCGCGATGCTTGATGTCTTGTAACTCAACATTTTGGAAATTCTAGTCTTAACGACCTGGGCAACATGCTTATTTGAGTATCGTGCCATCGTGTATTTCGAAATCTAATTGCTGAATTAAACTTTTTACTGAAAATTTTCTGTGACCTGATTTAAAACCTTTCTGATGAACTGATTGGGCTGTAAAGGATCATTTTTTGCTGTAAGAAAACTGAAGATAAGCTAAGAAAATAAAAATTTGAAATTTGACTATAGTGGGGCTTGAACCCGTGACCTCTAGCGTGCCAGCACTACAAAGTCTGACGCGCTAACCGATTACGCTACGAAGTCATGAAATGACACGTTAATTATGTGTAACAATACGTGTAAAATTTCAGTTTTTTATTGTGATATTGATTCAATTTTCCACATCATTACTCAAAAGCTCAAAGAATAGTCAAATTTGGCAAGCCTTCTTCACATTTACTCAGTCAATATCTTTTTTGGCGAAAAAAAAATCGTGTTTTTTGTGTTTGAAATAGTTCGAAATGAAAATCAATTTCCAGGACATTAGATTTGGTCGATATGAAAACTTTAGTGGCTGGGAATGTGGCACGGATGGGCCTGATCAACGTATGAGATTAAAATTTTTGACAACCGAAAGCTTCATGAATTAGGAAATTCGTGATTTTGAAGATTTGTATGAAAAGGGGACGGAGGGACGGACGGACGGAGGGACGGAGGGACATTTTCGCGACTGATATTATAAAGGAGCAATCCGGGCACTTTCCAGAAATTACAGTAGTTGTATTGCAAACCTGGACCTGATATACACATATCCTATTTCTCACCTTCCCAAACCACGATCTCTGCCAACCCTCTCATTTGCCTTTTTGTATACACAAAAATGCCAATTGGGAGGGAAAAAATGATTGTATTATTATGCAAAATTAGGCCTTTGACAAGTGAGAATTTGCTCAATGAAATTCATCCCCCCTCCCCTAGAAAAGTAGAAATAATCAAGGGAATGGGGGGGGGGGGGGTTGGACCCCACTAGCTTGTAAACGTGAGTACCTAATGGCATGCTAAAAACCCTAATAAAACCTAAGCTAAGAACCCTAACCTTAACTTAGGAGCATTAGATAACAATAGAATTAATTTCAACATTGTGCAGTGTCAGGTATGAGTATGGGGATGAAACAAGATAGTCTGATTGCTTGCAATATCTTCATCATTATTGGACTTATTTTGTCTCATTGGGCATTTAATAACTTAATTGACTATCAATATGTTGGAACATCAACTCTTGAATCAATAACTGGTTCAAATATTACCTTTACTCGATCAGAACATCTGACACTCATTGGCTCTGGAGGTGATAATATTCATGATTTATACAAAGGACTTGGTTGGATGCATGCTAAAGACAGGTATATTCAGCTTTGCCTCATGAGGCTTGCATCCCAAGGGCGTCTAACAGAAGTGTTCCCCTTTGATGAAATGAATATGAAGTTTGACCTCCTTGCCAAACAATTTGATTTCTATGACAAAAGCAAGTTGCACATAAAAACATATCATCCTGATGGTGTTGCAATTCAAATCCTTTCTGCTTACACAGAAGGAATTAACCACTTCATGGAAAAGAATAATCGGCCATTGGAATTTGTTATAACAAACTATCATCCTGAACCATTCAAGCCTTCTGATATAATAGCATTCATGGCATTTGTTTCATTTGTTGGTTTGAATGAAATAAGTCTAGGCATAGAGAAAACAGTATTGGAGTTCATTCATTCTGAGGGCTTCTCTACTCCTTTCTTGAAAGAAATGTTTCATCCTCATCTTAATAACTTGACAAATGATTACATTGATATCTACAAGAACATCAAGCACCTGAAATCTAATGATGGACTGAAATCTGCTTTTGTACCATCAATCACAAACAGCAACAACTGGGTAGTATCAGGTAAAAGATTATCTTGTTGCTTTAATAGAAATTTTATTTTATTTTTACAACAATATAGCAATATAAATAAATCTGGGAATATTGTGATGCCATTAGTAGTTGCTAGTGTGATTTAGTTTCTCCAGATACTATAACCTGATAATATGAAATAATGAAGTTTATGTTGCAGGTGCTCTTTCAAGTAGTGGGATGCCAATCATGAGTGTAGACCCTCATCTGGATGTTTCCAAAACTCCCAATACTTTTTATGAGTCAACTCACATGATGGATGATGGCAGAACTGTATTTGGAATTTCAGTTCCAGGTGAGTAACAATAAAAATCAATAAATGTAGTTCTTAAGTTCGATGTGGTCTCGTGCTCTATCATAAAGCTCATGATGATTGAAATGTATTCATTGCATGTATAAGTATTCATATCATTAAATTTAAAATATCAAATCTTTCCAGGCATACCTGTTCTTATGATGGGGAGAAATAAAGATGTTTCATTTACTTTAACATATGGCATGATGGACATGGCTGATTATTTTCTTGAGAATATTACAAGTGGAAACTATGAACGTGATGGCCAGCTCCTTCCACTGAAACAAAAAGAGAATATTGTTGCTGGAAGGAAAACACTTTTTTATGAAACCAATGAAGGGCACATCATAGAACGATATACAGACCATTATGATAGACCTATTGATGATGGTATCTACCTAGCCATAAAATTACCTACAGAAGTTAATGAAGTATCTTTCAGACAGTCACTTCTTCCTTTCACCAAGACAGTGCAACATGCCCAAAATGTCTTACCTCAGTCAATGTTATGTTCCAATTATCTTTTGGCTGATGTCCATGGCAACATAGGGTATCAACAAGCAGGCACTGTACCTCTGAGGCCAAGTGGAACTGGTTTGATGCCTCTCCCCGCCTGGGACTCCAAGAACTTGTGGACAGGTCAGTTATAATCTATTTTTTTAAACCTTTGATCAAAAGAATTATTGTCCATGTGACCTTATAGAAATATCTCGTAAGGTAGGAAAAAACGTTTTCCAGAATCCACAGGGATACAGTGGAAGTTGATCTAATGAATGATCGACCCTTGAAAACCCCAATTTTGCCCGGGTTTAAGCTTTCCATGATCTTTAGGGTCGCCCCCTCTTTGCTGAAGCACAAGGGGGCCTTGGTTGAGCATTTGTTGTTCATTTAGCATCGTATTTGTGTGCCATATGATTGTGTGATTTCGTGTTATGCTCCAGGTTACTTGTCGGACTCAGACTACAAAAGAACATTAAACCCTCCTGAGAACTTTATTGCAACAGCAAACAACTTGATCCAGGATCCAAACAAGCCCTGTGTTTCAACCTACCCAGCCATACCGACCAGAGTCAATAGGTATATTTAACGGAAAATTGTCTTAATCTTTATCTTAAATGAATAACATTCGATTATGACTGTGAGCGAAATCATTTCTTTTTATGAAGTTGCAATTATAATTGTTATATCGTAATCTTTCGATGGTTATGAAAATCAACCCTTTTTGCCCCTTAAATACTTAGTGCCTTATTACACCCCTAGGATAACTGAACTGCTTAAGAGCAGTTCCAATCACTCGGTTGAAGACATGATGCGGTATCAGAGTGATTCTTACAGCACCATTGCTGAGAAATTCATTCCTCTTCTTGAACCGTACTTGCCTAAATCAGGTGAATCATCTCTTTTTACCCGATGCTGCTTTAGGAATTACGGTATAATTGGACGTAGGTATATATTTTTTCACACATTTCAATCTTGATAGTACAAAAGTATTGCATTTTTCATGATAGGGTTCAGTGAGCTTGAATGATCAGTGAACTTGAATGATCGTTTCCACAGGAATTGGGAATGAGCTGAGGAGTTGGGATAGAATATTCAACTCCGAGTCCCGTGCTGCTGCATTGTGGTTCCAGTTCTGGGAGGAGTTCGTTGCAAATACCAATAAAATATTCCTGGGGGAGGAGAATGTTGAAAATATGAAGAATATCGTGTTCAACAAGTACATATTCAACAAGATTGCTCTGATTGGCTTAGAGCAGGGACAAGTTGATGGACACGACATTACTCCGGTAATCAAGAAAAGTATTGAGACTGTGCTGGAAAAGTACGAAGGATTGCAATACAAGGATGTTACTTACTACGCGTCAAAGAACATTTTCTTCTCTGGAAAGTTGCCAAAGTTCCTTGGATTCGACATTGGCCCATACCCTGTGAACAGTGGTCTCGAAGTCTTGAATATTGGTGTGGTTACTGAGTACCTCGGACAACCGTGCATCTTTTCACAGGTGCAATTTCTTGGATATAATTCGAATTTGAAGATACTTACCATCACTGATGGTAAGAGTATCTAGAAAGATAATAGAATTATAAGCCCTTTCTTTTTGCCCACCATAAAAGTTAAACCTTACATAATCACATAGTTTCCGCATGTAACATTGGTACATACTACTTGTACTTCTTTCTTATTGTTTTAATAAATGTTCCCCATTTCAGACGTGGCGCTTCATCTCAGATATGTCCTCCAACATCATGTACTCGATCCTTCCCGGGGGTCCCAGCGGCAACTACTTCAGCAACATCTACAACCGGGAGGTGGACAACTACCTCAACTCTGTCTACAAATACTGGGAGTTGTGAAGCGAAAATTAGTCATTTAGACTCCATTTTGTCCTTGCAAGAGCTCCAACTATCGAATGGAGATTTAGTTTGAATGTGCGCTAATTTTGTATGTTTAATAGCTGTAGGATTGCAAGTGTAATTATGAGACTAGGTCAAGTTTCACTATATGAGACTTCGCTCCAAATCATGTATGTGTATTGCTATCAACTTATCAATATACCCCTTCCATGCTTGTTTTAGCGACCGTGTAAGTTTGGTTATACGGTCTCCACTGAAATAACAGTGCAAAAAAGCTTAAAATGAAATTTGATTTTATAAAGGAGCACTCAAAAATCTACTTAAGCGTTGAATCCGGACGAGGGTCGTCAGACCCGAGTAGGAAGAAATACTGTTGTTTGGTCAGATAATAGTAGGTCCCAGCTGTTTCCGGTCGGGGTATAATCCGGTTCCATGATCTCAGCTGTGACCGTATACCTTCGATAATGAACTTGGCACGCCTCGTCCATTATCCAACTTACACGGTCTCGGCTGTCTCCTCGACCATGTAAGTTGCGGTATACGGTCACCACTTCGACATGTAACCGCTTAATATTCATTGCCAGTTTAGCACAGACCTCAGAAACTTCTCTTCATGAAGAAGCTGTACTATAAAGCTGTACTATAAAAGAAGCTGTACTATAAAAGCATACATTACTGATTACTATGGAATCCATTCTGACCATTGCCATTATCTAAAATTGACAATTAAAATGACTTTGGAAACTTGGACGTGTTTTTAATGACCGACTAGTTATAACTTATATAGTGATAGATTGCTTGAGTATTAGAAGGAATAATTCACTGCTTGGAGGAGTGGAGGATAGGTCTCACGATTTTCACAGTTGGTACTTTTCAAAATTTAGCTGAAAGAACTGGAAGTCATGTATACATGGTTGGTCATAAATTGGCTCAATGGCATTCCTCTTTTGCAGAAAAACCTTGATTTCTTACAAATCCTTCTTATCCATTGCCAAAAAATCAAGTTGTTATTTAAATTCTTGCCTTCACATTCATCAGTCATTATTGGTTATAGTCCCCTTTTACTGACCGTTTTCCAATCTAAGATTTAGTTTATCTTCTACTCGCACGCTGATGAATCAAGACGAGACTGAGATCCTAATCTATCCTCTCTTGATAAACCTAGTAGTGAATTATCACTTATCAGCTATTTGAATGAGAAAATGCGTGAAATCGTGGATTATATTGAATTGTTTATGCTTTTGTTCATTTGAAATGTTTCTGCTAATTTCATTAGATATACCTCCCTGATAGATTTGATTGAATGTATCAATTTGACTTAGGCATCAATTTTGTGAATTGACTTAAATCTTTGCATTACTTATTGCTTTGATTGCTATTAGCTGACCAGTTTTGACATAGAATGTGAGTGTTTTTCAGAAGTTTTATAAAATTATGACGTTTTCTGCTATATCAGATTGTGATGAAATTTATATTGAGAATTTGTATTGAAAATATCAGTTTGTCAGACCATTATGGAGATTTTCCCCTCTAATTGTTTGCGATATTTTGAGTATATTATGTATATATTTAGCTTTACTATATAGAATTTTGCTATATTAGAATTTGATGCTTAGATGCTGTTTATTGTTTGTTTAGCTTATGAATAGTTTTTAGGTTTTTCAAATTATGCTTTATATTAGAGTTTATAAAATCTTCTGAGACATAGATTTTAGATTTTTGATATTAGATTTATTTAATGCTTTGAAGTTGGTTATCGTTATCGACAGCATAATAGCCTTTAGTTTAGCCTACCCTTTGGTTTTTCATTTGGGGGCGCTGGAGAGTGGAGATGCTGGCATGCTTGCTGGCAATCAGATTTGTGTGATAAAAACTGGAAACTAATTCAATTTTCAATGGAGTACGAAAAATCTGACATATAAGGTTGGGTCTGCGCCATCTTCAAAAGAAAAACTTTGGCCTACCCACAGGTACCTTTGAAATCAACCAATCAGCACAGAAATTGGCTGTCTACTTGCGCAGTGATTGGTGACTGCTAGAGCCTATGGTTAAACTAATACGGTGTCGCTAATGACAACTGACGCATATAAACTTTATTGCTGACAATAAGAGGTCGTTCACATATTACATAATCACCTGGGGGGGAGTTCCGAATGATTACGTTACATGTTATTGTAACAACTGCAACTACTGTAAACTTGATTACGAGGGGGAGAGGGGGGATAAAAATCGGCCAAAAATTAATCACGTAATATGTGAACGATCCCTAAACTTGATTCTTGCTGTGTAATATTTAGCTGTATATTTAGGAAATCTAGTTTTTGCTTCATATGTTCTCAATATTTATTATATAATTTCTTATTTCGTCTTATCAAGTGTCTCATTAGTGTTAACATATTACTATATTATGTATCGTGATTTGAACTCAACACTAAAATCTTTTACAATAAACAGTGCCGGGATCGGCACTGAAAAGAAAGAGTAAAAGTTTTCGCAAATTTTCCAATTTGTGGCTATATCCAGGTTGTTGTACCTCAGGGCTTTTCAGTAATTTTGATCATCTGCATGATTATAACCCGGTACTGATTTTCCTAAACCATGATCCTTCATGGGGTTTATGACACATGACACTATTACAGCATTAACTATTACATAAAACTATTACAGCATAACACTTTTACAGCATTCTACTTTTAAATGATATGAATACCCAGGTAGGTTGTACCATGGCGTCCTATAATTTCAAAAGCATCACAGTCGTCCCTCCTGCAAAGGTAACGAACGAAAGAGATGGTATAATCTTATTCTCTACTTTACGAAGTAACAAGATGATACTGTTAAAATGTTACGATGAAAAATTTAGTTGTAGTTTTCTGTTTAGTTTCTCATTTAACTTCAAATAGTTACATTCCTTTCATGACATTAGTTTGGTCATAACTTCTGAGGTATATTTTTAGAATTCATAATATTCAGTATTCTTAGCCTTTTTTTGTTATTGAAGATAGAAACTAAATGAAATAAGAAAGTGAAACAGACTGTTTTCAGGATCTGATTGACATCATTTTATCGAAGACTCAAAGGAAAACGCCTACCATCATCCATAAGTAAGTAACTTGTCATTTTGAAATTTCATGCGAAATTGCTGGTTTCTTTGCTTTGTGGGCTGCGTGATATTCGTTTCAAAGTTTCAAGTAGCAAAAAAGTTTTGACACAGTATTTCTTAATGATGATCTCGGTAAGTTATCACTATTCCTCAAGCACTACCAGATCTCTATAACTTGTCACTATTCCTTCAGGCACTACCAGATCTCTCGGATACGGTCTTTCTATATGAGAAAAGTGAAATTCACCGAGTCAAACCTCAATGAAAAGCTGACTGGGATCTTGGGCGAGTTTCCTAAAATCGAGGTGAATATTATATGACGGTTCAATAATCAATACCTATAAAGCTTTAAGCCCGTGTTTACCTTGAATGATTGTGAGATCTGAATATTCATACATTTCCACAGCTTGGAACGGCTAGCAAATGCCATATTCCACGTGTAATTTGATCAATAATTTGACAATCTAATTTGAATTCTTGACCACATTATTCTCTTGAGGATATCCACCCATTTTATGCGGATCTAATGAATATCCTGTACGATAAAGACCACTACAAGTTAGCTCTGGGACAGATCAACATGGCTAAACACCTCATTGGAAAGTAAGTCGCTGATTGCACTACGATATGCTCCATCATTGGCATTATGCCAATAAAACTGACATTTTATTACCACTTTACTTTAATAATTTTGATGTACCAGCATTGTTGCAGATGCACTGTGCAGTGTGCACTGTTTAACCGTGCAATTATTGCACCATATTATACAGCAAAGTACCACATTGCTGTAAGACATCCCTACTTTACATCTTCACTAGAATGTTACCATTGGGACTTGGGATGAGCCAGAATTTACTAGAAGCACTGTTTTGTAGTAATGCTATTTAATGCAGTGTACTTGTACCCAAAGTAATTTAATGTAATGGTACCTGCCGTGCCTTGTGTGTACAATGATTCGCCAATCTGAATCCAGTGTAATAGAGTAATAGTGTAAGCAATATAAGACAATATAGCCAATAATGCCTCTGCCTCATGTTAGCATGTAGGTAGTTATTAGTTATACACCATGCTCGGCATCAAACATTAGTGTGGTAGCATTAGAAAGTCTTTGCTACCCTGGCATATTTGCTACCCTGGTGTATTTGCTACTTGGTGTACCAAGAGAGGCGACTATTAGTCGATAGAACCGATCCAATAACCTTTGCAACTTCAACTCCAAGGTTTATGGTTACCATTATGCAAAGTTACTAGCCTAAAGCTATAAAGGTTACACATTGTTACATGTAATTACCCTTGCAGCGTTGCGAAGGATTACACGCGACTCCTTAAGTTCGGAGACAGCATGTACCGATGTAAGCAGCTGAAGCGGGCTGCTCTGGGCCGCATGTGTACCATAATGAAGAGACAGAACAGCTCTCTACTGTACCTGGAGCAGGTCAGGCAGCATTTGGGCAGACTGCCAAGTATTGACCCCAACACTAGGACACTGCTGCTCTTTGGGTAAGTGAGATACTTCATATTCATTGTAAAACACCCTTATCTCAAGCTATGAATATTGATCTACTTCTAGTAGGCTTTCTGTACAATTTCATGATTTCTCACTTAGAGAACTGTATGATGACTATGGCTACACCACCAGAAAAGGATAGCTTGTGGCCGCCACAAGCTATCCTTCTTATCTTTAAAGCATAGTGACACACAAAAGTGAAAGAAAAGCTCATTACCATTTCATGTTTCAAAACACTCCCAGGTTCCCGAACGTTGGGAAGTCCTCCTTCGTGAACAACATCACCCGAGCTAACGTTGAGGTGCAGCCGTACGCCTTCACCACCAAATCCCTGTACGTGGGACACACTGATTACAAGTACCTGAGGTGGCAAGTCATTGACACTCCTGGGATACTGGACAAGCCTCTGGAGGACAGGAACACTATCGAGATGCAGGTAGGTTCGAGACTCTGAGAAGGAGTGGGTTATACCGTGGAGTATTGAAAGTTCTGTGGACATCGAAACTCTGAAATTAATGCTTTCCATCTTTCTATGGGTGAACTCTGATTCATAAATTCATTAGAAACAACCCGCTTCCTCAATGCAGATTCACATGTTGACTGTTCAGGCTATCACAGCTCTTGCGCACCGCTGCAGATTCACACATGTTCCCTGTTCAGGCTATAACAGCTCTTGCACATCTACGAGCATGTGTGATCTGTGTTCTTGACTTGTCGGAGGAATGCGGCTACTCTCTGCAGCAGCAATGCGACCTCTTCAATAACATCAAGCCTCTCTTCGCTAACAAACCCCTCATTGTCGCTCTCAACAAGATCGATAGGAAGCGACCTGAAGATCTCTCCCAAGAGTACAAGGTAACTTGTTTATTGCATTAATAAATATAAATTGACTGATTTTGAATGCAAAATTTTATATTCGATGCATCATGGTCTCATGGCATCCTCGATTGATCAATGATTTTCTGTATTTGTCAATCTATTTCTGTTATTTTCTGCCAGATTTTTATATTTGTCTGAAGAGTTTATTGATCTTTATTCTCTAATCGCATCATAATGCATTTATGATGCGATTAGTGATCAATAAACTCTTCAGAAAAAATGATAAATCTTGCATCATAGCATTTTTGCCTCAATTAAGTCAGTGGAATTAATATTGGAATTTCTAAATCAAATTCAGCGATTGACGAGGAGGCCATGAATCATGATGTAATGTGGACGATAATCATATTGAAACTTTGAAAAGTACTGCAAATCTTGGCACAATGCGAACCTCTTCCCCCAGGATTTGTTGGAGGAAACGTTCAAGAAGGCAGCCAATGTGGTGGTTATCCCAATGTCCACCCTCACACAAGACGGTGTATCGGAGGTTCAGAACACTGCCTGCGACGCACTGCTCGCTCACCGTGTCGAGCAGAAAATGGCGGGAAACAAGGTCTGAAGCTGTGAGGGAGGCTAGATTGATCATTTGCGAGCATTTAGAGCAAAAAACTCATTCGATTTCGAGTTCAGTTATTAGATTCCGGTATTGAGATCATAGAAATTTCAGTTTCTGTCCCTCCCCAGGTTGAGAACATCATGAACAGACTGCACGTTGCTGTTCCCAAAGCCGGTCAGGAGATCAGACCTGCTAACATTCCCGAGGCTGTCCTAGCTCGCCGTGCTCCGGGATACGTTAAGCCTGACACCATCAAGAAGCTGGAGAGGGACATGGAGTTGGAGATGGGTGACGATTACATCCTCGATCTGAAGAAACACTACGATCTGCCGAACAATGAGGACAGGTGAGAAGTTGTGGATTAGTTGCTTGGGCGCCAAGGACTTGAAAAACGAATCCTCAGGATATGTTGAAGTGATACTTAACCTGTAAATATTCTCTACACTGACGCCAAATGGCATTGCTTTCTGAAATACTAACAGACCAATCATGAAGACAGATACGACGACATCCCAGAAGTGTGGGAAGGGCACAACATAGCGGACTTCGTTGACCCAGACATCATGAGCAAACTTGAGGAACTGGAAAAGGTAAATGACGAGGATGTTACTAACTTCTTTATAATTACCTTCCTTCTTTTCGTCATTTGCTCATTTGTTAATAACCTAACCACTTTATACAGTAGTTGCAAAATATTGTTTTCTAAAAGTCCAAAGAATATTTTAAATTCAATCATAATTCAATCATAATGGTCTCATATGATCCTGAAATAAAATATAAATGACTAATACTAATTTGACGCGTACCATTTCTAAATAAATAATCGTTTTGCATTTGAAACAGAATGGCATACGTATTATAAATTCATTTTATTTATGTTAGGTACTACAAAACCCTATAAACATTTAAGCCGCTCAATTCACGGTTGTGATTGTGTAAAACACGATCGATTTTGGGTAATTTTTTTCACTTACTTCAGAACACTATTGTGACCCTTATTACTTAAAACACGGTTTAGACCACTTAAAACACGGTTTAGACCACTTAAAACACGGTTTAGACCACTTAAAACACGGTTTAGACCACTTAAAACACGGTTTAGACCACTTAAAACACGGTTTAGACCACTTAAAACACCGTTTAGACCACTTAAAACACGGTTTAGACCACTTAAAACACGGTTTAGACCACTTTAAACACGGTTGAGACCACTTAAAACACGGTTAAGTGTGTTTCAGGAAGAAGCTATGTTGGAAGAAGCGGGGGTGTATGAGAGTGAGGAGGAGGATTTGACGGAGGAACAGATGGAGGTCAGGGAAAAGGCAAAACTCATCAGGAAGGAGAAATCAGTGATACGACACCAGCACAGACTCAACAAACACAGGAACAGGTAACACTTCAGAGAATTTTATAAGTAAACTTAACAAGCACAGGTGCTTACAGTTTACTTTTGAGAGGGTTATCACTAGCAGATTACCGAGTTACCCTTTACCACAATGGTCGACATTTCACATTCCCTGAGTCTCATCTCAATACCTGTATGTTTGACTTCTAACGTGGTTTACTATCAGCAATTTAATATGGTTATTAATGTGTTCGACGGTAATTGATGTTAGTAATCGTTTGAGCGAATAGGGGAACATTCATTACCATTGTCAATTAGATGGATCTATAATGATTTATGTATACGGTGCAGCATTTTAACGACTGGACAGCAGGCATGTAGTAATGAAATGCTTGATTTTATGCAGAGATTTTAATGATTATGAGCAAGGATGCCTGTCATTTACCGCGCTCTCACTTACTATAATCTTATAATTATTATTCATTAATTCTGAGCTGATTCTATTCACTGATGGGAATGCTTAGCCGATGATGGGCAGGTAGCCACAGACTTTTGGTTTCCATGGCGAAAGAGAATCTAATTCCAGAATATGCCTGTATTTTATTATTTCGGTAAGCCTATCTTATTTCTTGGGATGAAGTTGCTTTAGCGCTTACCAACACTGCGCATTCGTCTTACAGAATTTATAGTGGTCACGTAGGTCTTAGCCACGTAGTTTGCTTCTAGCTTAATTGGGCGATTAAGTAACTTGAGGACCCTTAATTTACATAGATGTTAAGATACTGGGCTTCATTTCTCAGAAACGACAATTATGTTAGCTTTGAATGTATGAATACAGTAGAATCATTTTCATATTCTATTTTTAACTGGGCAGATAATTGAACTTCATTTCTAGCATGATTAAAGGTTAGAGTTTGAGAAAGAATGAAATATGAAATGAAATACAATAAAATCATCTGAAATGGGATGGAATGCACGTGCTTAATACACATAACACCGCTTTGTTGGTTGATAATTCTAAGAATCTGGCTAGCGAGCTAAGCACCATTCCTACAAACCATTAGATCACTTTAACAGGGATGAACCAGTGCATATCATATGTTGTGCCGTGAGATTAATCAACAAGACTTGAAAATGAAATTAATTATGTTCTATCCATACATTTTTAGGGTAACTAAGGTTTCATTCTGTGACATTGAATGGTTTTTGTAGCATCAAATGCTAAGGCAGGAGTATTAGGAAGCGTAGGCCGTGGGTACTGGGTAGGTACTGGTGATTTGACTAAAACGTCCGGAAAACATTGCATTTTCCTCACGTAACACTGTAAGAGTCTTCGGGATTGCGTAATCAATAATTCGTTTTAAAACCGTTATAAAGAAAGTAAAATCTTCCTTTTTTCCTTCTCTTCTTGAAACTGGATAAAATACTTGCATATCAAGACCCTATCTAAGATAAGAAGTCTTGCGAAAGCAGTCCAATTGATGGCAGTTAGTCCCATTTCACCCACACTACCATATAGAGTACCTTGAAACCCCCGCCAATGACCTAGTACAATGTTAGAGCGTGCGTGGGCTTCGGTTTTAGCCAAGAAAAATACCTGCGCTCGATGGGTACCAGATCATATAAAACTTTATTAGTCATTCGGATCGTTTGATATGCTGATGGCAACCATTATCTTATTACATAATACATTATCTTCTCTTAAATCGGGTCCTTAGCCATGTTTATGTAAACCATTGCTGTAAACTTGTAAACTGTTGCTGGAAAATGTTTTGTAATTAAGATGCTAAAAGATGGTAGACTTTAAGCAGCATTAAAATTGAGAAGAAGAAGTATTAAGGACCACTTAACTGAGTCCACTAAGATCTCGAAGGAATGAATAAGTTCGAGCTTGCTAAATTTTTCTGCACAAAAGTGACTTCTATCAGTATTATTCTGTTTTTACTTTGGATACATTTTTCGTTAATGTGATGTAATGTACAATATTGTTAATGATCTGATTCAATAATGAACAATATGAGTCTAAACGAATTACTAATATTTTTTGTGGGAATAATCCTATTTGATTCCGTCATTGATATCAGATTATCAGCAATGTTGCGGTTTGATTATTCTATTAGAAAACTCAGTCCAGTAACATGACGTAGTTCGGCTCCTTATTTGACGTAATATGACGTTACTCAGTCACAATTTTGGCCAGAGTTTTGCGAAAAATTAATTAGCTCCTGGTTCTGGCAAATTTTCTCTCCGAAAAGCAAACCCCGTTTGACCTTGTATTATCAATGGTGATCAATTGCCAGAGACAATTGATACTCTATTCGTCTGCGGTAAAGTAAACTGTTCGCATTCCGTTTTACTAAACCTAATTACCTCCCTCAGGAACAGGACGCCAGTCAGTGAGCGGGTAATACGGAAGAAACAGGGCATAAAGCGCACGCGGAGTTTATCCAGAGCATCGGATGCCGCCGGCACAGCAATGGACGTTGACGCCAAATTCCAGACTAAGAAAGTAAAGCCTGGCAGAGATGTTAGCGGACTACGTGATGCTAAACAGGTGAGCGTTTAGTGGGTACCCATGGGAACAGTCAAGATATTCATGCATTTAATCAGCGGTCTCTGTTTTTCCACTTGTGAATAGGGGTGGTGGTCTGAAGAATCGAGAACTGAACGCGTGTATTTTGGCTCCGTCACAAAATTTTACAACATATCTGGAAGGCGCATGTCGTGTGCACTGAATACAGTGCGCGCAATACTCCTTTATCGGCCGGCCGCGCGCTGTCCGGTCCGGTGTACCGCGCGCGGCCGATAAAGGACGGGCCGGTACGTCCTCATGATTTGATTATCTCGATCAAGCGCACGTACCTACACACATTCCTTCGTTCATTACCAATGTAGGTGCGCCCCATTATCTCATTATGCCTCATGCCCCCAGTTGCCCATTATCTCATAAAACATCATACCCCCAGTTGCCCACTATCTCATTCATACCCCAGTTGCCCAATAAAACCCCCATTTTATTTCAGATCAAGGTCGCCAAAGTGTTAAAGAAGCGCTCCCAAGTGAAAATGAATCAGTTTGGTAAGGCAGGCGAAGCCGACCGACACATCGCCGCCAAACTGCCTAAACACTTGTTCTCTGGAAAGAGAGGAGCAGGGAAAACTCAACGGAGATAGTGTTTTTAAAGAAACTCTCTGTTTTAATCTCGATTTTATAATTTGTACGAGCCCGGTGGTAATTTCTGCTTTTATTTGATCGGTTTATTTAATTTACACGTTTTATCAATCCATATTCTTAGTTTTTACTTGTTTCCGCTTTTTGTTGCAATTATCAGCGCAATATTTAAATTGATTTTCTGAAAGTTATTCATATCAAATTTAATGAAACAAGAATTTATTGATATTATTTATAGCTTACTGATAAATTTATCAAACAACCAAAATCCGAGCATTCCGGATTCCTGGCATCTTTTGAAACATAATATTACCCTTGTATAAAATTATAACTGTTGTCTTCATGTTAAACTAGGCATGGTTGACGCTGCTACAAAGAAAACCCTAGCAGCTATCCCCCTCCTGAAGACTAAAGCAGGGCCAAGAGACAAAGACGAGTGGCCGTGCAGACTCAAAGAGGAAGTCACCAGCCTCATTAAGGTTTAGTTTCCTTTCCTCTAATAGTATAGTTGCTTCTCGAATCTCTGGTGGGCATTTGGTCAACCTTGTAAACAGTCTTAAGGATTGATTGAGTGTTTTCCCTCGGCACCACGTAGAAGCTTCCTTCACATAAAGTCGAGAAAATATATTCATTGTCATTGTGCTGTAAACATTATATTAAAATTCCCCTCAATACCCTGATTCCCGCAGTACATCCAGAACAACAAAGAAGCAGACAACGATTGGTTGCGAATACAAAGCAACAAAGAGGGCACCCGGTGGTTCGGCAAATGCTGGTACATGCAGGACTACAAGAAGTACGAGTTCGAGCTCGAGTTTGACGTGAGTTTCTTTAATGGAATTCATTTTAGCTGTTCTCAACTCGAATCGTATGGAGATAGAACTCAACTGCTCTGGTATAGTCAATCAGAAGTCAAAAACCACTCCGCACTAGTGTGTACAGGGTGATTCAAGACTCGTGTCCAGATTCTGAATAAATAACCACAATTTTCAGACTAAGGAAAGATACAGTTTTGTTTTATGTTTAAATTGTTGTCATAATATCACAATTTAGGTTAGTAATTCATTTTGTCTTTTGATTATCAAAATTCAATGGGCAGATTCCGGTGACATACCCGAGTACAGCGCCTGAGATTGCTATTCCTGAGTTGGACGGAAAAACGGCTAAAATGTACAGGGGAGGTAAGATATGTCTGACGCCTGACAATGTTTTATGTAATTCATGTTACCTTGCCTAATTGATATATCATGAACATTGGTTTCACAGCTCGAAAATTTAATTGATGAGTACTTGACCATCGAGTGAAAAGAGAATAAGTAAAGGACTCACTGTAATCATGCGTCTCTTATTCGACGACCCTATCCGTGAAATCAGCTAGAAAATTCGCCCGGCCAATGACCCGCGCCAATAATTTGAAGGTTTTCACTTTCAGGGGAGGTAAGATATGTCTGACGGACCACTTCAAGCCACTCTGGTCTAGGAACGCGCCTAAGTTCGGAGTAGCCCACGCTCTGGCTCTTGGGCTGGGTCTTTAACCTAGTTTAACGGTTAACCCAGTTTCCATACGAACAGAAGCTTCGTATTTTCCTAGTCCTAGTTAGCTCGTATTGCTAGTTAGCTCATATCAGGTCACAAGGAAATATTTCCTGTGCTAGTTCTGCTTAAAATCATGTTTTATGTCAATAAAAATTTTTCTTCATCTTGTTGGGCTAAGACCTGACGTGTATAGTCAATTCCCTCCTTTCAGCTGGGTCCGTGGATGGCTGTGGAGATTCCCGAACTAATAAAACGAGGAGTGGTCGTCCACAAAGACGATAAACCCGACCCTGAAACCTAAACTGGGTACCTGGTGGGATTCCTTAGGACCTTGGCAGGTATTGGAGGTATTTACTTATCTTGGGAAGGATTGTTTTCTTATTTTAGATTATCAAGTGGTTGGGAGTGGAACTTGTTAGGTTATTAGTTAGTCTTACTCTCTAACGTTGACAACAATCTTGGAACTTGTTAGGTTAGTTGCTCAATCTTGTCTGCCTTAAACCGTGGAGCCTTACATGTAACTAGCTCTAAATCGACGTATTTGTGCTGTTTAATTTTATTTCATGTGTTCACCGTTTTAGGAAATTTGCTGGTAAAATATGAAATTCAAAGATAATACTTCAGTATGAAATATGTAACAACAGCTATTTAATTTTTAATTAATTTAATTTTAAGTGATAATTATTTGATTGGATGATAATGATATTCTTATCCCGATATGTACATTGAATGTGGAATCAAGCTTCTGAACTTTATACATTTCTATTAATTTGCCCTCTGAGAATTCAATCTCGGTCTGAGATTGATGTTCCTACCCATTGCCCTATTAGTTCAAATACACGAATACGAGCTTTCCCATTCGCACTGGTACCCGCATCCAAGCCGTAATTGATAAATCTATATCCAAGCTCACCCATTCCCTGAATATGTGATTACAGCTACTATATACAAAAAATATCCGTCTTTTGTTTGAACAATAAATTAACAATCTCACCACTTCATTATTCGGCACTATTCAAAAAAGCTCGTTAAATACAGCATTGGTGACGTCGTAGTTGTACTTTTAACAACTTAACAATAACAATCATATAAATCATAAAATAAATCATTAAGATACCTTTCCTCAACTCGTGCAAGTGAAATCTTTTTGCTTGGACGACGAATCGAGATGCAATCCAATAGATATAAACTGGTTCTGATTATTTTGCAGATTTTCGCCTACTTTTTGGATCTTCGCAATAGATACATTCATCTTGATAGAAAACACTGAAAAACTAACTCCTCATTTTAGGAAGATTCAAATCGTTATTTTCTGAATCGTCATCGAATGTATTCAAATCAAATAAATATTACCAATGAATGATATACAAAACAAATTAATAACGTCAGTGATTTGTACAATTTCCTGATGGAGAATACGCCATGTCTCATATCAGCAGCAAGTTCGATATATAACTGCACTCTCTTGGAAAGTAAGCATCACCGAATATGTATATGTGAAACTAGCGGGGTTATCTTGAGAGGAAATGCGGGAGTGTTTCCCCTCTACCTCTTCATGGTTTTGCCCTCCTCGTCGGAATCAGGATCCTCTTGGAGGAGGTTCCTGTACTCCTTTTCCTCTCTCCACTTCTTGCTCTGAGGGATTACGAGTTACAGGGGGATATGGTGGTGTTATTCCTGGGGTCCCGGAGTTTAGAGTTATGTGTTTGAATCTAGTATTAATAGTACGATCTCATAGAATATCGACTTAGTCCCCTTTGGTAATTTTCCCTTAGTATTCCCGGGCTTAGTAAATTCATGCACGCAATGCCCAAATTTCACTTAAAACCTAGACCTGTTGAACAATTTATTGATATTAAATACATGCAATCATAACAGACAAATGGGGACCATCATTGGCGTTTCGCCAAGATGTTACAACCCAATCATTCAGAAGACTTAGTATTCGTCTTTGTATTCCCCTTGGTAATTTCATGCACCCAACGGTCAATTTTACGTCAGACATAGACTTGTTCATACTTACTCAATACATGCAAACATAGCAGTCATTAAATTGGGAGCATTATTGGCATTTTGCCATAATGTTACAACCAGACATTCAGATCAGTATCTGCCAGAAGTCAAAGCACATTCCTAGAAATGGTTAAAGCTTGGTAACCATAGCTACCAATTCAACTGCCTTGTTATTAACCATATCCACTCCTATATTGCCCATAAGTAAGCATTGATACATCAAGGATATTGAAATGCCCATCTTAAAGCCTTAATAACAACCCGGCACTGTATAAGCCATGTCTCTAGACAGGGAATCAGTTCATGCAGTTACCAGTGGTTTGCAGTACACTCACAATCACAAACTTTATACCGTGTTATATCGAGGTGTGGAGGCTCGGATCTTCTTGCAAACCTTAGCAATGGTCACGTGTTAAGGTCACAGAATACTTCATGCATTAAACGACTTATCATAGATTAAGGTATGCATTTTAGGCCATTCTTACTGCTGTAAAGTGTGTAATGCAGCAAGGGCCAAGGAATTACAGTAGCAGCTATCTAGGAAAGGTCAAGTTATTTCAGCCATCAACTGTAAGTGTTAGGCATTCTTCAATGATCAGTGCTTCAATGCAATGGAACTGTAAGACAGAGTTGTTTTAAAAGTTTACCTTTTTCCGGGCCACATAGAGCACATATAAGATGACTACTGAAACCATAGCGATGAGGATGAAAGCGATGACTTGGGTGGTGGCGATGGCATCTTCCCAAGTCTCTTCAACCTTCTCCTCCTCTTCAATACTCTGCGGCATGTTTTGCGTTTATCTCAACGTTTCTTTGGATTAAATTGCTATTTAGTTATTATTTGTCATTCAATTCAGGGTTTTGGTCCAAAATTCTGTTACGTTTAATGCTAAATTCAGTGTGAAAGACCTCAATCTCTTTGATGATTTCAGTGTCCACGTCCTCGTTGTGTCCTATATTGTAGCCGGAATGGATGTTGTCAACCTGTAGGAAATTGGCTGTGTTTAAGATCAGATGACGTCATTCATAAAAACAAAGCGATATTTTTTCAATCTAGTATCAAATTTCCTTCATCAGATGTCTCCTACCACGTAGCCGTCATCTGGCCGAAGTCTTGATGTCTCCCTTGAGTCCGGGAAGGAGGATGTGGTGGGAGTGGGGGTAGAGGAGGTATGGGGCGTGGTGGTTGAAGAGGAGGTGGAGGTGGTGAAGAAGAAGGGCGTGGTCACGGTACCCAGGAACTCTGTGAAGGAGGACGGCAGCCAGGACGGCTCCGTCCCGTCCAGCAGTGCCTCAACCTCCTCAAGCTGAGGGATGGGGGTGGTTGTTACAGTGTTGGTTTGAAGTTCTAGTCCCCATCCATTATGGGGATGGTTTAGTCTCAAATTCATTGTATTTGGTAAAATACAGATTAACAATTTCGATATGATGATTATATTTTATCAGTTTTTACAGAATCAAATATCATTCCATTAATCCATTATCAACATTATTGATGTCACTCACCTGACCCCCGTAGATTTCTGACGGAGATGATGAAGTGCTGGTCCCCCATTCAGTTATCAAACCCTGTCCTCCTGTCTCCTGTCCTTCTATCTCCTGTCCCTGCGGCTCCTGTCCTCCTGTCTCCTGTATTTGTGTCTCCTGTCCCTCCGTCTCCTGTCCCTCTGTCTCCTGTCCCTGCGGCTCCTGTCCCACTGTCTCTTTTCCTTCTGTCTCCTGTCCCACTGTCTCCTGTCCTTCTGTCTCCTGTCCCTCAGTATCCTGTCCCTTCGGTCTCCTGTCCCGCTGTCTCCTGTCCCGCTGTCTCCTGTCCTCTGTCTCCTGTCCCGCTGTCTCCTGTCCTTCTGTCTCCTGTCCTGCTGTCTCCTGTTCTTCTGTCTCCTGTCCCTGCGGCTCCTGTCCCGCTGTCTCCTGTCCCGCTATTGCCTGATCCCCCTGTCCTTCCTGTTCCTCTACTTGTTGTTTTTGAACCTCCTCTTCCTGTCCCTCTTCCGTCTGTTCCGGCTCCTGTTCTTGCTGCTGTCCCTGACTCTCCTCAGCCTCCTTGAAGACAGTATCCACCAACTCATGCTGCATTTCTACCAGGTCTCCCAGGGGGGCCTGTCCTTGCTCGTCCAGCTCTTCGTCCGCCTCACTTTTGTCTGTTGACACTGGAGGTATTTCATTTCCTTGAGAGGTTTCCTCTTCCTGTGGTGTATCATTTCCTTGGTCGGTGATCTGTGGGTTTTGCTCATCTGTAGCACCTATTGTTTGGCTATTGTTCTGTGGCACACCTTGCTCCGATTCCTTATCAACCGAGATGTTTTGCTCAACTTCCCCTAAGGCAGCATCATTAATCTCGCCAGGAAGGACTGGTCCCTCAGTCTGCGTTGGTTTCTCCAGCATCTCCAGGGGACTGTCCGTGCTCTTAGTGTACTGCTGCATGTACTTGTGGTGCGAATCTATGAACAGCGTATCTTCATCTTCATTTGTCTGCCCGTTCACTTGTTCTTCGGTTTGAACTGCCTCCTGTCCTCCTTCTTCATTTCTCTGCCCGTTCATTTGTTCTTGGTTTTGAACGGTCTCCGGTCCTGACAGTTCCACTGCTTTCTCTTGTGTATCCTGTTTTAAATCTTGCAATGGAAGCAGATTTTCTGACTTTGGCACCTGTACTGTTTGTATGAGGTTGTCTTTTGTTTCCATGAAGTTCAACTGAGAATCTTGGACCTTGGTATCTTTGTTTTCTATCTCCTGATACCCATTTTGCTCCTCCACTTCTCCAGTTGAACTTTGGTTCTCAGCTGAGAAATTATCCTCTCCTGGACGATAATAAGTGTTTCAAAAAATATATCAAAGGGGAACTTTATTTGTTTCGTACTGCCAAAAGTTTTTTTTGACCCTTTGAAAGTGAAGTCATTCATTTTAAAGTAAACTTTCAGGCCTGTTGAGGCGTTGAGCCTGCAAATACATAGCTCACTACGCAGCACCTCGTTCGCAAATTCTAAACACGACAATTCAAATTGATTGAATACTTTTTTTCGCATCAAAAAATTTCCAATCTGTTCAAAAGTTACGTAGCAACAGAGTCAAAACAGCATGAAACAAAAATCGCAAATTGATTGAATACTTTTTACCGCATCAAAAAATTTCCAAGAGAGATATGAATATGAATATCAATTGGAAAATTACATTCCCTTTTAAAATCTTTCAATGAAAAAACCTGTTAGTTGTCTATTTTAGTGGCAGCTACCAAATTAAACAGTAGTGTATGAATATTGATTAACCTGATACTGTGGCACTGGCAGATAGAACCACGAGAATCAAAGAAACCGTGAAGAACTTGGTCATGTCCGACCTCAACAATCAGAATGAGAAATCATGTTATTCATCAACTAATGAACAAATAAACAAAGGAGATTGGAAATAGTGTTTCATCACAAATTTAAAACTGTATTGTATCAAGTGGATACTCAAAACAAGAACCACCCGAACCCACCAACCCCATCTTAACCCACCAAAACCATTTTCAATAATTTTCAAATTAAAATTTAAAAAAAAATTGCCCGCACCCATCCCGAAACGAGCAAGAAAATAAGTTTCAGGTGGGTTCAGATGGATTCGGGTGGGTTCGGATGGTTTCAGTCGGGTTTTGTGGTTTCAGGGTGGGTTCGAGTGGTTCCTGGCTTTAGTATCAACATTCAACGCAATCTAACGTCTTGTAGTTCTACAGTCAACTTCAATCTTTTAATTTTAATGAAATTCTCACAATATTAATTAATGTCGGCATCATAATACTAAAACCCAAACATATTTATTTTGTTTGTTGTTGTGAAACCCACGGTGGGGCTGGCAATGTGCCGAAATGTAAAAATTATAATATCACAAAATAAATATCAAAAATAGCATCGGTATAAACTTTGATAATTTAAATTGAAAATGAAGTCATTTGCCACGAATAAATGTTCCAAATTCTTCCCCAGTTCAATCATAGAACAACGGAAAAAAATCTAACTAGCAGGCTCAAACAAACGAAAATGAACGCGCGCGCGTAATATGCAGTATGCAACCATGGCAACGCGCGCGCCTATAGTCATTCTGCACGTGGGCGCCCTAAAGGCCAAAATGTGTCTACAAAAGGTCATTTAAGACGTTACGACGTAGAAAATAATTAAGATAATGATAATATGAATAATACATAATTATAATAGTACAGAGTATGGGACTTAATAACAGTGATTTCACAGAGGAAAGGCTTGATTTTCTGAAGATTGAACCCATAAAAGCTTAAGGGGGGGGTTCAAGCCAAATTTTGGGAAAACACGTTTCTGAGATAACAGTTGACCCAAAGGTATACCCCGTGGGCCAACTTTTGGCCAGGTTTGGTACCCCCAGACCCACTGGCGCCGCCGTAACCATGCCCAAATATGGGCACAAAATGGGCATATTTTTCAAAAACAACGGCGGGATCTGAGGTGTGCAATCGATAGATAATGGTCCCCTGAGTTACCATAAAAATATCTCAAAAAATGACCGAGTTATGGCCGAAAAACGTATGCCCATATATGGGCATATGCGCGTCGCGCAAGCCAATTCTGGCCCATAAATTGGGCAAATATCAATATTTTTGAATGAAACCAACTTAATTCGATAAGTAGCGTTAAATTATGTATTCTCTGCAAGTTTGGGCTTGATTGCTGCTAAATGGCGATTTGGTCCAAAAACCTCTAAAAAACCACAAAATCGCCATTTTCTCAGTTCGCGTTTTTTCAAAGTGCACTTTACTCAAACGCTTATAACTTCGGCTACGATTGATATTTTGCATAATTCTTTTTACGTGAAACTAGACTAAATTCCTCAGATACAAATGGACTCGGATTTTTAAGTTAGGCCTTCAAAAATTTTGGCGCCAAAGCGCCAAATTTTTGTAAAATTTGGCGCTTTTGGCGCCAAAATTTTGAAGGCTCAACTCAAAATCCGGCTCCGTTGTATCTGAGGAATTTAGTCTAGAAAAAGGAATCGTAGCCGAAAGTTTCGTTTGAGAAACTTTGAAAAAACGAACTTAGAAAATGGCGATTTTGTGGTTTAGAGGTTTTTACCTCAAATGCCATTTTAGCATTGAGATTACATAATTTTAATATTGCAAAAATATTGATATTTGCACAAGTTATGGGCCAAAATGATAATGCTGCGTTGTTCGGCCATAACTCAGTCATATCGATTTTTTTATGGTAACTCAACCATTATCTATCGATTGCACACCTCAGATCCCGCCCAAGTTCTTTAAAAAATATGCCCATTTGTGCCCATATTTATTCGGCGCCACGGCGGCGCCAGTGGGTCTGGGAGTACCAAACCTGGCCAAAAAGTTGGCCCAGGGTATACCTTTGGGTCAACCGTTATCCAAACATAGGCCTTGAACCCCTCCCTTAAACAATGATAAAGGAAATTACTTGCGAAATTGTTTTCTCTCGGTCAATGGCAGATTTTCATAGCTTCATTTCCATTTCAATTGTAGACCATATTGTTAAAATGACTGCTGCCCAGGCGAGCTGGTGTGTCGTGCGTTAAGTGAGTTGCTTTGTATTCGCAGCATGTTAAGGTATCGCAGAGTCAAAGTCGCTTTGTTACTACAAAATTTAACGTACTCCTTATGGTCTGATCACAATTAGCCGAACTTTGCCCTTCTTTCGCGGGGTGTTATTTTGCACCAAATCTCTCTCGAGAACTCTGTCTCTCAGAATACGAAGCACAAAAGATATTACGCAAGTTAAGAATATCTCTTTTGAGATATTCTGTCTATTCGACAGCATTGAGATGCATACTGATGCATTTTAGACGAGGCGTAGCCGAGTGTCATACGCGCAATATGCATTGAAATGATGGCCAACTCTAATATTAGTTAGTAAGCAGAAAGATAGTAGTGCATAAGCATGCATAATATGCATTCAAAAAGTGAGGGAACCTGCTAACACTTAGGTTGGTTCATCTGTACTGTGATGCGTATTGTGTAATGCACCGAAAATAGAAATAAAATCATGCACCTGTGTACTGAGGGTGTGGGGATTGAGATTTATAAAAAGCAGGTGATAAAATTTGAAATCTCAAAGCCCATGAATAATTGGTCCTAATTGGCAGGGGCCAGGGTGATCACAATAGATCAAATACACTTGATAGACCCAAAGACAGTATTGATGAGTCAATTTGAAAAATGAAACGATAAATGCATCAAAATCAATGGATAATTGTGGCTGAGAACAGATTAAGAACACTGATTTGTCCGAGAGAAACACAGGTTTAAGTAAACGAACCAAGTCAAGCACTACCATAGGTCCTAATGAAATACTGACATAGTTCAGCTAGGGTCAAAGGTGATACATCGGACACATATTATTAAAGCTATGACTATATGAGTCATTGTTTTCATAAACGCAATCTGAGAAATAGGATACGAATACATTACACTCACACTTCAAACCTAATGCAGTCGAATGACAAATCCTGTTCAGTGAGCAAATTATGGAAATAGGATACGAATACATTACAGTCACATACCTAATGCAGTCAAATCCTGTGCAGCCAGTGATCAGTGAATAAATTATGGAATGTCCCAAACGTGGCAAACAACCCCGTCTGTATTTTAATTAGATCCTGTTTTCCGTTCGTAATTTGATTTCGTGCGTAATTTGATCAAGTGCATCTCTACGACAGCTACTGCTACTGATTACCTAGTGGTAGAAATTATGATGTGTACTACTTATTTCAATCTACAAACTACAGTACAGAAGTGCTGTTGTCCGATCCGTCCATATCTCAGGGTTACAAATGGCAATATAATATGAACGATAACACGTGTTTCGTGTTTTCATAGATGTAACTATGCAAGGTCAATTAGTACGCATCATAAAATAAAATCTATAGATCATAATTTGCAAATTCTCAAAAATCGGTCAAATTTCGGGAAAAATAAATGGATGTTACAAAAATTCTAGCCAACTCTTTTCTATCAGTAGGATTCTCGAGTACATCGGTCTCTAAAATTATGGAGCTTATCGTGAATTGTTCAATTTCATTCATTTTTTGTTAATTAAAGGCTATTATTACAATTTTATGCCTCAAAATTGCTGTAATTTTTGATCAAATAAGTACCGATCATAGTTTCATTCGAACAAGTCATTATAATATCTTTTGTTTTCATTAAATTAGAAGTTGTTTTCACCTATCTTGTAGGATATTAAGTTGGCATGAAATTAATCGTCAGGAAAATAGAAACGCATGAAGTTAAGAATCTTTCTTTTATGACCAAAATTTAAAAAAAAAAAAAAAAAAAAAAAAAAAACTTTTTTGGATCTGGAAATGAGAATTACAATTTTTATGGCAGACAACGTAAAAACTCTAATCCTAACCATTACCAAAATCCCAAACCATAGCCCTAACATTAACCATGGACCCTCACCCAAGCCCTAACCCTAACATCAACCCTTACCCTTACTGCTATGTATGCTCAAGCTCATCACACATCAAAATGTCCAAAAAATGCTGACGTAATATGTGACGGCTCCCCAATCACTCCAAACATGTTTGTCTAGTGTCCAAGGGTCCAGTGGAATTTTTTTGAAAATTGGCTGTGAATCTGTAAATTAGAGTGATCAAAAGTGGCCTTTTCAGCTTGGGGTAAATGCCAGAGCTGGTTTTCACCGAAATTTCAAAAAGTAAGCTTGAGAAACAATGGAAAGTAGAAACGTGGAACAGTATTTTTCATTGAATATGGTAATGATTTTAAAAACGTTTATGATGGCCAATAAAATAGTTATCACTAAAAATCGACCAAAGTCAAACACAAGGAAATATCGCGGCTGGTTTGGGAGTGCGGTGGCTGGTTTGGGAATGCGGCACGGCTGGTTTGGGAATGTGATGGCTAGTTTGGGATGGCTAGTTTGGGCACCGGAAAAGGTCGATTATGGTATTCAGCTCTATGAATTTCATGATTTTGAGTTAATCAGTTATGAGATGTGTCCAGGAAAGCTTATTTCGTTCGGATTTACATTTTTTTCAAGTTCTTATTCGGAAATTTGACTGGTAATTCAATTCCTATATTTCCCATGTTATTCCACTTCACCGGGTCCAAGGGGCCGATTAAAGATGAAAGGCTTTTAATGATTTCTTCCATAGAGCCGGCAGAGGGGCTAGCTAAATTAGTCCAGTAAAGTTTAAGGACATTATTCGAATAACATGACACATTTGATCCATTGCAATTTGATTTCGTTGCGTTTTTATCTCTCTGTGCAGTTTTAAGATAAGCGCATCACACACAGATCATTGCGTTACCACTAAGGAATTCATGGAATACAACTAAATACAAGTCTGTACAAGTACATCTTCAAGAACTATCATGGATCAGTATTCGCTGGACAGTACTCAGGACCTGATGCTTACTGTTTCAACTATGATGCGTTCCCTTTGTGCACAAGTGAAGTGTAAAGATGTCGATGATATGGAAACTGACGTGTTTGACCGGGCAGATTTCAGGCAATTGATTGTTTCAGTTCGTCTTGTTCAAGCGTTGCAAGCCCTCAAATTGTGTTACAGGCCCTGAAAGCTTCTTCGAGTAAAATTGATCAGCTAAAAGAAGAAGTCATAAGTCTACAGAGAAGTGAACTTCAGAATCAGAGGAGTCAGTTTACGGAAATACAGAATGAGACAGTCGGAAAACTTCAGTCCACGTTAGAAACAGAGTTGAGAAGTTACAGTGATGTAGTTAATTCCAGTTTCGGAACTCAGGTGTCTCCAGTTTCCACTAAAGAGATAGCTGATGTCGTGAAGGAAGTGGTTCAGACCGAGGACAGGACTAAGAATGTAATTCTTTTCGGTGTTAAGGAGAATGAAACTGTTGAATTGGAAGAGACTGTCAAAGAAGTGTTCTGCAAAGTCGGAGAGAGGCCTCATGTTGAGTTCTGCCAGAGACTGGGGATGAAGACAAGTGACAGACCATGCCCAGTGAAGGTCCGTCTAACGAACAGAGACGCTGCTGTACGCCTCCGAAAGAGTGGGAAAAAACTGCGCGACAGTCCCTCGACCAGATCAGTTTTTGTGGCACCGGACTTAACCCCTGAGGAGAGGCAGGAGCGAAAGAAGCTGGTGGAGCTGATGCGGGCCAAGAAGAGAGCAGATCCAGAACGTCACTTCTACATATCAAAGGGGAGTGTGTGGTGTAGAGACGAATCAAGGACCAGCACTGCTGCCGACCATCATATCAATAATCACCAGTCCGTTCAGGGAGGAACTAACTCAACGAACATTAAGTTGCATATCCCAGCTTATGGCGCAACTTGAACCTTGCTGCCAAGCATTTTATGTTTTTGTGTGAAGTTTTGAGTGTAAAAGCTTGTGACAGAGTCTTGAGTTTTCTAACCCCTTTTTAGTTTTTTTTTCAGAGAAGTCTGACATTACATGTTGTAATTTGACTTTATAATATTCTATTCTATTCTATTCTATGACACATCAAACAAATTTTTCGACCAATATTATCCGACCTTTTTACCGACCTTATTTAGACCTGCCCTCTGGCCCAAAATTTAAAGGTGCATTTGGTCCTTAGGGCCGGTTCGATACACTGTATCATTGACAGTGATAAGTTGGTGTACAGAAAACCATTTGGTCGATCCATAATATGAGTGTCAACTTGCAGTCACTATCAAACAACTTGCGATAACAGAACATCGTCCTTGATTGCCCCTCGATAGGTACCAAATCACCAATACTCATAGATCATAGATCTCCAATAGTTGGTATCATTATGAAACTGAAAAGCTAAGAAATATTTATAATTGGCAATTCGTCTTCGTACAGGTGGTCATGCCATTACAAAGTTTTTTCGAGCTACTGGGGACTAAGGGACCATCCACAAAGGACGTCCGCAATGAGGGGGGAGGGGGAGTCTGACCAATGCGGACGTTTGCGGACATAGGGGGGAGGGGGGTGTTTGGCCAAATGCGGACGTCCGCAATTTTAGGAAATTTTGGTCGATTTGACGGTTATTTCACAAGAAAGTCGTGAAACTGAAATGTCAGGCTCAGAATGATAACTCAAAAGATTTTTACGAAAAATGCGGACGTCCTGGGGGGAGGGAGGGGTTTCTGAAATGTGGACGTTTGCGGACAAGGGGGGAGGGAGGGGTCTAAAATGGCCGAAATTTTGCGGACGTCCTTTATGGATGGCCCCTAAGGCCCCCCTGGATTTTTCTTTGGGGGGGGGGGGGCTTTTGAAAACTTAGAGGGACCAAAATTTGAATAAGGAAATTCTCATTTTAATAGCCCTGATTTTCACTTTTTTGCATAGATTTACAACTAAAATCATGTTTTATTGGTTGATTAACTCTAAAAAAGTCTTACTGAACTTACATATATTAACTATTAACTACCATTTGATGTTCGAATTTTTGAGAAACTCCTAGGTAGGGCCAAGGCCCGGGCCCCCTATCAGTTTAATAGAGCCCCCCTAAGGGCTTGTAATCTCATGCTGATACAGGTGGTGCATCAATTGCAGGTGGTCCGGTGTTAATGTTATAAATGAGTATACTTGGGTATGACTTTCGGCAACCTTGATTCATGATCTTGATTTGGGAAAAGAATAATTGCCCATTTTGGGACTTTTGCCCCTTCAATAACTTTGGAATTTTTTTCGATCTCAAAGCTTTCTCGAGGATCTACTTAGTAACAAATTGCCGCTGCTCTGATGTACGTACTGTATAATGTTTTCTAACGGAGGAGAGCAGTACTGCCTCTGGATTGGTTCGCATGCCGCGATTGGTTACAGCGTTGGCAATGAGGGACGAGCGTGAGTGAGTCGCTCCACGGGCAGAGTCTTTCTGTAAAATAAATATGAGGGCATTGCATTAAATGGCTTTATTGTTCATTTCTTTCGTATGGATTCATTATAATTGTTTATGATCCTCCATCACCGCATGGGATAATCAATGACAGAATATTTCCCAAGTGCAGGACAGACATATTGATAAAATGCGATAAAAATTAACAGGTGTGTTTCCACATAATTCACGCCGCGCACTTCAGTACACGATGTGCTTTCCGGCAACTCGCAGCGTTAAGTAAACTTGGCAGGCAAAAGCATCTGTTTTACTGTATTCACGAGACTCGAACCAAAAAATAACAGGAAATACATTGGTTTATACAATTACAAGGTTGAATGCAGATCCAGCTGGGCATGTGACCTTCGATCACGTGATTCATGGACTAGGAAGTGTACACTGCTTGGTAGCACAAACATGTGAGAGAACCTTCATGCTTCTGATTAGGTAACACTAACAGATGCCTATGCTTATTGCTTTTGACTTTGGGCGCTGACAAATTTACCGCTCTCGCCTCTCTTAGACCAAGTTGTTAGCATTTAGTTGAGGCCGTGAATTGTCAGAAACCACGCCGCGCACATGCCTTTGCAGTGCGCGTACGTGCATTTGCAGTGCGCGCACGTGAATTTGCAGTGCCAAAAATCAGGAAATGCATTGGTTTATACAATTACAAGGTTGAATGCAACAATTTGTAGCTGGAGGCATGTGACCTTCGATCACGTGATTCACGGTGTGTGTACGTGGATTTGCAGTACGCACTGCTTGGTGCGCACACGCGCACATGTAGTGCGCGACCTGCATTTCTGATTTGCAGTGCGCGCACGTTTTTGAAATAACAGATGCCTATGCAGTGCGCACGTGTGCATTTGAAGTTGCGCGCGTGTGCAGAATTTACGCATTTGTGCATGTGCATTTGCAGTAGACCAAGTGTTAGCACGCGTGTGATTTGCATTTGTGCGCGCACGTGCATTTGATGCCTTTGCAGTGCGCACGTGCAGTGCGCGCACGCAGTGCGCGCACGTGCATTTGCAGTGCGCGCACGTGCATTTGTAGTGCGCGCACGTGCATTTGTAGTGCGCGCACGTGCATTTACAGTGAGTGCACGTGCATTTGCAGCGCGCGCACGCATTTGAAGTGCGCGCACGTGCATTTGAAGTGCGCGCACAGGTGCACGCATTTTGCAGTGGACGCACGTGCATTTGCAGTGCGCGCACGTGCAATTGCAGTGCGCGCACGTGCAATTGCAGTGCGCGCACGTGCAATTGCAGTGCGCGCACGTGCATTTGCAGTGCGCGCACGTGCATTTGCAGTGCGCGCACGTGCATTTGCAGTGCGCGCACGTGCATTTGCAGTGCGCGCACGCGCATTTGCAGTGCGCGCACGTGCATTTGCAGTGCGCGCACGTGCATTTGTAGTGCGCGCACGTGCATTTGTAGTGCGCGCACGTGTATTTGCACTGCGCGCACGTGCATTTGTAGTGCGCGCACGTGCATTTGTAGTGCGCGCACGTGCATTTACAGTGTGCGCACGTGCATTTGCAGTGCACGCATGTGCATTTGAAGTGCACATGCATTTGCAGCACGCGCACGTGCATTTACAGTACGCGCACGCGCATTTGCAGTGCGCATACGCGAATTTGCAGTGCGCGCACGTGCATATTTAGTGCGCGCACTTGCATTTGCAGTGCGCGCACGTGCATTTGCAGTACGCGCACGTGCATTTGCAGTACGTGCACGTGCATTTGCAGTGAGCAGCGCATATTTACGTGCGCGCACGTATTTTGCAGTGCGCGCACGTATTCGCAGTGCGCAGCGTGCATTTGCAGTGCGTGCGATTTGCAGTGCGCGCACGTGCATTTGCAGTGCGCACCGGCATTGTAGTGCGCACGCATTACAGTGAGTGCATGTGACGCAGCAGCGCGCACGCGCATTTGAAGTGCGCGCACGTGCATTTGAAGTGCGCACCCGTGCATTGGAAGTGCGAGCTTGCATTTGAAGTGCGCGTACATTTGAAGTGCGCGCGTGTGCATTTGCAGTGCATGTGCATTTACAGAGCGCGCACGTGCATTTACAGTGTGTGCACGTGCATTTGCAGCGCGCGCACGTGCATTTGCAGTGCGCACACATGCATTTGCAGTGCGCACACGTGTATTTGCAGTGCGCGCACGTGCATTTACAGTATGCGCACGTGAATTTGCAGTGCGCGCACGCGCATTTGCAGTGCGCGCACGTGCATTTGCAGTGCACACAGGCGCATCTGCAGTGCGCGCACGTGCATTTGCAGTGCACGCAGGCGCATTTGCAGTTCGCGCACGTGCATTTGCAGTGCGCGCACGTACATTTGCAGTGCGCGCCCGTGCATTTGCAGTTCGCGCACGTACATTTGCGGTGCGCGCCCTTGCTAAACACGTATATCCCTGTCTGCGTTGCGCCGCGCGCGTACACACACCTATGCGGGCTCAGGAATGCGCGCCCGTGCATTTGCAGTTCGCGCACGTGCATTTGTGTGCGCACGTGTGATGGTGTGCGCACGTATTTGCAGTGCGCACGTGAATTTGCAGTGCGCACGTGCATTTGCAGTGCAGTGTGCTCACGTGCATTTGCAGTGCGCACGCATAGGTGTGTAAGCGCCGCGCGCTTCCCTACTGGACACACTGGGGTAGTGCCGCGCGCAACCCACAGGGATATACGTTTTTGTAAAACAGTGCGGGCATGTGTCTCTATAATAGTATAATGCGTACATTGCCTTTGACTCCCCCTAACCGTGTATAACCAGGGCGGCAGGGCTCTGGTAAGGGCAATAACGCCGCGTCGTTTAGCAAGGAAATCCATGACACTTTCTCAATTTGGAGCTGGGAATCGGAAGATACCGTTTCAATCAACTATGTTACCCTTCACACTTCATGTCGGAGGAAATGTTATTTGGCTATTATGTTAGTCTTAGTCTTAGTAAAATGGCCACAGTCGGTTTAATCAACCAGGCCGGTGGCAGCCATGCTGAGCATGGAGACTATCCCTAGTACACTAGGCGAAGGGTGTGAACTCCTGGGTGGTTTTTTAGGCCACCCGACTGCCGGAGATATCCTGGGCTGAGAGTAGCCCACCCGTCCAGGACCTCACTGGACCAGTAAGCTACCAACGCCCCTGGCTTCAAACAGACTGCAAAGCAAGTCAATGCTTGCCTGCAGATTGAGTCGGATCAGCCGGAGGTGGCGTACCACCTCCCTTCGTCTGACTGAGCCACAGGGAGGTCTGACCCAACCAGACTGTGTAAATAATATTCCCATTGATTGGAGTTATGCTGGGATCAATGGGCAAAGCCCAGCTATGGGGTACTACCTGGAAAAGAAGAGAGGGAACTGATTGTTAGTTTTGGTGCTGTTTTTGGTGTTGTATTATTGTTCATTAATCATAGTAATGTTGCTAAATCAGATTTATTGGGAGGGGACATCCTTTCGAAATGGGCTGCAGTTTATTGTATTTATTTCTATGGGTCTAGATGTACAGAAATTTGTTACTTGACAGAAGTGGTGAGGTAATGAGACTTAGCTGGTTTGAAGTACGGAGTACCCAGCAGGTGAGGTGATGAAAGTGGGAGATATAACGAAATAAAATGTTGTTTACTTATTGGATATAATATGGGAGAGTTGGACAGTGGGCTAATTTTTATAGCAGTAAGAGGGTTGATAATGCGGGGTCGCCAATGCAACTGCTTATTCCAGAATGAAACAAAATTTATCTCATGATGGTGCTGAGGAACCTTGGAGGATCTGAACTTTTAACAAGTTGTATGAGGAGAAAATTTTATCAGGGCTTCTTGAGTGGCCTTGATAGTTTGATGGAGGAAGCCATGTTGGTTTTTTTGTAGTACAAAGTGGGTTATGACTACTAGGATGTGCCAATGTTGTTACAGTATATAATATGTGTATGGGTTGATCATTCCCTTTGAGGACAGTCTTCAAGTAGTGTACCTGAATTATAATGAATTAAGTAAAAGATAGAAGAATAGTATAGATATAGAAAGAGGGGCTAGGGCGGTTATAATGTAAAATCAAAAGTTAATATACCGTGAAGGGCTGGATAGTGAAGTTATGATACTTAGCTGTTGAGTGGTACTAGAGAGTACCCAGCAGGTGGAAGGTGTGGATGATACCAACTGCACGGGGAAGTGCAGTTGGCACACTCGGGAGGGGGAGGTGCGTGAGGCCCCAACTGGAAAGAACCAGGTCCCTGCCCCCTTGGCTATTATGTTATTATGTTTGAATGTGTGTTGTAATAATACGGGTGTAGATGGATTTTATCCATCCATAGGTCTGGTATCACTAAGCAAAAGGCAACAGCCTCGCTATTATCCTGTTTACTTTCAGTTGCAATGTTCGCCCGTTTCAATGGTCAAAGTTAGTTCATATACTTTATTACCTTTATTTAACGGGGCCGTTAAGGACAAAACAACTTTGAAATTTTTTGTCCAAAGGGCTGGTTAAAAAATGGCTGGTTGAAGTGGGGCCAATTATTTCTTGGCCAGTTGATTAAGTTCAGATGAAACTTTATCACTTGTCTTCAATGTCTTCCTAAGCCCGCATAGGTAGGTGTACGGGCGCTTCCTACAGGAAGCTCATCGCAACGCAAACAGTGATATATGTGTTTATGTTTAGCAATCACTTAGCTTATGTGTTGAACTTGATCGCTTATAGCATTGACTGAGGGGGACCCCATAGTGCAGTGAAACACTAAAAATGCAATAATGGATTCAAATCAGATCTACTTTTCACCACTGATTTACTGCCAGTTTCGAGAATACAACATTTAAAATGCTTATATTAATAATAATAATAATAATATCAATTTTTTACAGCACTCATTCTAAAAATATCCTTTCTTCCCATATAAAAAGAGGCAAATTCCATGTGCTGAGGGCAGACATCAAGTCAATTATGAAAACTGTTAATAGAGTCACCCACTAAGGACTAATAATAGTTATATGGTTAATTATATTGGAAATAAATTTGAATAAATGTAACTAAAAGTGTACTCTTAAAAACTAGTACATACCATTTAAATTAAGATGTATGAAAATTTAAATAAAGAACATATTTACAAAAATAAGGTTGCATTTTTATGACGTGCCGAGGTCAGGCTGCATAACTTGCCCAAGTAAAATAAATGTAATAAATTTAATAACAGTTGGTAAATGAACATTTAAAAATAACATAACACTGTTGTCAACATAATACTGTTATCATAAAAAGTCAGAACAAACTAAGCAGGTGAAATTTACAGCATCCAGGGATGGCCAATGGTTTCAAGAATATTGTTTGAGAGAAATCAACAAAAATTATGTGTTATTATAACACAAAACACATAGTTAATTGCCATACCAAAGTTATAAGGAAAACTTATCCTGAGGTGAATCACCTTGGCTTATACAAGTGATCAAATGCATTATTCACTGCATAATTTGGATCAGTGACTATTGAATCTAACAATAGTGCCTTATACAGTTTCCCAAAGATTTTCGGATCACTTTTATTCCTGAGGTCTAATGGGAGGATATTCCAAGCTTTTGCTCCTAGATAGTAAAAGTTTTTTAGGTTAGCAGATTTGGGTGTGTAGAGGTTACAGTTTGCACCATCTCTACTACCTCCAGAGATGAACTTGAACTTATTCATAAAGTTGGAAGGACTGAGATCATTTATGATTCTAAACATGTAGCAAGATAAATGTACTTGTCGCCTAAGATGAAGGGGCAACCACTTCATGTCTCTATAAACATTGATGCTACTTTCTGTCTTTTCAACACCTAAGGCAATCTTAGCAACTTTTTTGTATAAGATATCAAGTTCAAGAAGTTTAGTTCTTGATGCCCTACCATAAATAGTATCTAAATAGTCAAAATGAGGTAAGATGAGTGAATTGGCAAACATTTTCCTATTTTTCAATGGTAGCAAAGTGCTCCCTCTGTACATAGCGCCAATACGTTTCTGTATTTTTTTCTTGATGTAATCTACATGCAAGTCAAATTTAAGAAGATTATCAACAATTAGCCCTAGATATTTATAGGATTTACATTCTTTAACAGAGTAATTACCAAAAATGTTGATTTTCACCCCAAATTGAATTTTATCAAAGATAATAATCTTGGTTTTATCTACATTTAAAGCAAGTTTATTGACACAAAGCCATTTAATGATGGTGATCATTTCAATTCTTATGTTGAGATAACTATTCCTACATATGTTTTCAAATAACAGTGCACCATCATCTGCAAATAAATAAGGCTTGGATAGATTACATGCATTGACAATATCATTGATATATATACTAAACAGCAGAGGACCAAGAAGACTACCTTGCGGCACACCAAATTTAAAACTTACATACATACTCTTTAATCCTGAGATTTTTGTTGCTTGCTTTCGGTTTGTGAGATAGTTTTTAATCCACAGAATAACTGTACCATCAACACCATAAAATTTGAGCTTCTCTATAAGGATGCTGTGATCTACAGTATCAAAGGCTTTCTTAATGTCTAGAAAAATAATTGCTGGGATGTTGCCTTTACACTTGTTATCAAATAACACATCAAACATGTCTAATGTGAGGTAAGTTGTTGAGTAATTCTTCCTAAAACCATACTGATGATCAGTTAAGAGATTGTTTTCATCAAAGTATTTTGTTAACTGCTCATTAACACAATGCTCAATACATTTGGAAACCAAGGGCAGAATAGATATTGGTCTGTAATCATTAGGATCATTTGCATCTCCACCCTTGAAGATTGGAGTTACCATTGCTAATTTAAAAGAATCTGGAAACTGTCCAGATGAGAGACTAAGATTAACAATATGGCTAATACAGTGAATAATAATAGGTAGTACAGATTTTATAACTTTCAGAGGTAGCTTATCATTAGTTGACTTATCAGATGGTATTGACATAATATATGACTTAATGGTCTCACTAGATACTTCTTCAAACGAGCAGAGTGAAGACTGAATGTTATTACTTATCAAGAAATCCTTATACGATATATTATCATAGATAGGAATTGTTTTGTTGATTGTGTTCCCAATCTCACTAAAGTGTTTATTCAAGTTGTCTGCATTGATAATTTCAGGATCAACGTTTGGCTGTGTATTACTTTTAGATGGCATGTTTGTAGCTACCTTAATAGATTTCCATATTCCTTTTAAGTCATTCTTATCACTTTTTTTCTTTAAATCATTAAGTAAGTTTTCCCTTTTATTGGCCTTGGTTATCTTGTTGGTAAGATTACGCTGCGTTCTATACAAGTCCCAAGCTAAGTGGGCATTGACACATTTACTACAGACGTTACAATTATTACAATTGGATTCATTGACTTTTTTGAGTTTAGATTTGAATTTTCTGTGGAGCTTCTTTTTAGTCTTAATGGCATTTAAACTGTCTTGAGATGGTTGATAAATAAACTTCTCATGCCTTTTAATGATCTTTTGAGGAAAAAAATGGCTGTGGCTATCATTCAAGAAGCTATCAAGCAAAGACACTGCTTGTTCTAGGTTTGTGCTCTCATAGATAGAAGAGAAGTCAGAATTGGCTAAGTAAGTCTGGTAGGCTTTTATATTGTTGTTACTATAATTGTTAATTACTACTTTTTTAAATTTTGGAGGTGGTTCAACTTTAAAATTAAGTTCAAATTTCAATGCAAAGTGGTCACCAGGACATTCACTAAGTACAGAGGAATTCTCAAAGTCAGAGTAACAGTTAGTTAAAATTACATCAATTGTACTATAAGTGAACTTAGTTCCTTTCTGGGCAACTCTAGTATAATTCTGTATGGTTTGGACCATGTTGAAGGACCTGAGAGTACAATCTAGTTTCTTATAATCAGATGAATTAATTTTGTTTTGATCTACATTGATGTCTCCTACCCAGATCACCTTCTTCCCCTTAAGCTTAATCATACATTCCGTGAAGTAGTCAAGAAATTCATCAAGTTTGCAATATCCTCCAGAACGGTAAAACCCACATAAATATATGTTGCTACTTTTGATTTTTATCCATTTAGCTTCTATTGTTGATATATCTGTACTAATTTGGATTTCATCAAATGCAATTTTGTTGCTAATTATGAGGCCACAGCCCCCTCTAGTTCCTGAACCTCTATCTGCTCGTTTGAAATCAAAATTGGTTGGTATATTCAAAGTACTAGTTGCAATGCTATCATTAAGGTTTGTTTCATTTAATGACATAATGTCCATGTTATATTTCTTAATCATCTGGCAGATCTGTGTTGACTTAGAAATACCAATAAGGCCTCCCTGGATGTTGCAATGACCTACAGTGAGGTTGTGCAATAAATTAGTGCTGGTCATTTTAATGAATATGAACATGAACATGGAATGATGGAAGTTTGCAGACTACTTATGTGAAGGAACTATACTTGATGAGTGAAAAAAACTGAACAGATTATCAAAATTAGTTTAATAATTTATAAAAAGTTATAAAAAGTTATGATAAGTTATAATGAAATTGGTTATAATAAGTTAACTAATCTATGATTTAAAAGTTCAATTCTCAATGGTGAGCAGAGTATTTGAGATATCTTGCTAATCTGATGACCCCCTCACGTGTTAGGTGCACATTATCAGACCCATTAGAACTAAAGAAGTTATCCTTACGGTAGCCATTCTTAAAACTAAACAGGTTCCTGTGAGATTCAGTTTTGACCATATTCAGATATGGTTTCCTGTCAGTGAATAACTCAATGGAATAGTTAAGTTGGTTTATCACATGATTCCTACAAGAACTAACTCGGGGTAACAGATTGATAAAATTGATTGTGGCAAGCTGTGCCCATTGATGGAGGAACTCTGACAGGTTCTCTATGTCATTCTTGGCTTCACCCAAAAGTCTTTGTGAGACATTATAGTTTGAGATAAAGTTTGAATGATTGTTCCTATGAACCCCTAAGATTTGATCCACATTGTTAGTTCCACAAAGTACATAAACCTTTTTGACAGTGGCGGGATTTAAAGATAGAAACCTCTCATCTTGTCTAAGTTTATTCAACATGGTATTGGCATCAGCACCAGGGTAAAAGAACACACAAGCTTTTTGGCGTAATGAGGACATCTTAGTTTCATTTATCCCTCGAAACATACTGGAGCTAATGTAAATTGTGTGGTCAGGGGTGCTTGATGCAGGGCTGCCAGATGGGGAAATACTACCATTAATTCCACTAGATAGATTAATGCCTGCTGAGTCATGTTGATGAGGGCCTGTAGCAGGAATTGCAGGGGGTGAGATTAGTCTCAGAGTTATGCTGATGCGTGGTGGTTCAAAGTCAGATGGTAGGATGGAGTGCTCAAATATTTCCTGTGATCCCCTAGTCATTAGATACACATCGCCATGCTTCAGTTCTAACTGTGTCTTACTATCAGGATCAGTTTTATTCCTAAACATAGCAGTACGTGATCCACCAAGAGAAACTGTCACAATCTGTGAATGACTGACAATCTCTGGCTCATCATCACTATGAAAGCACAAGCTGTCAGACCCATGTATATACTTAGTTAGTAAAACACTGTTATATTGGATGTCTGGGAGTATATGGTCAAGATGATTGAGGATTTTCCTCAGATAACTTGTAGTTGAAGGGAGGGGGCATGACTTGTGCTTAGTATTACCATATTGATACGAGTATTGCCCAAAGTAACATGTGGATCTGTTTGCATGTGACCTTACAAAATTTGTTTCATTGTCCAAACTCTCGTAATCAAAATTTAAAAATGGCTGGTCAGGAAGGAGTGAAAATGGTACCTCACTGATAGTGTGGTTGGTAATATCTGAGTCCTGATTGGCACTACAATATATGTCAAACAATACCTCCGAAGAGTTTGGGGATGTAGGCATAAGTTCTTCATTTGCCAAATCAGAAAGAGATAAGTTTGGGTCTGTTTGTGATGATGAACTTACTAGGGGAGGTGAGTTTGTGTCTGTCAGTGATGATGTAGTGCTAATATTACATTCAGTTTGGGAGGACTTGTCACTGTGCTGCTTGAACATAAGAATGAGCAGATTGTCAACCTTTTCTGTCAGTAACACAACTTTATCTTCTAGTAACTTGCATTTTCTTTGAGAAATTCACAACCAGAACAATTTGGTACCTCCATAATTGACACAAATAACAGATAAACAACTTAACCAGAGATAGAGAGGAGTTGAATTTAGGTACGGGGGTCTTGAGAACTAAGATTGCTTTTCACTGTGTCTGCAGCTTCTTCAACATTCCATGGTCCATGTCATGACTCCCCTTAGGGGGCGTTCTTGAACTCCATCTACCTGCTCAGTTAGTTAATTTAATATGTGTTGTATTGTAAGTTTAAAAAAAAAACTCCATATGTTGATAAGCACCTTCCTCTAATTTGTGTTGTTAAATTCTTTTGACCATCATTATAGAACACAGATAATGACCTAAATCATGATATTTGACCAGGATATGAGTTTTTGATGCAATTTAAGTATAAGTTTGTTTTCATGGCTATTTTTGAGCAAAAATTTATTGGTTTGGCAACCGCTTGAAAATTTTTTGTCCAAGGGGCCAATTAAAATGGTTCAAAAAATGATTCTATTTTTGTCCATAGGGCTGATTTAAATGAGGTCAGTTAATAAAAAGGCCTGCTAAATAAAGGCCAATAAGGTAGTTTGTTGGGTGGGTACACAGAACAGTATAATTAGCAATGATAATATAGAATAGCTAGGTTACTAATTGGTTAATTGGGAAGGAACATTGATTGAGGCTTCAATCAAGTGATGACGTCATGTTTGCCAGTGGTAACAACATTTTTGGGTGATTGATTTACGACTTGGAATAATTCCATGACTTGGAAAATTCTTCAAAGCTATTTTTGACTGGCCATCTGCCACTATGTTTCTGACATGAGTTTCTTGAGGATGAAGATGCATAGACTCATAGAAGGTGATTATTGTCGTTCTCTGCTATTAGGAATAAAGTACTGTAATATAAGCTGCTCATATAACAATTCTGTGTGTTCGTATTTCAAGTTGCACAATTTTTCCAATTATTTCTGATGAAGTCAGCCTGTCCACCACTTCTATCACAATATGATATTGAATTACTTTCAGATTCTTATAATAATGCCCTTCAAAATCATGAAGATCAACTAAGTTCAATGTCTGCAATGCAGGTTTATAAGAATTTTATTTCCTCAACTTCAGTTTTTAAGGTGACTAGCAAGCCCATTGGGCCTGCATATACACAGCTCACTCAGAGCTGCTACGCAGCACCTCTGTCACAAATTTCAAACCCCACAATTCAAATCAAATAAATACTTTTTACTGCATTACCTTAGTGGTAGAAATTAAGAAGTGTACTATTTAAGGCAGTAAGCGATTTTACTACCTTAAATAGTACACTCCTTAAATTCTACAAATCTTAATTTCTACCTACCGTAATTTGTACAATACCAAAATTTTAGAAAATTTTGTTAAAGTAAAGATTTATACATTCATACCTATCTTTTTTCTTTCACTACAATATTAAGCATTCTATTTTCTCTCAATACAGGTTCAGAATTTTTCAGCGAAAGCATCAGTGCAGACAAAATCAAATTTGATATGATAAACAATTATCACTCGATAAAAATTATAGGCATTTCTTCAGCTTCTTCGTCTTCATTGACCCGTTTGCTAATCTGTTTCTCTAGAGCGCCTAGTTTTACTTTTGTCTATTTCATAGATTCCAAATAGGTTGAATTCAATGGAAAAAATCTGCCCTCTTCTTGTTTTCATATCGGTATTTTTGGCTGAAAATTGGTGAAACGACGTGAAATTTAGTCCTAGATTTGCCTGATTTTTGGAGAAATTTTACTGCCTTAATTAGTACACTTCTTAATTAGTACGTCCTTAATAAATACACTTCTTAATTTCTACCACTAAGGTAATCAAAAAATTCCAATCAGATCAAAAGTTGTGGAGCAACAAAATTAAAACAGCATTTAACAGAAATGAATGTGCGCAATTAATCTGCACGTGCATTTCCCCTATAGCGTGCGTTGCCATGGGGCACAACGTACAATTTTATATAAGAGATATGGGAGGATTGATAATTCCTGAAGAACAATGATTCATTACCGAGGTAAGTTGACAATTTTTGGGTCTCCTACCAATTACCATTTGGGATCGTTTTTCAGCCATTGAAGCATTGGTCATCCAATAACTAACTTCAGGTCAGGAAAGTAAAGTGCAGTATCATCATTAGTTACACTGAAGAAAGTGAGCTAGCCCAAAAGATCAGCTAAATGCAATCTGTAAGTCATGTTGATGGTTATTAAATCACATAATTGAAACGAATTATTATCAGTGCAAAGAATTAATAAAGCTCAGAATGAATCTAAATAGCCCATATCAACATCGTATCTAATTGGTCATCCCCGAGGTGAAATTTGGTCATCCATTTTTTGACAATTTTTTTTCGGAAAAAAGATATTGATTTTCGAGCTTTAAATTCAGGAAATTTTGATCGAAGATTGTAGACAAATAGATTAGGTAATAGGTAATCACGCATTGCAGTTGAACTTATTTAGTTGAAGAGTGTCACAAATTATAAGTTTCCCTAACTCGGTAATCTGCCGATGCACACCTGGGGCACATTTGGGCACAACCACCTGGGGCACACCTCGGGCACCCTGGGGCACATCTCGGACACAATTAATGCACAAAACATATCTGGGGCACAACCACCTGATGGCACATTTCGGGCACACCTGTGACCTGGGGCACATCTCGGGCAACTCTCTCACTTCCCACAGAAATTATCCTGAATACATAAATTAATGCGCCATATTGGTAAACGTTTCTAAAATAATCATTTAAAGATAACAAATAATTGAAATCAGGTTAAAAACGGGTCAAAAACGAGTTAAAAGAACTACTAAAGTACAATATACGTGCACCACACTCACAAACCCGACCTAACTATGCGATACAATATGCACCGACATGATACAAACACGCACTTAATTTGCTTATACACTAGATGTTTACATAAGTGGATGGGCGTAACATGTAATTACAAATCATGTCACTGAACTGAATTGCGAATCTTTATTGAGTATTGTGTGCATGATAGCATCTACATAATTAAATTCGAAACGGAAATTGTTAATTATGTTTGGTAGTGAGTCGTCCTAGTTGTGACCTAGTTAATGCGAGATGAGTTTCAACGGCACCCTGTCACTTCGGGCGAACTTCGACATGTTAGAACAAAAGAGCTAGTATCGAAACAACGCACTGTGCTTGATAAATATTTGCATACTATAGAGCATTCCAGTTCCCCCATAGGTATATCAGCGTATCTATCCGGTCCCAGCCAAGTAAGATCTCATTATTACTCAATTATACCCCACACGCGAAAAATAGGCGGTTATTTTCAACAATTTGACAGCGCACACAATGTTAATGGCATCATTGCGACTGCCTATTTATTCTGAGCCTATATTATGCGATATCATGATGCCTTTGCGCTCGAGAGCTCAAGGATGACCAAAATCATAGAGATACATTATAATCAAATCTAATTAGCTTGTCAACGTTAATATATGATTTTTGGCTTTACGGTGGTGAGAATCGCAAATCTCACCCCCAGACCCCCAAAAAACTATCACTTACATAGATCACAGTAGAAAATATATAGTTTGATAATCACATTCCTGGTCATCCTTTCCATCCAGGAGAGCTTTGTGCTGTTTAACCTTTTAACGTCACTAATTCAATACATTGGAACGCTATAATGATGTAAAACTCATCCGCCTGTTCGTACTTACCTACATCTTTCATTATAATTTATAATAGCTGAGAGCAATGCTACTATGTTTTCAACGTATTTCGAGAGCGCAATAAAAGAATTGTTTGAGGATTACGCTGTCCTATCTACTCATTGAAAATTAAGATAACCAAGCAGCAAATTTTTAAATTAAGTAATTAAGTAATGACGTTTTGGTCATCCCCATATGGTCATCCGTTCTCAATGATATTGATCAGGGCTAAATAGAGAATTAAACCATCAGTTCTGTTCTCAACAAGGTGAAATTGATACAGTTACACAGCCGTGAATCATGCACAGTGTGAATAAATGGACATAGTGACGACTATGTCCCCTAACCCCCTCCCCTGAGAACCCCCTCCCCTGAGATCCCCTAACTCCATCCCAAGAGATCCCCAAACTCCCTTCCCTGATTGACCCTTACCCAATCCCCCTGAGATCCTCTTAGCCCCTCCCCTGAGATCCCCTAACTCCATCCCCTGAGATCTCCAACAGAATATTTTCAAAAAGTGACTGGGAATCTAAAAAGAGTAAAGTGGCTTTTTCTCCTGGAGATGAAGACCAGCTGGTTTTGGCATGCTTTAACTAAAATGACCGAAATTGCTAGCATGAGAAACAATAGAAGTGGAACAGTGTTTTTCATTGAATATGGTAATGATTTTTATTGAATATGGTAATCTTTATGGTGGTCATTTGAAAAGTTTTTATTGAAAAACTAGCAGGCCCGTTGGGCCTGCATACACATAGCTCACTCGGCGCTGCTCGCAGCACCTCGTTTGCAAATTTCAAACCCCGCAACTCAAATCAACTAAATTATATTTACCGCATCAAAAAATTCTAATCACACCAAAAGTTATAAAGCTCCGAAATCAAAACAGCATTAAACCGTAAAGAACGCGCGCGATTAATCTGCACATGCAGAATATCTGTATCCATAGCAACGGCGCGACTAAGCCCAGCTTAGCCTTTCTTTCTCTTGATATTTCCTTGGCAAGCTCTAATTTAATGGTGTGCGCCCGCACAAACATTATTCACGTGTGAATTTACTTTATTATTAAGATGGAGAATTTTGACCAAAGTCAGGCACAAGGAAATATCATGGCTGGTTTGGGATGCCGCTCTGGCTGTTTGAGAATGCGGCACGGCCATAGCTTCATCCCCCCCCCCCCTAAGAAAAGGGGGGGATGAAGATTTTGGGTCAGATAAGGTAGGTGGGGGGTTGGCCCAATTTCAATGATTCTGGGGGGATTTGAACCGAAGGGGGGAGTGAAAAAATTAAGGGGGGGATTGGGATCTGGCAGAAGAATTTCGAAATTTGAGATGAAAATCCTATGTCCATGATAAATATTTTTTCTCAGACCCTCTGGCTTCTGGGGGCTGCGCCCCCAGACCCCCGCTTTCCTTTTGTAAGACTGTCATATCACTGTTATGCTACAATTGCTTGCCATTTTCAAGGGATATCAGCTTATCTATGATTTTATATTGTGCTGACAATATTCCTGAGGCTAGATTTTATGCCATAAATCCCTGACAAGTGTCACTTAAAAGCTTTACCTATAGATTTAAGAATTAATTGACATAAAAAGTGAACTTCAATGCCATTTCAGGTATTAGAAATATCATGTTATTATGTGTTAAAGTTCAAAATAAACTAAATTTCCTGCCTGATTTGTTCTTTACATATATCTGTCACATATAACACAGTTTACATACTTTAATCTTGTCATTTAGTTCATAATTTCGGTTGATACTTGTGTAATCAATTCAATGGACATATCTTAGAAAAGTTTTTGGTGGGGGGTTGGTCGAATTTTTGAAATTCAGGGGTGGGATGCCCAAATGGGGGGGATGGCGGATTTAAAAATTCAGGGGGGAGGTTTTGGCAAGGGGGGAGTTAAAAAATTCAGGGGGGGGGGGGGATTGGACCCAGGATGAAGCTATGGGCACGGCTGGTTTGGGAATGTGATGACTATTGTGCTAATATAAGGTTGTTTAAAAGGCGCATGATCAATTTGTGTTGACATGACATCAGTGATAGACTTCAGTATATTATCTCAAAGTTGTAAGTTTATTGCGTTCAACTGTCTGATGTCGTGATATAAAAGAACGAGAGTGCTCTGTATATCTTGGTCAGGTGACCTGGTCAGGTGGGATCTGCTCCCACATGACATGCCAATTGACACCACGTGAGTGTCACGTGGAAAGGAGCGATAATCAAGTCTCTGTGCAGCACGTAAAATTCGAGAAAAAGGTTTCATAAGTTTTGTTCAAGGTCGAGTCATGACAATGGATAACGCATTTATCTTTTGTTTGTGCATGTAGTCCATGTTCATAAAATCATAAATAAGTGAGAGACTTCGTTTATATGATTTTTGAAGGTGACTGAGCTTTTTGTGTTAGTTGGGGAGAGGGTTTTATTCTCTGTTGATGGTTTGTGGAATGAGCACCACAGATCATGAAAATCGTTATACTATGGTTACAAATAACCATCGTCCGTGCGACTTACCATACTGCTAGCTTTAAGACGGGGCTAGTAAATCGGGACATTAAAAAGTTCTTTGACTCCCTTGAAGTGGTGGAATGTACGTTCGTTGTTGCACGAGGCTACATCAAGGAGCGATGTCTGTTAGACAATGGTAACTGGTACTTCAAGTGTCCTTTCTCTCACCATTTCTACGTAGTTACTCACATTAGCTGGAGGGATATATCTTATTCCCTTATCTGCTCTGGAGACCCGTCCTTTTACCAATCATGTGGACACGATGAGTGGGCATCCAGTAACATTGTTATCCACCCAGGAGAGGGGGTTTGTGGAGACATACTGTGTCACAAGCAAAGAGTAGGAGAAGAAACGTGGCGTGATGGTTGGAATATGACTCTAGAACAAAGCAAAACTCAATTCAGATGTGATGGAAGAGTTGACTGTTTGAACACTTTGGGTGGTGTTGCTGTGGATGAAAGACTGTGTACTAACCACACTGCAGTAGAAAATACGGTTCATTGTGGACCATGTCCAGGATTGTGGGACAGTAAGAGGGTTCCCAGATCGTCATTTTGTGACAAGATCTGTGATTGTGAAGATTGCTATGATGAGGCGAGATGCAGTGACGGTAATCGAACAGTTTCCGGAATGATCTGTAGAGTTGGGGATAATCTTTCCCGACGGAATTGCCACGGTCCATATGAGTATATTCCACCTTTCAACATCTGTGATGGATTTTATGATTGTTTAGACGGGAGAGACGAGTTGGGATGCGATCCTAATGATACCTGTACCAGTTGGACAATCACTCTCACCAGGCGTTTACATCCTCAAAGCAAATGCTCAACTCCTAACAGATCGAAGAAACATTTTGCATATCGAATTTGCGCTAATAACTATCGAGATCAAATGAACTGCACAAATTCTTCGATAAGTCCTGTCATTTGCAATGTAGATGGGTACCCGACCACAATTTCTGAGTACGTAATATGCGAGGGTAAAAACGTGTGTGACGACAATATTGACAGCGAGTGTGTGTCTTTCAGCAATTACTGTGAAGTACATAAACATCAGTTCTGTGATGAAATAAGCAACTGTGCAGACAGAGCCGACGAAACAGCATCAATATGCGATGATATGGTACCATATGAAGAAGCAACATGTGTCCGAAGATTTTCACACTCCAAACATGATATGCCCATTCCAGTGTCCTGGGTGATGGATGGGATATGGGACTGTATGGATGGGCTTGATGAAGACGCAAATACATGGTTGAGATATTGCGGCACAGGTAATAAAGCTCTTTATTCCTACAAGAAACAAGAATCCTGCAATGGATTACCCTCCCTGAAGTGTCCACATTCTGATAACTATCTTTTCGTAGACAATTTGTGTGCAGATTTTTTAAATTGCGATCGGGTTTTATGTAAAAGGTCAAGATGGCAATATAGAATTTTCAGCCAAATTGGCGATTCAAAGTTGAGGAAATTTTCTAGGCGGGTATTCTTTTGCCAGCCTGGACTCAGTAGTCTAGAGCGCTACATTGGAACATGTGTTAGAAGTGTTCTGATTAAGGAACCCAAAATTTATGGCGTAACAGATTCTTCCATCATTCTCAGTCCTGAATATGCCAGTCGAGTCAATTGCTATAGCGTTTATGGGGAGCTTTATTTGCATCTTGCATGTAAAAAGCTTTGTAGCCATTACATTGAGTGCCCAATAGATCTGCAGCCCTTGAATCACACGTCTTGCAATCTGAGCAAGTTTAGGGTTCTAACAATAACAGACAACAGGGATTTGACGGTGGCTTTCAAGAACCTTGACAGATCTTTCGAGCAAAATGTCTTTGAATGTGAAAATGGTGTATGCATACCATACGAAGAAGTGTGTAACTTGAACGATGACTGTGGAGATTCTTCTGATGAAACTAACTGCTTCAACAACTTCAAATGCCAGGATTCAGGTGAATACATAGCTGTAGGTAAAAAATGTGACGGGGCATTTGACTGTTTGGACTACAGTGATGAATGTAATACTGACTGCGACAACCAAGTGAAAATATTTGCAAATAATACTATGTTCACTTTGGCCTGTGTATTTGGCATAATCTCGACACTTACTAATTTATGTGTAATATACTGGGGCACGAAGAAGTACTCCTCCCTGAAAACAGCCGCAGCAATGATAAATGAATTGTTTGTGCTTGTGGTGTCATCTGGTGACCTTTTACAAGGTGTTTTCATCTTGTTAGTTGCAATCTCTGACAAATATCTCAACAAGAGCACCTGTAAAACTCAGTTTGAGTGGGTAACTAGTAACCTATGTACAGGGTTGGGAGTTATTTCAACTCTAGGATCTCTTGTTTCTCTGTACTCGATGACTGTCTTGAGTGTATACCGGGCACATGGTGCTAAATCAATGAAAATTTCACGGAAGACACTTACTAATAGGAACAAGACTGCTGTTATTGTTTGTATTGGTACAATATACTTTGTTGCAGCTGTGGTATCTTTCATTCCGCTCTCTCCTTACTTGGAGTCATATTTTGTCAACTCCATAAAATACGACAATAACCCTCTATTTGTTGGAATTCTGGATAAAGAACACCTTACTTCGGTGATTGAAGGTTATTATGGGAGAATGTCAAGACATGGATTTTCTTGGAATTCAATAGGCAACTTAGTGAATGATATGTTCATCAATGTTAACGTTTTCGGTGAGAAGATAGGCTTTTATGGGAGCAATGGTTTTTGCTTGTTCAATTACTTCATAGAACCTGAGAATCCTCAAATTTGGTTTTCGGCTACAGTCCTGACTGGTAACGTAGTTTGTGTGGCCATCATAACCATCAGTTATGCTTTCCTTGCCATATTAACAGTCAACAGTTCCAACGTAGCTGGACAAAACAACGAGGTTTTGTTAGCAAGGAATAAGAAAATCCAACGGAAGTTATCAACCATAATCGTAACAGATGCAATATCTTGGTATTCGTTTTTCCTTGTTTGGCTTGTTCATATTTTGAAGCTGTCAAGCACTTCCAGTTGGCATTCTCTCTTTAGTGTCATCATTCTGCCAGCGAACTCTATCATCAATCCGCTGCTAATACTTGAAGAGGATATTCTGGGAGCGTTCAATGACTTCACTCTCCACCTGGTAGCGTTTACAAGGAAGCAACTTCGAATAAATAAGAAAACTGTGAATGAACTCCAAATGCATGACATGTACACAAATCCCAATGCTAAAAATTTAGGAATTTTTAGTCAAAAATGATTTTTCTGGCCATAACTTTTGTTTATAATAATTAAACAGATTAAAACAGATTATTATGGCAAAATGTTGTGTTCACTAATTAGGAAATTTAAAAAAGGTTATATTGTACATGTTATTGCAATCTATAATTTGAACTTTTGAAAAAAGCTAAACAAGAGTATGAAATGTTGCCTATAGATGCATCATTAATGTAATCGAAAGAGGATGTTCAAGGTGGAGCCTTCGCTCTCCCAGAAACTCTGACACACTAGGAGTTGAAAACCCGCGATTTTTGCAGGGTGGTAGGAAAAAGGTGTCTTCGTATTGCTACATTCTTATTTTTTGCGCTTAAAGGCTTTAGATTTTTTTAGTTAATACTCAAAGTTGGAAAAAAGGGTCGCGAAAAACAAGATTGAGTTATAGGTTTGATTCACCAGTTGCACGCGTTGATATGGCTATATGTTGTAGCAGGCACAAAACCACACGTGCATTTTAACAAAAAATCTGCCATTTCGCCATTGTGTATTTTGAAAATGTTTTCTACGGTCATATGAAAGTATACCAATGACCCCCTACTGACCCCCTGCTGACACCCTTATGAACCCCTGATGACCCCCTGGTGAACCCCTACTAACCCCCTGCTGACCCTCTACTGACTCCCTGCTGACCCCCTTCTGACCCCCTGGTGAACCCCTACTGACCACTTTCTGATCATTGTTTCAATTCTTATCACGCCAGTGGGTACCCTCAGATCCAGTGGCGCCCCTGTGGCACCAGCGCCAAAAGTGTGCCCAAATTGGGCACATTTTTTCAAAAGCGCCTTAGACGAGATCTGAGGTGTGCAATCGATAGATAATGCCCCCCTGAACTAACCTTAAAAATTTGAAGTCGATATATCAAAAATTGCCGAGTTATGGCCGAAAAACGTATGTCCATATATGGCCAAACGCACATTGCACAAGCTGATTTTGGCTCATAACTTGGCCAAATATCAATATTTTTGAACCAGACCAACTTTATTCGATAAATAATGCTGAGTTACATATTCTCTGCAAGTGTGGGGTTGATCGCTGCTGAAAATGCGATTTGAAGCCCAAAACAAGCGGCGCAAGTGGGTCTGGGGGTGCCAAACCCGGCAAAAAAATTTGGCCTACGGGGTGTACCTTTTGTGTCAACCATCATCTCAGAAACGAGTTTTCCCAAATTTGAACAAGGAAGTATATTTTGACCTCTTGATCAAGATAAAATAACTTTGGGAGGACTCAAGAACTTCTTTAATGCATGAAATGGCTAAAAAATGGCTAAAAGCTGGTCACTACACTACTACAGATGACCAATCTAACTTTTAATGTAAAAAAAATCGGCATAACGCCCTTTTTGAAACAAGAATTGCGCCTGCGGGCACAATTCTTGTTGTCCACTGTTACCATGATGTGCAGGCGCTTAATTTCCCTCCACTCCATAAGAAAATCAGAAATCACGAAGATGAATCAAAGTTCCTTGCACCTTTTTGGAGGTGCATACCTGTTTCACGTGCGATCATCAGTTCATGAACCATGCCATGCATGTTTCATAGGTTCGTTGTAATTTAAGATTTCGCACGTAGCTTTCACTAAATTTTATGTAAGTTATGTTACGTTAGCAGTTTGGCGACTCCTCGTTGGCATTTGCTTTAAATAAGACATTCAACAGGTTTTGAATGTAACTCGTTGACCCCTTTCTAAAAACCTGGGTACGCCCCTGCCTGAGATCCCTTATTAACTCCCTTCCCTAATTGACCCTAACTCCATCCCCTGAGATCCCCTAACTCCGTCCCCTGAGACTTGAGATCCCCTAACCCCATCCCCAGGGAGCCCCTAACCCTCCTCTGAGATCCCCTAACTTCATCCCCTGTGAGTCCATAACTCCTTTAATCCTTCGACCTTCTCCCGACACTTTTTGTAGTGTTAAAAATAACCAAATTACAGCAAACAAAAAAAAAGAAACGAGGACTGATCTTTAAAATGCAATTACAGTAACAATTTCAGCACATCTTCCACTTCCATTTATCGTAAACGTCAGGATGTTGTGATTACCCGGGATTAGCAGGATGCTATTGGCTTAGCAGATGAAATTTGATCATTCATGCCAGCTTTTTCCAAATCCTCCTTTGTAAGTTCTTTGCCCTCACACACCTTCATGCTCTTTCCTTTGTAATCACCATGCTGGTAAACCATCCAGTTGCCACCAGTAGCTTTCACAACCGATACTTGGTCATTCTCCTTACTTCCTAGAATGCTTTTGCTTTTGTGCAGTACCGATTTCCATCCTTTTTGGTGTTCATGCTGCCATAATTCCAGAGTGCAGGCCGATTCTTTATTCAACACAGCTGAAACCCTTCCTAGAATTCCTGCTGCTTTTAAATCTGCAGGACCATAATGCACTCCCTCACAGATCGCCAATTTTTTCCCTTTGTAGTAACTATGCTCGTAAAGGTACCAATTGTCTTTAGGAGCCAAGGCGCTTACCGTTTCATCGTTTATATTTGTCAAGAATTCGTCACTGTCCACAAATGTAACCTCTGCTGTCAGTTGTATATCTCCTTCAAAAACATTGTGGTGGTTTTTACTGTTGAACTTGTGAACTTCTATACCTTACGACCTATGATATGAGAAAGAAATTTCAGGCATAAGGCAGAAATATTTAAAATTTATTTTAGAATAAAAATGGATTGATTTAAACAATACTGATTTTTCCACTTGTCTAATTGCCCCTTAGCCGCAAACGACAGTCCCAAACGGCGAAACTTTTAAAAAACTAGGTAAATTGGGACAGGGACGATCGAGACAGTGACACTACCCCAGTACTTACCTTCAGCTATTCCAGCCATAAGAGCAACTAGAAGCCAGCCAAGAACCATCCTTTAATTATCCCTTGCTATATCGAAATAAATTACTTAAAAAGTTAAAATTCGGAGTGAAATTAGTAAGTTGAAAACCAAGGGTGAAGAATGCTGAACAGTTGATTGAATAATATGATATTTTGATAGTCCAGAGAGGAGTTTTGTCATATTTGAGAGTTCCAGTTTCAAATGAAATCTCTTATTTAGCTTCGTAAGTGCACGGGAATAATTTATGTCTGTTCCGCCGTACACAATTAAATTTGAGCTTGCCAAGAAAATATCAAGAAAAGCTAAGGCTAAGAGATGCTTATTGGTGCCGTGGCTTCTGTATGGAGAATAAATTTTGTGCACGAAGACAGTTTCTGGCCCGGATCAATGTGAACAAAACAAAATCGTCCAATGTCAACGTAAGTATGAAAATAAGTTGCCAGAATTAAGATCATCTTGCAATCAAAACGGAGCAAAATTCGTATGGTTCAGAAGGACTAAGACTAACCGACGAAGTTCTATTTTTGAAATAGTGATGAAGTTAAATACAGGACCTGAAATAGAGGTGGAGTGAAATACAGGACCTGAAATAGAGGTGGAGTGAAATACAAGACCTGAAATAGAGGTGGACTGTAGTACAGGACCTGAAATAGAGGTGGAGTGAAATACAGAATCCTAAATAGATGTAGAGTGATGTACAGGACCTGAAATACAGGTGCAGTGAATTACAGTACCTGAAATATAAGACCTGAAATATAGGACCTGAAATAGAGGTGGAGTGAAATATAGGACCTGAAATAGAGGTGGAGTGAAATACAAGACCTGAAATAGAGGTGGAGTGAAATACAGAACCCTAAATAGATGTAGAGTGATGTACAGGACCTGAAATACAGGTGCAGTGAAGTGCAGGACCTAAAATAGAGATTAAGTGTAGAGGTGGGGTGAAATACAGGACCTGAAATAGAGGTTGTCGTGTTGAAAATTATTAAGTTACAGTACCTACAAGTTTTAATAATATAAGCAAACTAAAAAATGAAACGAGGACTGATCTTTAAAATGCAATTACAGTAACAATTTCAGCACATCTTCCACTTCCATTTATCGTAAACGTCAGGATGTTGTGATTACCCGGGATTAGCAGGATGCTATTGGCTTAGCAGATGAAATTTGATCATTCATGCCAGCTTTTTCCAAATCTTCCTTTGTAAGTTCTTTGCCCTCACACACCTTCATGCTCTTTCCTTTGTAATCACCATGCTGGTAAACCATCCAGTTGCCACCAGTAGCTTTCACATGCGATACTTGGTCATTCTCCTTACTTCCTAGAATGCTTTTGCTTTTGTGCAGTACCGATTTCCATCCTTTTTGGTGTTCATGCTGCCATAATTCCAGAGTGCAGGCCGATTCTTTATTCAACACAGCTGAAACCCTTCCTAGAATTCCTGCTGCTTTTAAATCTGCAGGACCATAATGCACTCCCTCACAAATCGCCAATTTTTTCCCTTTGTAGTAACTATGCTCGTAAAGGTACCAATTGTCTTTAGGTGCCAAGGCGCTTACCGTTTGATCGTTTATTTTTGTCAAGAATTCGTCACTGTCCACAAATGTAACCTCTGCTGTCAGTTGTATATCTCCTTCAAAAACATTGTGGTGGTTTTTACTGTTGAACTTGTGAACTTCTATACCGTACGACCTATGATATCAGAAAGAAATTTCAGGCATAAGGCAGAAATATTTAAAATTTATTTTAGAATATACTAATATAATAAAAATGGATTGATTTAAACATTACTGATTTTTCCACTTGTCTAATTGCCCCAAAAGCCTCAAAAGACGGTTCCAAACGGCCAACTCAAAAATTAGGTAAATTGGGACAGGGACGATCGAGACAGTGACACTACCCCAGTACTCACCTTCAGCAATTCCAGCCATAAGAGCAACTAGAAGCCAGCCAAGAACCATCCTTCAAATTATCCTTGCTCTATCGAAATAAATTACTTAAAATTCGGAGTGAAATTAGTAAAAGTTGAAAACCAAGGGTGAAGAATGCAGTTGATTGAATAATATGATATTTTGATGTTCCAGAGAGGAGTTTTGTCATATTTTAGAGTTCCAGCTTCAAATGAAATCTCTTACTCTCTTATATAATTTCGAAAGATCACGTGAATAATGTAATGTGCTGTACACAATTATTAAATTTGAGCTTGCTAAAGAAAATATCAAGAAAAACTAAGGCTAAGTGATGCTTATTGGTGCTGTTGCTATGAAGAATAAATTTTGCTATGGAGAATAGAATTTTGTAATATAATTTCGTAGAGCACGTTAATTTTTGTGCTTCCACTTAAATTAAGTGGAGTTTGGCTTGGTATCAAAACGTATTCAAACGGGAGAAAAGAATTACCAGATTGCTTTGGAAACCAATTTTCCCTTTACGTGCAGATTATGATCAGTTATATGAGGAGTATGATAGTGCTTTTCTATCACGCTTCTACTGTTAAACGCTGTTCAAGTAGTTTTGACTTTTGACATACTTAACTTCAAACCCTAAGATCTCAAGATGGAGAATGGAACATAGCAGCTTGAATAACGGAGGATACTTCAGATGGATTGTACATCCATAAAACTATGAGGGATCGGTCGATAATCCAAGCTGATAACAGTAACAGAGTAACGAAGTAAAATTTACCGTAAGAGCAGATTAAAGAACATAAAGTGCACAATTATTAAATCGAGGTCGAATAATAGGCGTTGCAAGTTACGAAGAAATGTGAACAAAACAACATCTTTCAATGACAGTATGAGAATCAGTTGTCAGAATTAAGATCATCTTACCCAGTGAAACAGACAAAAGTCACATGGTGCAGCACGACTCAGACTAACCGACGAAGTTCTATTTTCCACCCTGCTCCTCTTAAGTAAATGATGCCGTTGGAATTACGACGCTATCATTTTTACATTTTGCCTTTTTGAGTAATACTTTAATCTGCCAATTAACTAGTTAAGCCTTCGGCAACCGAACCTGACCAAGTCAATATCTCAAATTTATGATTTAAAAAATTAGGGGTGCCCCTATGAAAATTATATCAATCAAAAGGGGATGAGGAGGACAAGGTGCTTGCGTTTAAATTATAATTCAAAATTATTCCTTATTAGCTTATTCTCGTGAAAATTCCCCAACTTTACCGGTCAATTCCGCTTTTAGATTATGGATTTTTCTGAGACAAAGTAACATTGTATTGTATTGTATTGTATTGTAGGTTCCCCAAACTCAGAGTAAGGGGACAGTACCATAAATTTTCACCAGCACTGGGGCCACGGGACACCACTTATAGCGACGGCAAGTTGCTTACTGGTACCCACTGGGTGCTCTGGCTGTTGGGAACAGCATTTCAGTGACTGGCTTGGTGAACTTCACTGAGCAATGGGGTCCGGGTGTTAGGGCCAGACAAGCCGCCTTTACTGCTGCACACTACAGTTTGAGTCAACTATCTCTGTCCAAAGCACAGAAAAATAGATTTACTCTCTCTGTCCACATTGCCATGGGTCTAGGTCAAAAAGTCATAAAGGTAAGTGTAGTTTTGAAGGCGTGAGCTGGGTTGCCTTCGGTAACATAAGTGTATTTAAAAGTGGTACAGATTTCATTTTGGTGGTGATTATATCGAAATGTCAGGACCTCCTGCTCTCCTTCCATTATTTTCTTGAATCAACTGGTGTATCGTCGTCTTTTATTATTATTACCTTGTGTAGGTGTGCTTCTACGTTTGTTAGTTTTGTGAGATAATTATGTTCCTGTTGGGGGGAAAGGCTTCTTTTTTGTTATTTGTGGCTTTTCTTTCAAAATTTTGGTGTTGTTGAAAAATTTTATCATTTTGTTGATTAGATAGATGACTACTTTGCAGATCGTCAATGCTATCAAGTGAAAGTATTTGTTGAATATTTCTTTTTCTTTTATTGAAGTAAGAGCATTTACACAGTATATGATGCTGTTTCTAGGCAGTTCTCTTCCCAGTTAGTAGTCAACGTATTTCATTACTTCTGTACAGTATTCACAGTGTTCATTATAACTCTGTTTGTTTTTGTCATGTGATAGTTTAGGTTGTTATGATTGGACAATATTTTAATTAAAAGTACTTATTTTCTCATAGTTTAGTGTTAAGATTTTGGTTTGTCATTTTATTTGTCCTGTGTTTTATGTTTTAACTAAACCAGATGTAAGGTATCTTAGCCTCAAAGCTTATATCACTATATATAAATCTGTTTTCTATTGATCTATGGTAGTGTTTGTTAATGATTAATAAATGTTGTGAATGGTGCTTTATTATATAATGGTTGATACTTGTTTTAGGAACAACTTTCTTAGCAAGGTAGATCAGCTATTCATTTCCTTCATGACCTTCATTGACAGGTAATCCAGTTGAGATTGACTGTGTTATTTCCTCCAAGCTCATTAAATTGAGTTATGGCTTTGTTTATTAATTCATTTTTTGTATGTTTGTTCATTAGAGACTGCTTGTGAATCAGAGTAGAATTCGTCATTTAAATTACTTAAGTTTTTGTTTCAAACCCTTTTTGCTAGCTTTCCATATAGCAATTGCTTCTGCTTTGGTAAATGCTGGTGTGTGTTGGGAGTGGTTCTGCTACCTCATTTATTTCTTCTTCACTGAATGTTATACCGATTCCTGTGTTGCCTTTTTCATTTTTGACCCATCTGTGAAGATTAGAAGGTTTGATTCATTCTTTCCTTGTATACTGTCCCTATTTTCAATGTTGATTTTGTATGTTTTGTTTAAGATTGAAAAGGACTAATTTTGTCTGAAATTGGGTTTAAATAATTTTATCACATTTTAATTTCCAATCATTATTTCTTGTTTGATTGTATTTTCATTTTTATAGTTATTCATGTTCCAGCTTTCAGTCTTGAGAGTTAATGCTCTTTTTAAAACTGTTTCTTCTAATTTTAACTCAATTGGTGCCATATTGAGAATTAAATTTAGGAGTACTTGGGAGTGCCTAGTTTACACCTTGTTATCATATGTTTGTGCCATAGTTTGTATAGGAGTTATTTTAGCTATTTGTGCTTTTGTGATTTTGTTAGGTTCATTGCCCAAACAATAGATCCATAACTTATAATCGGTATGATGATTGTCTTGTATATCCAGAGGGTTTGTTGTGGAGATATTCCCCATTTGCTACCCTATTGCCCTTTTTGTGGCAAAAAGAGCCTTTACTCTTTTGACTACATTCTCGATTGATGTGATCATTCCATTTTAGTTTATTATCAATTGCTATTCCTAAAGTATTTTACTGTTTTTGATATCTCAATTTTGTGACCATCAAGTTTGATTGATTTTGGGTATTTATTTTCCTGGTTGTAGACCAGAAAATTACTTTGTTTAAGTGTGCTGATTTCTAGTGAGTTTTGGTTACACCATTTCATTATTTTCTCAACCATGTTTTTTGTGTTTATTTTTATTCCATATATATCTTTCCCAGTACTGAGTAGACTGACATCATCTGCAAATGCTTGTATATTGTCACTGTATTATAAATCAAATTTTTAAGCTATAATGGTCCATAGAGTTGTACAGATTCAATTAATTCTATGTTTTTTGAGAAGTGAAATTTAAAATTTTGGCAGAGCTTCACAGAACAAAAAAGCCCTACTTCAAACTGCTGAACAAAATTCCCCAATATCACTTGATTTTAGTGTGACAGATTGGGACCTCACTGGTAGATCTGGAGGATTTTTGGTTCTCATCCGGCTAAAAGCACAAAGAAACTATTGACTGTAAGAGAAAGACTAATGGCTGATACAGCGCTAGTCTGTTAGGTTGCACATTGTTCTTATACTCAAGAGCATAAGAAAGTTGGCAGCCTACTTGTTGCTTCTTAGTCTTAACGCACCATCGCTAGTATTAGCAAGCTAATCTACAGACTACGACCTCAGGAGCAGCAACGAAGCTCCGTTCCAGGGAATCTCACCGATGTTCTGATTTAACGGTATGGTGCCCGAATCATCAGAACCTGGTACACAAAGTAACATTTATTGCATTTAGCATTTGTGTGTAAATGTTGACTGTATAACAAAACAAACTCAAAAATGTTGAGTGTAAAATATGTTGAATGTACACTCAACTATACACGCTCATTTACACACGAATGTGAAAATCAATTGAGCGTATGGTAAGGAATTCGAATTACGTGTACTTATACCCATTTGCTCTCATTGCACAATTGTAAACGGAGGCTGAATTTGAGCGTGTGGTAAGGAATTCAGTCATAATACCGAGTCCAGCTTAGAATGAGAAGTTGTTATGGAACACGTGCAAAAACCTACTGATCATGCGAAAAAGGGGTTTGTTTACATTTTTGTACTTTTCGGCGGGCGCGAACGCCGAAATTCCTTAACCACACAGTATTTTATTACACAACAATTACCACGCAGGATCCACTTGTAGAGAGATCCTCATAAGCTAATTAATAAGGTATTGTCATTTTAAAATTTTATACGGCCTAGTGCACGGCGCACGCTCACCATTCTGAAGTTTCATATGCCGTTGAGATTATGATGATATCTTTTATGGCTCTCTAGAACATATTTTTATCATCGAGTCGTAGTAGTCCATGTGCTAATTTTTGACGGAATGGCTTTTTTTCGATAATTCATTGTGAGGAAACAGTGCGGCCGATTTTCATGAAATTTTCATGAAATGCCAGGCGGGGGTCTGGGGGCGGCAGCCCCCAGAAGCCAGAAGCGAATTTGTCATCTTATTAGGCTCTTTACTCATATTGTGGGGGGGCAACCCCCTCAATTTTGGTGGCTATAAAAAATCGCCAATAGGGGGTTTAATTTTGGGGGGTTTAAGGGGGTTTGAGGGGGCTTAATTATGAGTGTCAAAACAAACCTTAACTGTGCAAAAATGGGCATTTTTCTTCAAATGGTACCATTTTTGTTCCTGATTTTTTGTGCCCTTTCAAAATGGTACCATTTTTGTTCCTGATTTTTTGGACCATATTTGGTCGTGATTTTTGGCGATTTTTGAAAATGGTACCATTTTTGCTTCCGGTTTTTGACACATTTTCAAAATGATACCATTTTTGATTATAAATTTTGGAACTTTTTTGAAATGGTATCATTTTTGTTCACGATTTTTGGCACTTTTTTGAAATGGTACCGTTTGTCTTTGTTCTTTATTTGGTACCAATTTACCAAATGGTACCATTTCTCATTCCGGTTTTTGACACATTTTCCAAATGGTACCATTTTGTTTCCCGTTTTTGGTAATTTTTCGGAAATGCTACTGTTTTTGTCCTCGATTTTTGGCACTTTTTTGAAATGGTACCATTTTTGTTTCCGGTTTTTTGGCATATTTTTCAAATGACACCATTTTTGTTTATAATTTTTGGAACTTTTTTGAAATGGTACCATTTTTGTTCCTGATTTTTGCACCATTTCAAAATGGTACCATTTTTGGTCGTGATTTTTGGCGATGATAAAAATGGTACCATTTTTGTTTCCAGTTTTTGGAACTTTTTTGAAATGGTACCATTTTTGTTTCTGATTTTCAGCATCTTTTTGAAATGGTATCATTTTTTTCTGATTTTTTGCACCCTTTCAAAATGGTACCATTCTTCTGGGGTTGTGTTGAGAAACACACTTTGGATATACCAACATTTGACACAATAGTTGTTCCTGATTTTTTGGACCACTTCAAAATGGTACCATTTTTGGTCGTGATTTTTGGTGATTTTTTAAAATGGTACCATTTTTGTTTCCGGTTTTCGGCACATTTTCCAAATGGTACCATTTTTCTTCATAGTTTTTTGAACTTTTTTGAAATGGTACCATTTTTGTTTGTGATTTTTGCACCTTTCAGAGATGGTACCGTTTTTCTTTCAGGTATTCAGCCCCTTTTTTAAATGGTACCAATTTTGTTTTTGGTTTTTGGCATCATTTTCAATTGGTACCTTTTTCGTTTCTGACTTTTCAGATGTAACCTTTTGAAATGTTACGAAATTTGTGTCTGATTTTTTGCGTCTTTACGAAATGGTATCTTTTTTATTCGAGATTTTTGGCAACTTTTTCTAATGGTACTTTTTTCATTTTTGTTTACTCATTTTGGTGCTTTTTGAATCATACTAGAATAATTTTTGCTGTCGATAGGGGGTTTAATTTTAGGGGGTTTAATTTAACCCCCTGATGGATATTACAAATTTCCAATAGGGGGCTTAATTTTGGGGGGGGGGGTTGCCCCCCCCCCCCTATTTTACATTTATTTGTTTTGTAATGAGAAAGTGAAAAACTTTATCTTTTGACCACAAAACATTTCATTTGAGGAAAATAAAAAAATTTATTGGTATTTTTGCAACATAGCTTCGTGCAATGTTACATTCATAAAATACCAAAAGTTAAAAAGTTCTCAATGAAACAAAAGGTAGGATTTTTCCCGGACTTTTTTATTTTGGTCAAAAACGTAAAAACTTTTAGTTCCCGACAGGACCTGGAATCGACCAAATCTGCAGGGGTGCTCTTATAAAGCCTCTTATATGCGGCAGGACTGAGGCCAAGGCTTACCTCCTACTCTTTAAATTCTACGGTGAGAGGAACCTCCGTAGAGACCACCGCAAAACATGCATAAAATGAAACCGCGGCGGAATGAGCTTATGTCGGAAGGAATCGTAGACTGGCGTCTTTTGGAAATTCTGCTATTTTTAAGGATTTGGGAAACAATTGTCTGTGGAACTTTGAAACATCCCATGCGGCACGGAAAGTTGAAAATGGGCAAAAATACAATGGCCAATGGGAACAATTGTTTTAATGGCCGTGTTTTGTATGCAAACGAAACAATGAGCTTATGAGACAATGTCTTCAGAATTGTTTTGCTTATGTCAAAACGGAAATTTTATTGCGGTCACGTAAATATGTAAACTTTAGGATTTATTATGTTTAATTGTGTGTAAACTTGCCTTTCAAAACAATTTTTTCCCGGTGGTGGCCAAAAAAGTTCCCAAGTCTAAATTCAATTTTTCCGTTTTCTGTGGCCCGCTCGCTTTGCCCGCAAAAAAATACCCATGTGCCCACATCCAGAAAATTTTGAATTTCCTCTGAGACCCATTTTTATGATTTCTGTGGCCCACTCGCTTCGCTCGCAAAAAGACCCCGTCATATAAATGGTAGATACCTACAATAATATTTGATTTAAAGTGCGAAGTCCTAACTGATCTTTCTGAACACTGCAGGAGAAATTTTTGGAAGTTTCACATTGACGACTGTCTGGGGCCAATTTAGCAACATAACAAAGCACAGCAGCCAACTGCAGGCGAAAATTTATGTTTTTTCGGGTCCATCCCGCTCCAGGGAGGGGGTTTCTGGGCAAATGCATCATAAAGTACCTTAAAAGGAGACCGGAAGTGTATTCCCGGACTTTTTGCCGACACTGGACTATATGCCGACTTCATACCGACACTGGATTTATGCCGAAATCATGTCGGCATAATGTCCACTGGACATTATGCCGACATGATTTCCTGTCAACATATAGTCCAAAAATGGACTTAATGCCGACAGACGATATACCGACATGTCCCTAGAAATCCAGTGTCGGCATATAGTCTGCTGTCGACATAAGGTTCGGGTACCCTGGAAGTGGAATTCTATGAATATTGGCCGATGCCGCGATTCTATCAACCAGGGGTGACTGCTCCAACTGTTCACAAAGAAATTTGAATCCTTTGATGCAATTTATTGGTAAAAATTGGTTTTTGCGGTTATTTCAACTTTTCAAGGCAAAAAATCCTCTATCTGGTAACAGATTTAAAACTGTTATGTTCAAGGGGCCTGTTATTTGTTAAAGTTGTTAAAAAACGTCTCCTTTTTGTCCATTCGGGCGTTTAAAAAGGCTGGGTAAAAAGGCCCTCTAAATTACGGCTAAATTATAACAGTGTGTTCTTGTGAATAAATTGGCCTATTTTTGTGGCTAAAGTGTTCTCAGTGAAAATCACACATTCTGGAGTGGCCCGTGGCCGGTGTTAAAAACCTTACACATGTTGGTATTGCAAATTCATAACTATAAGCTAATTGAGTAATTCGGTGCTTGGTTTGAACTGTGAAAATGTTTCACCGATGCGTAATATATTATTGTCTGCTGTAATAAGTTATTGCTTTCAATCTGTGCTTTACTGCTTTGTTTCTCTATTCTCAGGCATAAGAATTTCTAACTTGAATGTAGTAGAGTTTATCAAAGCATTTGATTTGTAAATTAATTGGTATGGATAAGTAAATCAATAAACTTGACTCACAATTTTCCAATAGAAATGGAACCAGATGAGAGACTGGCTGGAGGAGCTAAACTCAAGAAAGTGTTCCAGAAGGTGAGCTGCCCAGCATTTGCCAGTGATTCACTGACACTTCCTGATTTTTAGGCTCAAAAACTAATTCTTAGAGTGAAATCTTAATAATTTCAAGTTTAGTAGTAAGTCTTAATTCTGCAAGAAGTGATCATATGAACTTATGAAGGCAAATGTATCAAAGATCAAAAGTTCCTTATTCATCCAAAATCCCAGGCTTCTGGCTAGGTTTCTTAATCTTTTTAAAATGCTAGGCTCAGTTTCTTTTAGATACGTTTCAGAACACCAACAGAGTGTAATCTATGTCATTTCTAAGAGTAAGTATGAATGGCAGACTTTCTCCACTGTGAATTTCTGCCATCGTGATTTCATGATTGCATTTGGTTTCCAATCATGAATTCTTGCAATTGGTTGCAATTAGAATATAGAAATACAACGTTTTCTTTGTTGCATTACATTAGAATGTATTCCAATTGCATTCTATCTAAATGTTAGGTTTCCAGACATTAATTTCTATGATTTACCTGATTGAACAAAAAGTCGTCCAAAACTAGCCTGTCAGGCGTCAGTCGGTCAAAGAAAACGTGCGAAAGGATTACAAAGGGTGCTAAAGGGTACGAAAGGGTGCTAAAGGGTACGAAAGTACAAAGGGTGCTAAAGGGTACGAAAGTACAAAGGGTGCTAAAGGGTACGAAAGGGTGCTTTCATACATTACACGGCACTCCTTTTCCACGTTCCACGGTTGAAAATGAATTTCCAACTGGTCGTACTGTGTATAATGTACATAAATCACATCCACTTTAGCTCTTCCATCCTAAGTGTTATCCACTTGAATACTTTCTACCAAACGACCGGTTACCGTTTCTCAAAAAATCCGGTAACGGTTTCGGTTACGGTTCGCTAAAAACGCCGGTTAACCGGTATTTCGGTTTCGGTTCGGTTAACCGACCGATTTCACCAAACGGTTAATTCCCAAATCAAAATATTCGGTTACGGTTTCGGTTTCGGTTGGCTGAAAACGCCCGGTTAACCGGTATTTCGGTTTCGGTTCGGTTAACCGGTCGTTTCCTATTACTTTCAGTATGCGAGCCTGAACGAGGATACTGGCGAGCACGTCATAACATCAGTTGTGTTTGTAAGAGACTTCCTGAGATGGGACGTCTCAGACGACGCAGTCTCCTTAGTGGCAAGTGTTGCCGACATCGGCAACAAAGGATACATCACATTCGACGAGTTCCTGGCAATGGAAAGGGTCATGAGGATGCCTGATGCTCACTTCAGATTAGCATTCCGAATGTGTGACAAGAACGGGAAGGGGACCATATCAGTAGAGGATTTCATGAGGCTCATGAAGGCAACACAGGCTTACAAAGTGTACAATGCTGAACACTTTTAATCTTTTAATGGTTGAGGGATGTTTGTTGAATTCAAAATGTGATTCCTTTTATGATAAACCAATCAATCTCTGAATGGTTCACTCTGAATTCTAATAACCTACTAATTTTGCCAGGCTTACAAAAGAAGTAAAGTTTGAGAAGAACTGTAGCTGGATGAAACTGCATTTTGGGAAGAACTTGCAGCGGAGAATGAGACCTGACGAATTCCCCCAGTTTATTGCAGTTAGTAACTTGGCGTAGACTATAGTCGACATGGCTTATAATCCACGTGTGTGCAGCCCCTTACAAAATACCCATAATATAAAATTTGTGACCTTTTACTTGCTAACTCTTCGTTAATTCAGTGATTTAATAGTTTGAAACTCGCTTTATGACGCATTTCAAAGTTTATTTTCCCTGTAACTTTCAGAGTGTACCACGAGAGCACATCAGGCAAGCATTTCAAAATCTCATCAAAGACTCTTTAGATGGCAGTATCGATGCTATTGCTTACACCAACACTCTCGTCAGACTCAAAGGACCCTCTATCACAAAATACCTGGAGGAAAAATCTCTTAGGGGTGAGATTTATCATTGTTAATTTGATTGTTGAATCATTAATCATGAATACTTGAATAGTTTGATAATATACATTCTCAATGCTCCATCATTTTGAACAAATGAGCGCGTTTTTAAGCATGCAGCAGTAAAATTTAAATCGTTTTAAATCGACGAGCATCCCAATCAAGTATTCTCTTACTTTGTCTTCAGACAACAGAGAATTTCACATCGTCTAAACCGCTTTCCCCAGACGATCACCGGACAGACGACTAGGATCAGCTACGCGTACTTCACTGCGATGAATGCGCTGCTGCACAACGTCGAGCTGGTCTACAGGATATTCTCTGATGTGGTGGAGCAGCGCGAGGAGGAGGAAATCACCAAAGGTTTCTGAAAAGAGAAAGATTTGTAACCCCCCGCCCCCCCCCCCCAAAAAGTGCTTGCCGCCCTTCAACTTAGAGTTTAGCCCTTTCAACTCGGAGTTCAACCCTTTCAACTCGGAGTTCAATGAATTCTTTAAAAGTTTAAACAACCCTTAAAACAACTGAAAGAATCAATGAACTTTTTTATAGAATTATTGATCCCCTGATTGATGTTTAATCGTACAATGTTTGATTTTCTCATAGCTTATACGAGATTAAAATGCTGATTAATGATCGTAGGATTTTTTCATACAGTACCATTAATCATAGATTCATTCTGCACAACATTTCCTATTTCCAGATCAGTTCGACAAGAGAACATGGAGGTTTTCTGAAGCCATTACTCCCGTGCAAACCACGCTGCTGTGGCGACTGCTAGACCATGACAATACAGGGAAAGTGATAGGAAATAGTTCCAAATCACAACATTATTAATTGGACCATAGAAAATCCCATCAACTCATCAAAGAGAAGCATTTGAAAAGTACCGGCTTGGTCACGCTACCCGAAACTTTGATCTGGCCTTCGGTAGTTACTGAATAAACTCATTGTCTTAAAACACTCGCCTTGACTTTTCATGTCAATTGTCAGTAGGTGCTTCAGTTTCTGCAATCTGCCCCAGTTCAAAGTTATAGGTCAGCTGACCAAGCCAGCACTATTCCAAATTCCGATATGCGGCTTAATCAGTGCTGTCTTAGTGCATGTTTTTCTATCGCAATATTACAGCTTGATATCAAGAAAACTCGCCATCTTATGAACTGTATTTACTACATATGCTCATTAGCATGTGTACAATAATTGGTGTTCAAGTAGCTAAGAGAGCTTTTATCATTTTTAAAACCACGTACTCTCCCGTTATTTCAAGACTTGAGTAAATTCTCTTACTTGATACTTAAACTTGCCATAAACCTGGACCATCTTCTTTATATGATCCAGGTTATAGGTAAATGCCGTATTATTTGTTACTAGCGTTTGCCCGCGAAGATTCGCGGATACAATCAACCTGATACCTTTGGTTCATCTTGTATCCAGCAGCCAACAGCTACAAGTTGCTCCATGACCTCATCTTGGAATTTGTTAAATAATTGGATCACCATGTACCGCTTACCGAGGATTACAGATATTCGGAAATAGCACTGCACAACATACTTTGTAACTTGAGATCACCTATATAGTATTGCCTTTCCATAGCATATATTAGCATTAGTAAACGCATGATATTGATTATGCAAATAACTAATCAACGGATGGTCCAATTTAAATTTTCCTTAAATAGTAATAAGCCCCTTAATTGGGAGAAGATTTTCCCGAAAAAAACGATCAAAAATATCAAATGCACTTCTTAAATAGTCATTTTACACAGACAGACAGATGCACGAACACTCTGAAATTATTAATATAGATTTGCCAGAACAGGAATATGTCTTCAGGAAGATTTCTCTACGAGACTTCAGACTTCTTATCCCTTCAATGACTGTGTCAAAAGAAACCAAATCAAAGAAGGTAAGTTACAGTTTTTTTTGCTTTTACTGTGTTCTGTGTTTTTAAAAGATTGAAGTTTCTGTAATTGTTGTGTAACATAAACTGTTTTGCGTCTGCAGTACAATTTTGCATTAGAGGCTTGCTAGCGTTGCTAGGATAATCTAATTTACAAATACGACTTTACTGTGTTTGAAGTAAGAATTACCATAACGATTCAATTGAAAACATGATAATGTTTGATATTCAGAACTCAACCAGAAATGGATGATTAGAGGCAAGGTTTTGACTTTTCGTTTTCAGGAGGACACCAAGTCGCCGTTATCAGCAGCGCAGCAAGTTGCGGTTCAGGTCTACCGATTTAGTCTCAGCTCCATCGGCGGCGGTGAGACTTTGCATCAATATTCCGGCTTTCATTGCATATTATTTATTTAATAATGCACGGTTCAGTTTTAAGTTTCCAATGGTAGCCAAGTTAAGTATCACGCCGGACGAAATTTCGATCATGCCGGTAAGAAATATTACTGGAATCTTTGGTATGGAACGCGCGAACTTTAACGACATTTTTGTGATCGTCTTTGCGCGAATTTCAAATTAACGTACGGTTCGTCGGTTGGCGCGCTTACTGTTCCGGTTCCCAACGTCCAACCAACGCCCTATTTCAGCGTCTGGGGCTGCTGCCGTGTACCCGATAGACTTGGTGAAAACGAGGCTACAGAACCAGGTGACCACCATTGCTGATGAGGTGCTGTACAAGAACAGCGTGGACTGCTTCAAGAAAGTGGTTAAGTTTGAGGGTGTCAGGGGTCTGTACAGAGGCCTGCTTCCGCAACTGTGTGGTGTGGCACCTGAGAAAGCCATCAAGATGACCGTGAGTTGGTGATTGACTTGCGATATTTATAAAATACATAGACACGGGCCTATCGGGTCCATTTTGGGATACTGCCCGAGGGCGTAAGCCCGAGGGTGGTATCCGGTTTTGGCCCGAGCCCGTAGGGCGAGGGTCTAAACCAATATGGACCCGATCAGGCAAGTGTCTATATATTATAGACCCGCATGAAAACTGCAGAGGGTTCTATAACCAAATCCCACGTCATACACCTTATAGCGTTATCTAAGTAAGGATATAATTTGAAATTTCTTTCCCTATTGTAAGGGACCTGTATCGGTTGATCGAATGGAATTGGTTGATCGATCAACTCCATTGGAACGACTGATGTGTTATACAAGTATACCTAGATACATGTCCCAAATGAATGAGTCGTGTTATAGTTATTCTAGGATAAAGATTTTCTTTTAAAACACGTAAGTTGATCGAATGAAGTTAGAATGTGTTGTAGATGCCCCCTTCTCATTGCAGACGAACGATGCTGTAAGAGGGTACTTCACTGACCCCAAGACAGGATCCATCCCATTGTCAGCAGAAATCTTAGCTGGAGGAATGGTAAGTGAGGGGCCAAGTCCAATTATGTCCACGGTCAACGGTCAACCTGATTTTCAGGAATTGGACAAAAAATATCAAAATTGTAAAAATTCTAGAAACTACCGGGTGTACCAAAAAAGTAGACAAAAGTATAGCTCGATTTCTTGGCTTGTGCTTGGAGTTTTCTGATGAACATTTGGAAAGTCATAGATATAGGCTAAAAGTTTTTGCACCAAAAAATTTAAATTGTCTTGCTCGAATCGAAAACTATCTCAGCTATATCTCAGCTTCTGTGACTTTTTAATTATTGGAGGGTCATATTGGTCAAATATGGGCCTTTTCGTATTACGCAAAAAAGTGTAAGTAAACGTGCATAGTTTACTGTAATTAATTAAGTGCTCGTAAATTTTTACCAATCTTATTTTAATTATGCCTACCTGCTAAGTCACTTCTAGTGCCCAGCTTTTTTATACCAAAAAACACCTAGGGACTTGTTGAAGTTACATTGCTGGGGGGGGGGGGGGGGTAAGCCATGATTACGTTATACTCTCCTCAATAGGGGAGGGGGTTGGGGGTTGGGCTTTGATTACGATTGATTACGAGGGGGGAGGGAGGGGGTTAAAAAAGGGCCAAAATTGATTACATAATATGTGAACGATCCAATTCAAACAAATAAAGTGCGTTTAAAAAATTTGGACATAAGGGACATGAGAATATTATAAAATACAAAACATAATATACAAAACAATTGAAGTCTGATGACGACAGTGTATTAATTTTAAATCTATGGTGCGATCATGCGAATTCCTAGTAAGCTAGTACACTGATCTATAGAATGATTCCAGCTGATTGTCCATAACACGAGCTAAAACAATTAGTCAATTAGGTCACGGAATACTGCCACTGTCCCCCTGCTAATTGGAGCTGCAGGAAGCGGCTATAGCCTGTAGGATCTCCTCACTCCGGTATGAGTTGCAGAGGTTGCTGAGCCAGTACGTGTATTTGGTGATGTAGGGATGTTTCTGAGCTCTCCAGCAAGTGTTGTAGAACGCACTCAGCACGTCCTTGTTGCAGCCAGGGTGATAGATCCTCTGTATGGACCTCTGGAACGCTGCCAACATTCCCTCAGGAGCAACTCTCAGCACTATCTCCCTCAGTACCTCCTGAACCTTCTGCTCTGTCTCCTCGTGGTAGTGAATCTTAGCTTCCAACTCCTCATCTACTTCCGGTAACAGAGCCTCCTGTCTCCGTCTCAAGGTGTCCAGTAGTGCGTCAGGGGTCGCAACTGAGGCTTCTCTGACGGGGGAGAAGTCTGAGACTTCCTGACTGTCATATCCAGATGCCACCGCATCACCATTCCCCAGGAATGTTGAGATTGGCTCGTGGTAGATGACATCCAAATCCCCGTATATCATGGCATGACTCTCTGTCGTCAGTTCCTTCACCGCCTCGTACTGCTCCTCCACTGTCTCCTGCTCGAGATGGGGGAAGATCTGCTCCGTGTTGTTCAGCCAGTTGAGACTCCAGCAGTCCCCCAGGTAAGTCCCCCGTACCTTGTCGTACACACACGCCCACGAGCTTTCGTGAGCGTTAGCGGCCGTGTGGGCGGTGATATTCATGTCCGGTGAGAGGTTCTGGAACATGGAGCCGGAGTAGCATGCCTCTACATACCACAGCATCTGCTTGTACCGCTTCTGCTCATGCATCTCATTCAGCGTGGCAGTCAGGTCCGCCAAGTGGAGCTCATCGTTAGGGAAACCCAGGATTCCTGTGTCTCCGTGGTCCACGAAGTTCACAAACACGTAGTCATTCGGTCCCGAGCGGAGTGTTTTCATGCTGCCCATGCCCATCGGGCGCCCCATCAAGATGTCTAGGAAGTTCTCTGGGGTAACGTCCCCCTGCATGTAGTCTATCATGGTCCCTTGGTAGACATCCACTCCGTGCAGCGCGTTCACTATTACACCTGGAGTAGGGTTTTCCTCGTTGTAGGCAATGTCGTTCATCATCATGACAATAATCTGCTGTCTGGGGATTCCATGCTTCCTGGTCAGTAACTGGTACAAGTGGCACACGTCAGCCTGGTGTCTGTAGTTCCAGAAACCAGAGGACCCAGCCACCAACACCGCCCAAATCTTACCACCCCCAGTGCTTGTCTCTTCTTTAGCTGTCTCTAGCCAGGATTCTACAGACGAGGAGCTGTAACTCACGCCTACTAGGAGGCAGATTACTACAAGGGAAATGCGCATCTCAAAAGAAGGTTGAGAGAACTGAAGCGAGGTGCAGCTGTTAGATGTATTAGGAATGGTGTTTCACGTCAGGGCAGAAATTTAACACGAATTTTGTGTTCTTATCACCATGCTTTAGCATAACCCCGTGACTGAATGACTGATAAGAATGTACTAGATGGTAGAATAATTTTAATGCTGAACTTTAATACTTACTTACTGACCTTGATTACCGCATATTCGATTAATTACATGAATTTCGCTCGTTTTCCTAAGATGCCTAATAATTCCCTCCCAAGTCCCCAAGTAGAATATTCCTCAGAAATATCAGTTAAAAACAACCCAATTCATGGGAAGTGTCTAAAAGCCTCGTGTTTCACCATTTTTTGTCAAACCTGAGACTTAAATGTTTTTCAACTTTGGTCAAAATTTAGTCGGTCTAACTTGGGTTAGGCAGATAAAATGAGCGAGATCATAGCCTGGCTGCTGACACACGATGGGAAGATTTTACTATTTTTGGCAGGTTACAATGTTGGCGGGCTAAGCAGCCCGCGGCTGGGTCGGGATGAATCTAGGCTGTAAAGGCCCCCGCCCCCAGATGGGTGATTTGGTGTGCCGACTTATTACCCTGCACACTGCACAGCCTAAAAATAGGAAGGAAGAGATTTCTAATTTTGTCCAAAGTTAACCTCATTTTTACGAATTGGACAAAATATCCATTGGAAAAATTGAACATAATGGGACAAAATTGGACTTGACCCCAAATCCAAGTACGAATTACCTTCGTTTGTTAGATGGGACAGTTCTATGCTGCGAAAGTGAAAATACCTATTAGTATTATGTTTCGCCGATAAAACACGATTAACTCCAAAGCAGACACTTTAAGTAGTCAAACATTCAAATGAGTATTTCACTTTCAGGGAGGCACAGCCCAAGTGATGTTTACAAACCCGATAGAGATCGTTAAGATCAGATTGCAAGTGGCGGGAGAAGTGGTGTCTAGTGAAAACATCACTGCGCTGCAAGTGGCCAGGGAACTTGGACTCAAAGGACTTTACCGGGTTGGTGCCAACAAGAGAATCTCAGCCATACCAGACGTATTCGATTACCAATCATAGATACATCCTCGTAAAGATGTCCTATTTAAAGATGTGATTCTTGTTAGTTTTTCATACACTCATGACTCAACTTGTTGCGCCATAGATTTCTTATTTAAGATAATACTACTTATGAGGATCCTTGTTTTTCACACTCTTACCAACTCACGATTTGTTGGCTTTTGCACAGGGCGCGAGGGCGTGTATGTTGCGTGACGCCCCTTTCTCCGCCATCTACTTCCCCACCTACGCCCATCTGAAGGAAGCATTTGCTGACAAGAGCACCGGAGTAACCGCCTTCCCAGGAATCCTGGCGGCCGCTACTCTGGCAGGAGTCCCCTCCGCATCCCTGGTTACTCCTGCAGACGTTATAAAGACCCGACTCCAGGTGAGTGTGGCCCTCATACCTGCTATCATCCCAAGCTAGCCTCTACTCAGGAGACTACTGCTATCAGTCATTGAACATTAACAATTGTGACTGCAGTTCAAGACTAATTTACTGACCACGTAGTAAATTAGTCTTGAAGCGGTTAAACCCTGGCAACAGTCTAACTCCGTAACACGTAAAAATCATTCTTTCACTAACAAAGTAACAATCTAACTCCGTTGTCCTGTGTCAGGTGAAGCCTAAAGCCGGGAGAGCCCCCTACACGGGCCTCACTAACTGTGCTCGGAGGCTTTACCAGGAGGAAGGATTCTCAGTGTTCTGGAAGGGAGCCCCCGCCAGAATGTTCCGGTCCTCCCCCCAGTTCGGGGTCACTCTCGGTGAGTTTGTAATTGTAGGTATATAGTCTGGCTGGGGAAGTTCTCTCGGTGAGTTTGTAGGTGATTTTCTCAACTTTAAAGTTTAACTGATCACTATTAGAGAATTTGATAATAGAAAGTTCCATCAACCTTTAATTTGAAAATAGAAAGCGGTTTTTACGTTTAATATCAATGCTGAAGCATTCTCTCCAGCGGTGTACGAAATGCTGCAGAGGTGGTTACCGTACGGACCTGCTAAGAAAGTGGAGCCTGTCAAAGCAGCGAAGATCGGAGTCTACAACCCTGAGGATGTGAACTTCGACCACATCGGAGGCTTCAGAAATACTGACAGGACTTTTGCAAACCTCGAACAGAAACTAGGTAAATTAAATGAAAATTCGCTTAGATAGTGAGTCTTCTGATTATAAACTCCTCAACTGATTGTTAGTTTTAATGTATATGCACTGCCCTATAAATATAATTACCAGCCGTAGTAAGGGATCCGTCACCACTTTTCTGACCATTTTCGACCCCCTCCCCCGTCGCTCAGCATATATCATCATTGGCTGAGCCCCCCAGTGGTTTACAAAAAAAAGCTAATAAATCTTTGCCTTACATTTTAAAATTTCAAAAAAATTTGCCGAGGTCAGCAAACCTCAAACCCCTCCCTTCCGTTGTCATCCCCTGTCAGCATTTGAAAACCCCCTCCCCCTTCGGGTGATGACGTATATATGTGACGGCTCCCTAATACTAATATGATATGGATATCAGTAAAAGGCTACGTACTTCAGGTCTGTGGTTCCCTCGAAGCGGTAAGATAGTCAGCACTGAGCTCTCAGACAGTGGAGACTTCAAGATAGTGACGACTGAAGGACGGGTGTGAGAATTAGCGCTAATAGGATTCAAGGCTAATTCATCAGGTGTTACTAATCAATGATGTTCCTTACTGAGTGCTGATTTTCAAAGGTTTAACCTTGAAGGACTAAATTCAACTCTTAAATCCTAATCCTCCTATACTGAATCAGCAGAAATGATCATTGAAAGGAACAATACTGACGAGATCAAAGCAATGACAATATTTCTTATCCATCCATTTATTAAATCTTCCTACTTTTCTATTCTATTTTAGATCTATTTTCTAAAACTATGTACAGTACACCCCCGTCCCATCATTTTCTGTGCATAAATCAAACTGTACATATTATATCTTGAGTGTCAAATAGTCAAAAAATGAAATGACGTTTTCAATCGGACTTTTTCAACATTTTTAGATGTTGAATAACTCCCATACTATGGCAAAAAAAAACTAAATTTTTTGTCGTCTCCTGTCTATTTGAAACTCAACAGTTTGTTTTGGAATATTGAACGGTGGGTAGATTATTTTGACGGCATATTAGCCTAGCCACAAGTTCATTCTACATTGGCCAATCAACGCGCGCGCATTGACTGTTTGCTCATGCATAGATATCTGATTGGTCAGAATCAATGTATCATTACGATTTTGCGGTTCAATAGATATTAGCTTAGCGGGGTTGAATATAAGCCGCTGCTGATATTAACCAACCTTAAGTTTGAATGCAAAGCACTAAAGCATGATTGAGTTCAGATTTGAATTGCCACAAGTTTATTTTGTAATTTGACTCACTAATATTGATTTGTTTTACACACAAATGTTTAACAGGGTTTCGACTCTTCGAAGGAATGGATGTTCTGTAGAGAGTGAAGAATGTATCATTTGTATCACAGTAAATAAAGGCTCAAATTCTGGCTAATTTTATTAATTCTGCTGTTTTGTATTTAAAATCATATTTATGAAAACGGATAAACTCGTTGTTATTTGTTTACAATCCAATCAATATTATCAATAATGCATCAGTATTGGCAAGTGTGAGTAGGTAAAATATCGTATTAGATGGCTTTAAAAAGTCAATAGAGAATATGCATGTCAGACAAGAGCTATTAGATAAGCAGTGTTAAACATTCCATGATTTCATCTTTGAATTGTCACTTTGTCAAAAGAAAAGCATATTTCGAGGAATACTATGCCGCATTCCAGATCCAAATGCGTGATAATTTGCATATCAAATTATTCCACAGAAAAGTTGTAAAATCATCATAAAAATAAAAACCAGTGTTTATACGGGTCTTGGCCCTTTCCACTGTTCAATTTAATACAAATAAGAGTCCAATATAGTAATTCCCCAGAGTTTAATAATCAAGTCATGGAAACCACCGGACTACCTAGACTCTTGGTGGGACAGGAGGAGGTTTTTGTTTGGGTGGGATAGGGGGAGGGACAGGAGGTGGTCTGAGTGGGTAGTTCTCAATTGTGTCGTAGCACTCCTCAGGCTCTTCGTATTCCACTTTCTTAGCTGTCACTTTCCGTCGAATTGTCTTTAGTGGCAGGGCAGGCGGACTTTCCGACCCAACTGCTTGAACTGGGCGTGGGATTTTGGTGCTGTTTCGATTCTGTCGTCTAGCAGGAGTGATATAAATGCCTTAGATTTAATAACCTTACGGTTCTCTTGACTATAGAAATAGAATAGACCTGCTGGGTCAATCTGGCCATAGATACATCTAAGAAACAAAGTATATTCCATGAATAGAGCGATACGTTTACACGGACACCAGAATCGTCATGCCGACATGTTGAGCCATGTTGATATGGCAATATGCCAGCTCTGAACCTAGCAGGAGGCGATGGGGAGGGAGAAAGCCGTTGTTTGACGTTAGTTCTCACCACGGGTCTCACAGCCATGCGTTGCTTGGGTCGTATGCTAGCTGGGGGTGGTGGGCTTGGGGTACTCGGCCTGACTGGGGAACGCTGACTAAAAACCGGGGATATCTTCTCGGCGTCTTTCTTAGCTTGAGCATAAATAGGAGCACTGGAGTTTTGTAGGAGGTGGGTTGGGGAGTTTTGTAGATATGCCACAGAGTTCTGCCCGTAGATAGGGTCAGATGGATGATGGGAATAGACTGGACTGCCAGAATGGTGGAAGAAAACAGGCGAATCTCTGTTATTTGGGAGCACAGGCTGTCTTTTCTCGGGCAAAACGTACATGTCATATGAAATGAACACAACTGCAATTTAAACTTTTAAATAGAAGAAATATGGAGCATATGAAGTGGCTTAAAGAACGGCACATTTAACCGATGGATTAAATCTGTATCCATTTAAACGTGGCATCATTTCAATTTTTGGCAAATGGCTTATGGCCATACGTGAAAAGATGTCACGATGAAATTCAATACAACGTGCCATTTTCGCGCGCGCGCGGTACTGTGCAGTTAGAATGTGTTGTCGTTTTGCGCTTTTCATCATAATAAATGTGTTTAGTTTTCGCGCCCGCCTGAGACTTCTAAGCTTCTGCATAACAATACCCAGAACACCAAAAAAGTGTTAATATTTCATCCTTTTTAAAACAACAGTTTAAACTTCTTGAGTATTAAGTCTTATCTTTTAGCCATTGATTATTCATGAACACGTGATCATAACAGTGAATAATACAACCTTTGGGAAAAACTGAAACAGAATACGTATCTGAGTAACACGATCTTGAAACCTATTAACGCGAAAATTCTAGAATTCATTCGTTTCATAAACTCGTTTGATAAACGAGTAACTTTAGTTTCAATGGTTAGATACGCAAGGAGAACAAATTTCCATGATTTGACCAACGAAATGTACGTATGTTTAAACTACATAACAAATTTACAAGTTTAGCATTGAATACAAAAACTGTAGAATACTAACATGGGCTCCTACGTTCGGTATTGAAGCTCTGGCTGCGAGTTAAGCAGTTTGATTTCTTTATGGCTGTAGGGCGGGGTGGTATGGGAGGTGGTTCGTCTAACTTTCTGTTACAGAAGGACTTTGATTTCTTGAGAGTTGATCCTTTCCTGGCTCTTGAACAGTAAGTGAGAATAAAAGAATAAATCAAAAGTTTAAACTTTATACTCAAAGCAATGACAACTTTTTCCTACTAAACATGCATATATGGAGGCGGGTTTTGGACAACGAAGCTACAAACATCGAGCAGCTGCGATAAGCGCAAGTCATCATCTCACTGAAACCCGAACACACGATTGACACAACTTCAGTTCATTGCCTCCTTATCTGACTGTACAAACTCACTACATCTAACAAACCCCCTATATCTACAAACCCCCTATATCTACAAACTCCCTATATCTACAAACTCCCTATATCTACAAACTCCCTATATCTACAAACTCCCTATATCTACAAACTCCCTATATCTACAAACTCCCTAGATTCTACAAGTACAAACCCCCTATATCTACAAACTCCCTACATTCTACAAACTCCTTATGTTTAGCTGTACCTCTTGCAGTGTTATCTTCTTCACTGCTAGCAGAATCCTCTGTGGTTAAATCACTAGGTCCCGCCACAGCCTCACCCTTAGCCAGCCTGTTAAACTTCTCTGTTGCAGCACTGACAGTTTGCTTCGCTAGCTTTGGTTTTACTGACGTGCTCTTCCATCCAAAGTACTGCGGAGTATTGGCAGGGTTAGAGGTGGTCAGTAGAATTGATAAGAGTGAACGAGTTTGAATGTGCTATTAGTAAGGGCTATACCAAACATGGGTGTGAAATAAATCTTAATCTAGGTTTGAGGGTTTAATCCGATAGCATATAGGTCAAATATATACCAGAAAAAAAGTCTCAAAAATTTTCGATGCGGAAAGCTATTTTTTGGCCACGCCCTTTTTGGGCAGTGCCCAAAAAATGAATGAACGATATCTCAGCTTCTATTTGAGGAAAAGTTATAAATGACCACTCTAACTGACGTAGAATTGTCGGTTTTGGTAGGATAGAACATGGTTTTAAGGTTCTATCTCAACCCATTCCCGAGATAATCCCAAATTTGGCCATTTTGGCTGTCCATGAGGCCCAATATGGGCATTTGGGCAGCTTATGAGAGGGAGAACATCAGAACCGTGTAACTCGACTGGAAATGATCGGTTTATGAGGGTAGAGCTTGGTTTCAAAGCTCTAGAATTAGAATTAGAATTAGAATTCACATGGTCAAATTACATTTGTAATGACAGACCCTATATAAAAGTTTGAAATCAAAAGTTAAAAATACGAAATGGCCAAAGAAATGCTTCTAGATGACATGGCAACACTGGGAGGTAAACTCCTCAAATTTACTTGAAAGGGTACCCAAAAAAACAAAAAAGACCCGGACCTTCATGCAAAAGTAAAAGGAGGAAATGGAAGCAGGAAAATGGAAAAGTTGATTGGCAGAAACTTGCACAAGTTAACAATCTGAGTCCTGCTTAGGAAAGCGCAACTTAAGCATTCTGCTGATGACATTTGCAGTTTTCCTTACATTTTCTTTCTGAAAGATAGGGTCCCATACTTCCTGTGAAATATTTTCCTGGATGGTGCTGTCAAGATCTTTTCTGATGTCTATATAGAGGGGGCAGTCTTTCAGGACATGAACCTCATCTTCAACTATGGGGTTGTGTTCTCCAGGGAGCTCCATGATGTATTCCATGGCATTCATGTCAGTACAAGTAGGGCAGCATCTTAAGTGCTTCTTGTTGTAGTTGCTGCCGTATCTCCCTGTTTCGATGTTTAATCCATGGCAGCTCATTCTTAGTTTGGCAACAGCTTTTCCAGTTTTGTAGGAACATTCAGTAATGTATGGTTCAATCTGAATGCTCTTCTTGAATGAGCAGTAGAAATGCAGTTTGCGGTTTGTCTGGCATTCTTCATTCCAAGCCTGCTTGAACCATTTCTCAGCGTTGTGTTCACAAAGCAATGAGTTGGGGAGGGTGTTCTTCTTCTGATCTTTTGTGTAGGCATCTCGGGGGTCCAAACGCTCTAATAGTCTTACTGTTGCTGTGTACCATGGTAAACGGAGTCTTTTCTGTTCCGAGAATGCGTGCCTGACTATACAGTCTGTGGCGGTACTTTCAAGCATACTGAGACGGTTGAAAAAGTTCACAAATTGTTTGACGAGACTCAGAATGACTGGTATTCTGCCTGATTCACCATCAATCGCAGCATTTGATGTCTGCTTTGAAACACCTATTGACCATTTGAGGGAACTAAGATGGAGCTTTTCTATGGGATCTGAGGTTATGTGAGGCATTCTACTAGGAGTATTTTGTATGATACACTTAATTAGTCGTGTACCAGGTAGCCATATTTGGCACCCATAGCCAGCCACCGGGCGTATAAGTGAGTCAAATAGTTTGAATACCGCTTCTTTGGGCACACTGCTGGTGCAGATGTATTTCTTCATTCCAAAGTAGGCTCTAAGTCCCTTCTGTCTTAGGATTTGAAGTGTTTGTCTCATGCTTCCCGAGAGAGTAAATACTATGCCTAAGTAGGTGTAAGTTTTTGTTGATGGGATTTTGGTCTCCCCATAATGGAATTGGTGGCTTACTTTAAGTTGTCTTCCGGTTTTATTGAATATCATTATGGCTGTTTTGCTCAATGAATCACTTCTGATGCTTACTTCCAGTCCCCACTCCTCACTATCTCAACCCGTTTCCGAGATAATCCCCATTTTGGCCATTTTGGCTGTCCATGAGGCCCAATTTGGGCATTTGGACAGCTTACGAGATGGAGAACATCGGAACCATGTGACTCAACCGGAAATGGTCGGTTTATGAGGGTAGAGCATGGTTTCAAAGCTCTATCTCAACCTATTCCCGAGATAATCCCAAATTTGGCCATATTGGCTGTCCATGAGGCCCAATTTGGGCATTTGGACAGCTTATGCTCTTATGAGATGGAGAACATCGGAACCATGTAATTCGACCGGAAATGGTCGGTTTAAGAGGGCAGAGCATTGTTTTAACGCTTTATCTCAACCCTTTTCCGAGATAATACCTAAATTTGACATATTGGCGCCCTTATGGCTCAATTGGGGCACCCAGCTGAGGTACTCAATGTGATGACTAGCTTTGTCATCAAGAAATAATTGGTTTGTGGTGTTGAAGATTTTATATCCCAAGCTTTCACGGGATAATTCAAGCTATTGCCTTCTTGGATGATATTGGGGAAAGTCTCTCCTGCACTGTGGTTAATGGTAGCTCCAAGACTCATGACCCTATGAACGTCGACGTTTTAACACGTGTAATCAATTCAGATCATCTCAACATTTTCGGCGCCTTCGGTCATAGATTCGTACAATGAGGTTTATTGTTGGCCAGAGATAGAAAGATCGACTTCTTTAAGCTTGCTTTCCCCTTCTTACTTTCTTAACATCCAAGGGTTACATGGTTTGTTTTGTGCAGTTTCATCTTTACCTAATTTATATTAAAAACAATACCTATATAGCTATATTATTTATAGAAACGTGCCCATCGCTTCCATTTTGGGCTTTTGGGATACTTCCCAAGGGCGTACCGCGTAAGCCCAAGGGATTTATCCGGTTATGGCCCGAGCCCATAGGGTGAGGGCCAGGGTCTAAACCAATAAGGACCCGATCAGGCGAGTGTCTATGTATTATAGACCCGCATGAAAACGTCAGAGGGTTCTATAAAATACGTAGACATGCGCCTATCGGGTCCATTTTGGGATACTGCCCGAGGGCGTAAGCCCGAGGGATATATCCGGTTTTGGCCCGAGCCCGTAGGGCGAGGATCTAAACCAATATGGACCCGATCAGGCAAGTATCTTTATATTATAGACCTGCATGAAAACGTCAGAGGGTTCTATAAGAATATAATTGTGGGAATTGATCATCACATTTACTTTCTGAGCCACATGATAAAATATTTATTTTATCCGGAAATAGATAAAGGCCATCAATAGAGAACAAGATTTTATTGTTGAGTTTATTGCAGAGTTTAAGGATCGAGGATGCACGCTAGACGTGATTGGTGACCTTGACTTAAACCAACTTTGTAAAAAGATAGTGGAATCATCATAAGTGCCGTTCTAGGTCAGTATACTCACGTTTGCGGTTATTGATTTTGCTCGAGACATAAATAGAAATGAGTTGTAATAGAAGTTGTAATCGAATGGCCATTTCGAGAAAGAGTGGAAATAGAGCCTTAAACCATGCTCTACCCCCTTAAACCGACCATTTCCGGTCAAGTTACATGGTTACATGGTCTCCATCTCATTAGTTGTCCAAATGCCCAAATTGGGTCTCATGGACTGCCAATATGGCCAAATTGGGGATTATCTCGGGAACGGGCTGAGATAGAGCCTTAAAACCATGCTTTACCCTCACAAACCGACCATTTCCAGTCGAGTTAGATGGTTCAGATGGTCTTCATCTCATAAGTTGTTCGAATGCCCAAATTGGGCCTCATGGACAGCCAATATGGCCAAATTGGGGATTATATCGGGAATAGGTTGAGATAGAGCTTTGAAACCATGCTCTACCCTCATAAACCGATCATTTCCGGTCGAGTTACATGGTTCCGATGTTCTCCATCTCATAAGAGCATAAGATGTCCAAATGCCCAAATTGGGCCTCATGGACAGCCAATATGGCCAAATTGGGGATTATCTCGGGAATAGGTAGAGATAGAGCTTTGAAACCATGCTCTACCCTCATAAACCGATCATTTTCGGTTGAGTTACATGGTTCTGATGTTCTCCATCTCATAAGCTGTCCAAATGCCCAAATTGGGCCTCATGGATAGCCAAAATGACCAAAATGGGGATTATCTCGGAAACGGGTTAAGATAGAGCTTTGAAACCATGCTCTACCCTCATAAACCGATCATTTCCGGTTGAGTTACATGGTTCTGATGTTCTCCCTCTCATAAACTACCCAAATGCCCATATTGGGCCTCATGGACAGCCAAAATGGCCAAATTTGGGATTATCTCGGGAATGGGTTGAGATAGAGACTTAAAACTATGTTCTACCCTACCAAAACCGACAATTCTACGTCAGTTAGAGTGGTCATTTATAACTTTTCCTCAAAAAGAAGCTGAGATATCGTTCATTCCTTTTTGGGGCACTGCCCAAAAAGGGCGTGGCCAAAAAGTGGGTTTCCGCATCGAAAATTTTTGAGACTTTTTTTTCTGGTATATATTTGACCTATATGCTATCGAATTAAACCCTCAAACCTAGATTAAGATTTATTTCACACCCATGTTCAGATATATCAAATATAGCCCTTACTATATGTTTTAAAATCAAATTTAAGGGCAAACTGTCAATCGTTAAATTTATGTTGCGCTTTGAGCGCAATTCTGTTTACTTATTACAATATTCAATTTATTGTTTCTTTTCCATGATAGACCATTTTTGAGAAACATTATTTTTCAAGATGAATCGTACATAAATTCGTAGGTTCGAAAAATTGATTCACTATAATGCATATCAGTTTAACTGTGAAATACACAATTCGTTCAGTCAAATCAGACTAAAGAAGTACATTATTGCGCTTTCTGCAGTTGTTCTGAGAGCCATTCAGAACGTTGTAATGTAATTTGCTTTAAAATGTGAGACCTATACTTGAACTATCACAAAAAATTCACAGTATCACATATGAATCGTATTGTATATTGTTTATCACCCGAAGTGAATTTCAACACCAATTTCCCATATTAAGTTGTTAGTCATGTTTGATGGGGGTGGGGGTTGATGTCAAGAAAACAGTTCCTTGATGTCAACAGCTGCGTCAAAACGTGTACTAACAGGAAATGACATATCGATTATAGCACGTAAATCAAAAATAAGTAGTTAATCATTTTATTGAACTTCCGCTATATGCAGCTGTTATCGATATCAAAGCTCTGACAATGGTATGAAAGTGCCCTCAAATGTCCACGTGTGGGACTTACAGTTTCGTGGTGACTCACAGTGAATCGAGCAGTGGCTCACAGTGAATCGAGCATTGACTCACAGTAAATCGAGCAGTGACTTAAAGTGAATCGAGCAGTGTGACCAATTTACAGTGATTTACAGTGAAGTTGGCAGTGGATTCAGATCAACATTAATAAATACAATATACTTATATAGTACAAGAGAATAACAGGGTACAGAGTTGTCAAACCTTCACTATCACAAATTATTCTAACAAACTTACGTATTGATGCCCTTTTGACGTTGAAATAGGTTTGATTGTCTTGTTTTTGCCCGAAAATCTCAGAAACTTTTTGATATTCAAGGTTTTCTCCGAGTTTTTGTTTTTCCAAACGAAAAGACTCAAAACCTTTGAAATGTCCCTCAGGGGTTTTTCTCAAAAAAGCAAAGCGATGACCTCAGACCCTCGTAAGATAAACAGCCAACGAATAATATATATATATATATATATATATATATATATATATATATATATATATATAAGATATATATATATATATATATATATATATATATATATATATATATATATATATATATATATCGTATATAGCACGACATGAAACCTGACGTTAACTGTAAGTTTTAACAGGGTGCTGAGTCGAGGAAGATATATATGCTGCATGAGAGTAAGGGAGGGAGAGAAAATGAGTGAGTGGGTGGGTAAGAAGTCATTGTGTGTGTGTGCTGCATAGGATGTGATGACACAACATACTACAACAACAGAGAGAAGAGAGTTTTTAACTGATCCGACTTTACAGAGGCAGATTTGGAGAAGAGAGAGGTTATAAAGTAGCAATATAATTGTAGATTGTATGGCATGACATGTGGACCACTGGAGACTTCTGGTGTCAGGGTTCTGGTCTGACTCTTCACTACTCGGTAAGATTTAGAGGAACGAATAACGATTAAGATTATTGATAAAAATGTTGTCTTGTGGTCCGTGAGATATTTGGGCTTCATGACGTGATACAACATTAGATGGCATCAATATTTGATCAGACTGTAACCTTATTACAAATTTATTTTAATACATGTTGGATGGAATGTCGATTGTCAGCAAATAATCAATTGTAATTTTCATAAGTACACCTATTTTACAACTATACCCGATGTGTCAACAAATAAGCAAATTTTCAGGAAATAACGGCATTCCTCGTAATAAATAATCACTTATTTATGAGATAATAATGAATAATAACTTCCTGACATGCCAATTATATGAAGTAGGAAGTCAGTCGGCATTACTTATTAAACTGCATAAAATGATTTCAACCACTGATTTCAACCACTGATTTGAGATATTTTCATCTTACTACCAACCTCAGAGTCAGGGTCTGTGTTGAAGTGGTGCTCTGATGTTTTGGAGAAGAAAGAAGGAGGGCCCCCAAAGGGTTCGACTGTCAGACTCCTATCGTAGAGGTCGGAAAGGAACTCTTTTCTTGTTTTACGTTCGTATGGACACAGCTCCAGCAGGAATTTCTGTAAAAAATGTGAGTTAAATTTGGAACAGAATTCAAAAGTCACGTAGAATGACCACCCATAAGAACTTAAATTGATCAAGTTATTGAAAATTATGGCCAGTTTTTCGCTACTACGCACTGTACAGGAAGTTTTGGTTTTCAAGTTGCTAAGTTGAAGAATCACATGAAATCTCTGCTAGCAATTCCAGACTCTAAGGCTTCTGAGTTCTGATCGTAGTACAACACAGATAACAACATTGTAACAATGGGCTGAACCCCTTCTAAAAACACTTCTACTGCTACACACATGGCGGTATATTTTAAAGAATGTGGAAGTTGAGCTAATTGTTGAAAAGTTTTAACACCCGTATCACATACATGGCTTCCCAGAGCCAGTTTATTAAAAGCCTCGCTGTCTGCGGGCCATAAACAAGTGAGATATATTTAATGTTTTCAGGAGAATGTGTTTTGACTAGATATGGTGTGCTGGAATATAGTCAGGAGAATTTATGTAATGATAGCTCTCTATAATTGGGGTAAATGATAGGTCATTAAACACGAGCATACATAACTGGAGAAGTGTATTACGTCATATTTCATCAATTAGAAGTTATTGACAGTACGCAATCCAGAGAATTAACAGCCAATAAGCTTATATTCGAATTCCAAACACTATGATATAACGTGCTCTATAATTCCCGCCATGCAACCTTATTATTATAAAGTTATAAGCGCCACCTCAAGCTATGCCAACTAACTTTGATAGAGTCCTCGGTTGATATCAAGTATTCTCTCTCCTGCAGGTCCTTGATGGCCCCCACCTTGCCCTGCATCTTCATACAATCTTCAAGGTTAATGGCGTCTCCGGACTTGAAGACCAACTCCGAATCCTTGACGTACTGTTTGTATAAACCTGCGAAATAGAGGCTGCAGCTTACAAAGGTGCGACTGAAAAGTTAAAAAGGTTTTAGTCGCTGGAGAATGTTCATAGATGGTTCAGCTGCTGAATTTCAGCATTCCAGACCCGAGTAACAGAGCCAAACACGCGTAGACACGCGCACAGAACCGCCATGTAAAGAACAGACTTTAAAAAGAAGGTGTAACAGTATGTGTGTTTTGTGAGCCACCAGTGGTTTGCTGAGTTTAAACATCCCTCTCCTCCCACAATGTTTAAGTTTTTCTGTTCTACTTTCGGAATAATTCCAACGTTTTTCTCTCCACGCCATTTCCCACGTCAAGGGAAGCCGTCCAAGTGCCGAGCTACTGATAAGAACGCGACATGTCACGGCTGTCAGATCACAGGTACCCTGTGTACTTTAATAATTTGCAGTGTGACGGTACCAATACACCATTTTAAACCATGGTAATGACATCACTGTTAAATTCTATTATTTGTGCGCGAGTTTCTTAGTATCTCTGTAAAAAGCTGACAAGTGTCAGTAAGGATATCCCATACATTTTATATTAATTAAGTATTAACTGGTGAAGATCAGCAGAAGATACTGGGATATTTTAGGCTTAATATAGATATTAGATAGCGTCACTCTGAATAGATAAAGCTATTCGGCAGCAGTGCAGCACTACTAAGGCTTATATCTGAATTTTATACTAGAGAATCCCTAATTAGCTAATTCTTTGAATTTTCATCAATAATTTTTTTCAACTTTTTTATTTTTTGTAACATGGGTAAGTATAGACACACAAATGAACAAGTGCAATAGCGTGAGCACGTCTTTTCCATGACATATTCATTCCATGGTAAGGAAATAAGTGTAGTGGATATAAAACACAAGTACGTGCAATATTACACATCAATTGCTCACCTATCATAGGCACTGCAGGGAGTTTGCTATTCTCAAGTTCCGTCCAATAGTGAGCGTAGTTATCCGTAGACATCCCTTCAACCTGTAAGGTAAGGACCAAGGATATATTCTTATAGAGTTCTGTTACAGATATTATCAAAGAGAGCAGTTTAACATAGAATAAATATTTACACCTCCCAATACAGCTTTACAGCAAATACTGTAATTTTCCGGATAACGAATCGTATGTAATAATGCTCAATGAATATGATAAGCACCACAAAACAGAAAAAACCAGCCCCCCCCCAATCATCGCAATCTAATTCTTGGCTGTATAATCACGTTCGTCCGTCGTCGTAATAGCAATGTCCTGTACGGAGCCCCTCAATTTCGATTCCTTGTTTAACTTGCCGTACAGCAAGGATCTACGCTGAGTTCACCATGGATAGGCACTTAGTACTACGACGAAAGTTGCACTAATTATACGCTCATCCCGCACCTTGGCAAGAGTCCGTTTGAAGGTGTAAAGCATTTGTCTGATGGAGTGCTTGAGACGGTATATCTCCGCGCAGTACACCACGTTGTAAACCACCATCATTCCACTGTAGTTCCGCATGTCATGCAAGCTCTGTAAGGGGACCAGGTCAAACACAAGGAAATAATGTTTACAAACTATAGAGTTATCTGTAAAATGTGCAAGCCATGATTGTACCTATGAGACTTTAGAAATCGTACTTCATATTCTAAACGCTTGAAACGCATCCTCATGGTGACCCGAATATGACAGTTTAGTCTACGTTTACAATAGAGAACCTTTAGCACTTCGAAAAGACAACGAAATGTCGCTATTCTCTCCTCCAAACTCCGTGTGTCGACTACAGACCGCCTCATCCACAAACTGTACCTATCCTGGAACTCCCGTAACTTATTTACTCCTTCTCCTTTGTTTTCTGGGGAAGAAACAAGGGCCTATTTTAGAGAGAAAAGTGCAGAATTATCATATTTTTTCGTCAGCATGTAATTTCCGGCATAAATTAAGACGTTGGTACCATTGATGTCTGATAAGAAAACAACTCAACTCACATACAAGAAATTGACATTACTAACCTATTATATCGTAAAGGTGCATTTTGGAGAAGCAGCTGTGTTCAATAAGGGTTATCTGTCGGGCTAGCTCCAAAGGGTGCAGCTGGAGGGTGTAAATTTGAAATGTCACAATGATACAGGGTCACGTTTAATGGTATTAGATGGAACACAGACAAGTAATGGTGAAACGAACCAGCAGGCAGCTTCATCTCTTATTAGGAGCAACTCATTTCTGTAGAATTGTTAATCTAACGACATGAAATCGTGATTCAAATAATACAACCCATTATGTGGCCTCGAATTCACCACTTAAAACATATCTTGTGTGGAGACTTGAACTTCTCCCCAAACTCATTACTCACAGTAAGAAGGGTGAAGTTAGCCGGGTCCTTGGTCAGATACCACGCTATTTTGGTGGGTTTGTTGGTAATGGTGTCATCGTCAGGGAGTCCTCTAGAATTCTCTTCAGCAGTGTCACCCACTTTACCAACCACTCTGTCTTTTTGCAGCTGCAGCAGAGTAAGTGAGGGAGGGAATTCCAAAGTAAGGAGATGTAGATAGTTACCGGCCATTTTATACGAAATTTTGCGCTTATAGAAATATAAATTCATGCAAAATTCATCTTCATTTTCAAGTAGAGTATCATATTGAGATATTTTATCGAAATTTTGAAATTTTATCTGAAATGAAAGCATATTGATATATCTTTATTCCTTTGGAATGTTTTTAATTGAATTTGAAACCCAAACGAGACTTATACGACAAATTCTAATTGCTACTCATGTGTGTATATACTTAATGTTTTAATGTGCGAAAATGTAATCTAGACTATAAGATTGAATTAATCATCCAATTCATTATTCTTATACGTTATGGTCCAAAATTAATGAATTGCGTATGTAATGCGATATGTTAATTTATCTTTAATTAAACCGTCCCATGCCATCTGTTTAGTACAAGTGATGCATTAACTTTGACCGATGGGTTGGACATTCAACAATTATTATTATAACCTTATTAAAACTGTATGGTGGCCGAGAGTGGCCATCGAAAAATTTTCAGCAGCAAAAAAAATCCTTCGAAAAAAATCATGTGAAAAAATCGCTCTTGGCCGAGAGTGAAAAAATTTTTTCACTTTCAGTAGAAAAAAAACTGAAAAAAATCATGTGAAAAATCGCCCTTAGTGGCCATCGAAAATTTTTCAGCAGAAAAACTCCGAAAAAATCATGTGAAAAAAATCGTTCTTGGCCGAGAGTGGCCATATTGAGAAACAACATACGTGTGCTCGTGTATGTGCGTGCGTGTGATTGATAAATTGTAATGATATCACGCACAGCGACACAGTTAACCTGTATTTGTCCGCATCAAACCATTGATTTACCCACCGACTGACTCTTCGATAGACCTATTGATAATGCCATGTTGAAATTTAGATGTCATCATTGACACCTATTTCCCTTAATTCATGCACACATCAATGATCAGTGATGTCATTATCAATAGGTGTATCAATGCAGATGGATCAGTCGGCAGGCCCTGGTCGACAATCGTCATTAGGACACAATACACATACAGGTCATACTTGAATAGTGTCATGCAGGACAAATACTAGTGCCCTAGGGCCTAGTCTGTAGTTGAAAGGGCTCTTACTAAATCGCACAATCACGTGGCACAATCACGTGGCACTACTTTTTATACGGCTCAATCCTTGATTAAAAACAGGCCCTAACCCTGACCTTGCCCTGTTACGCGCACGGAAACCCTGACCCTAACCGACCTCCCAAACCATACCACTGCCCTAACCATTACCCTAACCCGACTGAGAAATAAGGCTTTTTCATCCGTTTAGCCGAGCACTGGTTACGTGACCAGACAAAATCAGTTTTCGCCTATTACTTCTCAGGGTTGCATTTTTTACCCTACGTCATGGGGGGTGATTCGGAATCAGCGTCGAAAAAACGTTGATATCGAAAATACTCTAATATAAGGATTTTGAAAATCTCTGAGCGGTGGTCAGACAACGTCTGACAACGATTTAGTACGCGTGGTCAATGAGAGGTCTATCGATGGGTCAGTCGGTGGGTAAATCAATGGTTTGATGCGGACAAATACAGAAGAACTGTGTCGCTGTGCGTGATATCATTTATCAATCACACGCGCACACATACACGAGCACACGCATGTTGCTTTCAATATGGCCACTCTCGGCCAAGAGCGATTTTTTTCATATGATTTTTTTCGGAGTTTCTTTTTCTGCTGAAATATTTTTCGATGGCCACCAGGAGCGATTTTTTTCACATGATTTTTTTTCGAAGTTTTTTTTTCTGCTAAAAAATTTTCGATGGCCACTCTCGGCCAAGAGCGATTTTTTTCACATGATTTTTTTCGAAGTTTTTTTTCTCTGCTGAAAATTTTTCGATGGCCACTCTCGGCCAAGAGCGTTTTTTTTCACATGATTTTTTTTCGAAGGTTTTTTTTTCTGCTGAAAATTTTTCGATGGCCACTCTCGGCCACCATAAAACTGTCTCTTGCATCCCCGCAGCAGAGATGAATTTTGCCCAATTTTGGTGCTGTTACCAACAAATAAAAATATGGAACCAAAATAGCTCTGCGACCTATATCATGACAAGTTAATTAAAATTCGTATTCACGTGTTCCGAATGCTGATCACACTGCTACCCTGATTAGTTGCCCCATACCTGTCAAGGAAGATTCCTAAGTTAGAAGCCAGCAGCCCATCTGAGATGAAATCACGTTTATCCTGGAGAAGCCAAGTCTTGAGAACCCCAAACACTTTCAGTTTCTGTGTCTTATCCTTTACTAACGTTTCCTGGGGAAAGTGTTACAAAATAGCTCGTCTGTAAGAGTTATTTTGTACTGGTCTAGGAGTGTATAAAGGTGTGTGTAATGTGTATCTATACCAGCTTTATAATTCTTAGGGGTTGACAAGGTTACAGAATTCAAATTTATCATGACAGTAAATATATTTTGCTGCCAAAATAATAATAACAAATTTCGTGATTGTTCAAATTTTATCCAATACCATTCAAGTGTGGATTTATCTTGAATGAAACACTACGCGTTTCATGTAGCTGTCATATGCCAGAGATAATTCAAAGAATTCTTTGGTGTTAGACTGTGTACTGAAACCTGACATTTCACTAAATGTAAGAATCAAAACGTACAGAATTCAGCCTACAAGTCTACCAGGAAAGAACCCTCCCTGGACAAGATACGAATGAAATGTAGATCAAATAAAAATGAATGATTGAATCGGGCAAACCTTTTTCGTTTCTCTGCTGTACTTGTGAAATCTGTCCTGCAAGAGCCCAAGTAACTCTCCTGACGTTGTGAACAGCTTGTAAACTTGGAGAAAATCCTCGGTGAACTTCGGCTCTGGAGATAAGTGATAGTTATAAGCACAAGCCATCATTCAAATTGTGAAGTTCTTGACCCAACTATACACAAAGCTTTTTTAAAACTACTCCCCCCGGTGGGGGGAGTAATTGTGGAGAGTTTAAATCGTTTTCGCTCACAACGGATCACACCGGCCTAGCAAACACCAGTTCACAAAACAAACCAGTAACTGATCCCAGGATGAGTCTGTTAACCAGCGCCTCCAGTGAGTTGGTTTGAGAAGTGTTCTCTGAGAAAGTGGAGGGTTCTGTGTGGACTTCATCGTACTCAGAAGTGCCCATGGCTCGGACCCGTTCTGTCTGGAGGACTGAGTTGTGCACAAATACCCTGCAGGGGGGAGCTGTGAATGTTGTGACCACTACTAGTCTCCTGTGAGGGGGAGGGAGCTGTGAATGTTGTGACCTCTACTAGTCTCCTGTGGCGGGGGAGCTGTGAATGTTGTGACCTCTATTAGATCCCGTGCACGAGAAATAGGCTGGTATAATGGCGTCATTATCATAGCTCAATATATTGAGTTGATGAAGTTGAACCGCCTATTTTTGACGCGGCGTTTATTCTCCTGTGAGGAGTTGTAGAGTAAAGACCGGCTGTAAAGGGACAAGAAAACTCTAAAAAAAGTTCCGGTCACTAGGAATACTGAATATCTTTGTTGGCGGGTATTAGACACTAAGCAGCACTTCTAATTAGGGCTGAAGGAGTATTTTATAATTCTGCTGCCGACACATCATACCAATAGCTCAATAGGCATAGCTATAATTGACTGAAAGTGTCAAAAGGGCAAAAAAAGTGAGATTAGATTGCTGCTTGTCATGTCAATGTAAATTTGCTAAACGAAATGACTAGGAAATAGCTAATTGCAGTTTAATCGGCCGGGTTCTTTCCACTTTGTTAAGCAATGAAACATCGAGTTCGGAGGAATCAGAAGAACCAAATCATTCAAACGGGTGATAACTAAAAATGAGACTTTTTTCAAAAAAAAGAAAGAAACCGCATTCCAATCTATGACAGAGGGACATAATCCAGGTCGTAAAGATTTTATTGAGGGCATCTACTTTCTCACTGTATCACTCAAAACTCGATATTTAGCTCACTTAGGATGTGGTGGCATGAAAAAGATATAGAGTTGGAAGTTTTGATAAAGAGTTTCTGAATTTCTGAAAAAAGCATTTATATTTTCACAGATGTATTATGAATGTGGTGCGAGTAAGACTTAAATGTCGCATTTCTCAATTAATATACTAACGCAATTCGCAGATCGAAGTTTGGATGGATATAATTATCATTGAGTCTTAAAGTTACCTTCTACTAAGGAGAATAGTGAGAGCTGTAACTACGTCTTCCTTATCATCTGCTTTAGAAGGGAGGAACTGAAGGGTCTGATCTTGTAGGGTAATGCTAAACTGGAGATAGAGAACACTGGTGAGAGACTGAGAGTAGGGCAATGTAAGGGGTAGAGCAGGGAGCAAATGGTTTAGAGTGAAGTTAAAGTCAGGGAATTAGACCAAGTGTGAGAGATCATTAGATCAGGTTAAGGGTAGAGTTATCTACTCGGTAAATCAGGATAATAAAAGCACTGGAATAGGGTTAAATTCAATGTAAATATCAAGTTTAATGTTGCAGTGGAATATCTTATTGTTAAGTGCTTTCGGAGCCTACTCCCTGATCCATTCGTTACGGTATTTTAGCAAATTCCTGAGCAATAAGCATCGCATTCATTGTTTGAATTTACTGAGTGCGCTTTTAGCTCGGGTAATTGCGTCTTTTGTAACAAATTATCTCATACCACCGTGCTGCCCGGTTTATTGCTTCATTACACATTTCACAATATCCCTGTCAAATCACAGTACAGCCTGAATTATTCCACTACATCAATAGATACAACTTTCAAAACGGGTCAAAGTGACAACAACAAGAATTCGGAATACAAAGTGAATCAATACGGCCATTTGAAGGAATGCAATCCGCTAAGACAACGTCACACTAAGAACTAAGATAAAATCAGGAACAAAGAAGGTCATCTCAACTCCGCCCAGTAATAACATCACAGTATTTTCTCATGCTATTCAGCATGAGGGAGTACTGGATTCCCCACAAACCCTAGAAGCAGAACAACTAACACTAATAATAATATAATCTCCCGGTGATGTCAGCAGGCGGCCGCCAGAAAGCAAAGGCAGTCCGGTGTCAGCGAGTGACTTATCAAACCCATGAAAATGATGTCACTCTCACCGACCTATGATTCACGTGTTCCCCAATGATATAGAACTTAGTCTCACCCTGTTAAAACTCAGGCAGTTTATTGAACACGTTTACTTAACAATATATAAAAACTAAATTGGCTTAAGTCATTGTGGAAGTCTCTGACACTGAGAACGGAAGTCATCGCGTACTTCTGTTTCATCAGAATTATATCACGATTATCTTTATCCTGGGAAAGAGGTATGAATATCTCAGTTTTAAGTTGCGAGTGTGTTTAAAATACGCTTTGTAACTTTGTCTGATCAGGAGAACAGGAGAATTTGTGAAAGGTGAAGCCGTACTAAGTCATAGAGTACACTTGTTTACTTGGAACTAGGGAAATCATGTGGGAAATGGGAGTTTAATTTGTAGGTGAGCATGGTGGGTAGTTGGGATTAAACAATGAGCACATGTTATGTATGGGGATTAGACCTATTCATAGCTCATTTCCTTGAACTTGGGAGTTTGTGAGGTTGTGTGCTATCGTTTAATGGCTGGTCAATTTTGTGCCAAATTAAAACGTATAACTTCTACAGTATTATGCTTCAAGAATAATCAATGAAACTCGCTTTTCACCGTTCAAGCCATCCATCAATTTTTTTAATTGGCCGTCACCAGGTTGATATTTTCATTCATTATTAACCGCTGATATGAGCGATATTGGAATTTTCCACATTAAGAAATATTCTTAATTCGAAACTCCTGTAGCAATATTTTTAGCATTTTAGTAGTCTAGTAGGCACCTTCTCCTCGTTTCGGTAGCCTGACAGGTGCCTAATTCCAGGTTATAGTACCCTGTCAGGCACCAACTCAGTACAAACACAGTGTATTCGTGTAACCTGTCTACTGACAAGCCACACAACTCACATGACTAATTATCTGTCAACAGTTTAACAGTTAATACAGATAACATCGTTCACCGTGAATGATTCCGCCGCGCCGAAATAAATAAAAATTAATAATAAAAACGTAGGAGCTGACAGCTCACTGACCAGGATGCTGATTGTTATGGTTTCCTCCGTGATCTCCAAGAGTTTCAGCTCCATCTTCTTGTCAACGATCATGCACATGTAGCCCTCTGAGAGAATGTCGGATATAAGTTTTACAGATTTTGTGAAGTGGTAACAGGTGAAGCGTGTTCTGATGTCCACTTTGGAAAAGGTAAAGCATTTCGAGATGCGACGATTTCCGAGACAATTTCAAACAACACAACACAATTATCTAATTATGTGTAACCGCCGAGTGGGCAATTTAAATTCAGTGAATCTTTTCAAATCATACTGTAGAGGAGTTGCGGGTGGATAGTGACGGGTTTTCTTGGCACCAAATAGAGGGGGTAGTATCTGTACTCGCTGTAGTACTTGTCCAAGATATCCTGCAATTGAAATAATAAGCAAATAAGAACTCAAAAACTAATAGTCATTGAACATCTGATTCTAAAAGTCGTCCAATACCAGTTTATCAGCCTACCACAGCTTACTTCTTTTCTAAATTTTTTACTTATAGAAATAATAATGGCGGACAATTGAATCATTGTGATTTTCAGCAAACTCTACCTCAATGCCGGTTTCGGTTTCCTCCATAGAGACAATGGCTTCACGCAGCATATCCTTCTGAATTGTAGCAAACCTGAGCGCTTCACCCTCAAACACTGACACAGTACGAAGACAGCTTATCAGATCCTGAACAAGCGATACTATCACAAAACGTCAAACCAGATGCAAAGTTAATGAGCGATGAAGTTCTTTTATTTATTTAAACACTTAGATATTTATTAAAGACTATGCGACAAAGAAAAATGAAGTGACACACGTATAAAACTTTAACTTTGGTCAGAAATACCCACTGATCATTGGAATTCAATCATAAATTGCCGACATACACGGATAGTATCAAAGACACATGCAATATGTGTGATGGGTTTAAAAAGTAGGACATCTAACAGGATGGTGATCGTGTCTTCAGAAAACGCCAGTTTCATGCAGTCCTCCTGAAATGAAATGAACTCCACAGCTTGTTTATTATTTAGAACGTTTAGGTGATGATTGAATAAAAACCTTTTACTGCTAAGCCACTGTCCAAAAAACATTTTTAGTTTATCGATAATGGAAAATTTGTTATGGTTTTTGAGTTTTTGTATCTAAAATGAGAGATAATCCTGTGAGAACAGCTGTTCAGGAATTATCCAGGCATCTGCTTTTATCATTCAATAGAAATCATAATTCCTGTTCAGTTATTAATTAAAGTGGCAGCTGTAAGGATCATATTTCACTGGCCCATGTTGTGAGATAATCTTCTGTGGGGCAGGGAATCAACAATCACTTACAAATGAGTATTTGAGGGAGTCTTTGTGTTGTCGAAGGTAATCCACTTGATCAAGGGAAGCAGAGAAGTTGTTCCCATAGTAGACATAAACATGCAGCTTTTCTGACTGTTGAGAGAAAACAAAGTGGTCAAATCAGGAGATACAGAAATGGGAAGAGGATGAGGTATAAAGAAAAATTTTATTTTACTTCAGGTACATGTTGATAACACTATAACAGTAAACGGCTTTTGATAGGAATCAGAATTTGTCATATCTAACCTCAGCAAGGTTATAAAAGACAGATGCGACAGCTTGAAGGGTCATGGGAGGAGAGATGGTTTTCACTTCTTCTAAACTCTGTTTCACGGCTTTTTCCACCTTGATGATATCCAATATGTTCCCAAAAATGACATCAACTGTGTCTCCATTTAATACCTATAATATCTGATGCTAATGTTGGAGTAACGAAAAGGTGTTGTCAGTACTGCACGTAGGAACTTATTCCTGTGTGCTCAATAAGACTATGACACTCTTTTGATGACATAGGGAATAATGATCAATTGAAATGAAATGAACATACTTTGTAATAAAATTATATTTAGGTGTCAATAGTATTCAAAATAATTGGAAACAAGAAGAGTAGAAATTTTAGAATAGAATAATTTATACCTGATTTTGGGTTGTCAAATATTGATTTTATCTTCCCAGCTACAATTTCCAGCTCTTGTAAATAGTATCTATGCTCATTTTGAAATGACTGAACAATCTGAGGCACAAGATATAATCATTCATCTCACTACAGCGAAACCAAAGCAAAACCAAAGATCTTTCACTGGAATAATCATATTGATAAAATTTTAATTCAAATAAATCAGATAAAATGAATAATTTCAAAAGACAAACCTCATTAAACTTTGCAATTTGATCAATAGCTCTGGATGCTTTGGTTATAGAAAGTTCCATATAATTTAATTGTCTTCAGAGGGATTCATTGTCAATATCATTTGGTTTATTTTATTCATGTCATGCTCCAAACTGGAAAGATATAGGAAAAAAGAAAATCCAACTAGTTGCCATTCCAACCTACAAGATTTCTTATTGATTCAAATTATCTACAAGGTTTTAATTCTATTCCAAAAGCCATATTATGGCCAGTGACAGGAATTGATGGATTCAAGAATTGTGCTATTGGTGGTTAGGGCAGGGTTATCTATACTTTATCCACAAGACTTGGCTAAAATGCATTAACAAAAATAAAATCATGTCAGAACAAAGAAACTGTGGTGTGTGCAGGAGTGTTAAATGAGGAGGTGCCCATGGGCAGGAGAAAGGTGTCTTCGTAATCATGTTACTTAATTTCTTGATGCTTGGAGTAAAGACAAAGACCAAAAAGCAATTTTCAGTTTAATTCAGAATTCTGGCAGGTGGTTACTGCACTTGATGGTGTTATACCCTGGTTCCATGTGGGGTGATTGCTGGGGGCCTACCTCATAAAAGTTCTTGCAATTTAAACACCCGAAAGCTGTGGTAGGTATTGGTAATTGGACTGGTGATGCCTGTACACCACTCATCTTGGTGTGGCTCACTTTGATCCTACTGCTCTCCACATTGCAACACAGTGAAACAAATAATTTTCAATTTGGCAATCTAGCCAACACACTACAAAATATATGATTAAAATTGGAACAGAAAACCCCAATTTCTTAGGTATAAAAGTCCAAAACATGACTGTGCACAACATGAATCAGTTTCAGACCGAAAGTGCTGTGAGCAAATTTTGACCATTTCAACCATAAAACCATTTGTGAAATTCACAAATGGACACTGTTTATGGAATAAAAAAGCGTTTATGAAAATTTGAAGCTTTTTCATCCAAAAATGAAGAAGATGTTCCGAAACTGACTAAATTCTGCTTTACTCCATGTTACAAACAGGGACACGTAACATGTGGTAACTACTGCTAAAGCTTAATCATTTTTGGATAAAATGCTTCAAATTTTTACAGACGCTTTTTTATGCCATAAACATTATCCATGCAAATTTTGGTATTGATTGGACATTCGCAGTGCAGTGTGAATGTCAAATCGATACAAAATTTGCATGGATACTGTTTATGGCATAAAACAGCGTTTGTAACGTTGCGTTGCTAAACACGTATATCCCGTCTGCGTTGCGCGGCGCGCGTACGCACACCATATGCGGGCTTAGGAAGGGCCGTGAAAAAACATGAAATGTAATTGATAACGTTGCTAAACTCGTCGCGCGGCGCGCTTCCCGTAGGGGAGCGCGCGGCGCGTACAAACACATATGCGGGCTTAGGAATTGATAACGCAACGAGAAAATTTTATTCCCTTAAGATATTAACATAACAATGAACGTGAACAAAGATCAACACAATTTCGATTGCTGCTACGATTTCACGTTGCGAAGTGCGCTTACTCAGTTCCTCATTGGGAATTAGCGCTGCGCGCGCGAATAACGCAAATCTTCCCCTAACCAGGGGCGTCGCGAGAACCAGGGCGCTGGTTAGAGCAACGCAAATCTATGTGGGCGCTCCTACAGGAACGCACGAGCGAGGGTAACTGTAAGGACGTAAGTTCGGGAACCGTATTGCTAAACACGTATATCCCTGTCTGCGTTGCGCGGCGCGCTTCCCGTAGGCCGGAAGCGCCGCGCGCGTACACACACCTATGCGGGCTTAGGAAGGTACCGTACGGTATAGTAACAATATCATCCTACGAGATCGAGCACCCACTGCAAACGCACGTGCCCGCACTGCAAATACACGTTCGCGCACTGCAAATTCACGTATGCGCACTGCAAATTCACGTGCGCGCACTGCAAATTCACGTACGCGCACTGCAAATTCACGTGTGCGCACTGCAAATACACGTGCGCGCACTGCAAATACACGTGCGCGCACTGCAAATACACGTGCGCGCACTGCAAATACACGTGCGCGCACTGCAAATACACGTGCGCGCACTGCAAATACACGTGCGCGAAATGCAAATGCACGTGCGCGCACTGCAAATGCACGTGCGCGCACTGCAAATGCACGTGCGCGCACCACAAATGCACGTGTGCGCACAGCAAATGCACGTGTGCGCACTGCAAATGCACGTGTGCGCACTACAAATGCACGTGTGCGCACTGCAAATGCACGTGTGCGCACTGCAAATGCACGTGTGCGCACTGCAAATGCACGTGTGCGCACTGCAAATGCACGTGTGCGCACTGCAAATGCACGTGTGCGTACAGCAAATGCACGTGTGCGCACTGCAAATGCACGTGTGCGCACTGCAAATGCACGTGCGCACTGCAAATGAACGTGTGCGCACTGCAAATGCACGTGTGCGCACTGCAAATGAACGTGTGCGCACTGCAAATGAACGTGCGCGTACTGCAAATGCACGTGTGCGTCACCTTGTACACATGCAGCCTATGCCTTTCAAGTTATCTAAACGACCAATAACTCAATAAAACATTTTTAAAAGTACTCATCGTGCTGATCATTTTGACAATTTTAGAGGGGATTCGTCCAAGTAGATTTTTCATGTGACTGCGTTGCGCCGAGCTTCCGTGGGGGAAGCGCCGCGCGCGTACGTTCACCTATGCGGGCTTAGGAAATAAATCACTATGCAATTATGCCAACTGAAACAATTCTATCAGGGCTAGTCCAGTATATTTTATTGCAATTCGACAATGATAACTTCAAGTTGATACATAATACGTTATATACTTGATCTTAATTAATATGTTAATAAATCATACTCATAGTCATAAACAATCGTTGCAGTCGGAATTATATTGACATAATACCAATGGCTAGTCTTGTCCAACGCATTATTTCAAATTTCATGCGCGCAAGTAGCAGCACGTCATTTTGCTGTTCGGAAGGGGGTCAGACAACGTCGGACAACATAATGGTATTGATATAACGTCAATTCAAAAACTGCCAGGCTGAGGCAGGATAGCAGATAGGAGCAACATGGGTGCTTCACTGCTTCAAGTTCAAATTCAATCAGCATGCATAATGCACACTTCACAGTGCAACTGCACACTGACTACTATAATCAAATACTATTACTACGAAACGGACCAAGCAATATTTTTTCTAAACTCTAAGCAAATACATTTGAATAATCCCGTCTGCGTTAAACTTAAGATTAAGATTCATTTCCCATATGTATGCACATGGATCGATCGATAAAAACGAGTAAAAATACTGTTCTTTCGACAGAAAAATACTGTTCTTTGGACAGAAAAAGACTGTTCTTTCGACAGAAAAATACTGTTCTTTCGACAGAAAAATACTGTTCTTTGGACAGAAATTCTTTGCAACGCTAGTAACAGTAAAATGCTCGTCTTCATCATTATCAGCGCCTTTCAATTCACGATTGCTGATCGGTGCATGTACACACGTCACACACTGGCATATTGTTGTTCTTCGGACTCCGCTAGAATTTTCAATAAAAATCATCGCAATTGCAATCATCAGAATCAAAAACACAAAAATGATAAAAATTCAGAGTAAAATGTGTTTTTCGGCCCGATAACGATATAAATATTATATTCAGGATTGATTACTACGGCAATTCTTTCGCTTAGATCATGACCATAGATTGAAGTAATTTCGTTCGTTCATTTAGATTTACTTCCAGTTTCCATTATTGTCAATTTTCGGCCTTCCGACAAGTGCACACATAACAATCTATTTCCCACGGTCTTACAGGGTGGCCTGTAAATTTCCAATTAGTCAGTTTTCTACAGAAGAAGGACCCCCTTAATCAATAATTTCAAAATATTCTGATAGTGATAAGTGATTCTCCCTGGTAATCCGACGGAAGTTCGAACGACGGAAGTTCGAAACGACGGAAGTTCGAACTATTCGAACTTCCGTCATGTTTGGCGACGGAAGTTCGAACTATAGACTTGCTTTTCCTCTCTTTACACTTGGGGACCAGCCTTATAGGGTTCTGTTTAAGCGCTAGCGTTAGCCATTGATTCACATATTCACATATGATATCCGCGGGTAGATCAGGTGATGGGGACACTAGAAGTGGGACAAGAAGCTTCTCGCATATCGCAGCTTGTGAGTCCAATCAATGTACTGATCACTGATCAGGTGATGGCAAGTGGTCCTGACTGTGTCTACATGACAACATGCGAGATGTCTTCTCGCATATCGCACTGAAATGGCCATTGCGATTCACTTGATTGCTCGTGGAAGAACTTCTCGCATATCGCACCATTGATTGTGATATCAGCTATCGTCATTACGCGATGGGATCCTATAAACTAGTATTTAAGCCTTGTCAATATCGGAACTATCATCAAGATGTCTTCCTCTTCCACTTCATCTTGTAAGCTAGTTGATGGGCGCACTCGTGGACGCCAGAACCTCCTCTATCACTCCTTCCGCCAGGCAGTCCTACGCCGCTTCTCTTCAGAGGGTTTCCTTCCAGAACTGGAGGTTGCAGACTCCCCCATCAGACTCGTCTTACAGAAGATCGGAGCCCTTGCCTTTGTGGACCTTGGGGACGTTGATGAGGTGTGGGAGTTCCTGAGACCTACTCTCCCTTCAGACCTGGAGGACTTCACTGAGTACTACAAGAGGACATGGATCGGCACCCCTGGACGTCCTCCCTCTTCTCACCCTGGATGTGGAACCATCGCCTCGGTCTACCTAGGAGCAGTAACCTGGCTGAGGGCTGGCACAACGGATTCGCTGTTGTCGCTACCCCCAACCCATCCATCTGGCACTTCCTGGACTGTCTCACGCTGGAACAGGACATCACGGAGTGGAAGATGGTGAAGCATCAGCTGAAAGAGTCCCCTCAACCTCGCCGGAAGAAGTGGATCGAGTACGATGCTCGCCTGCAAGCTCTCAGTCTCATCGAGGACTACGACAATGTGGAGGACAAGCTGGACTTCCTGCAGAGAGTTGGAACTCTGATGTCTGTGTGAATAATATTCTTTGTTTGTAATCTTATTATAGAGTGCTGGGAATTTTAATATTTACTATTATATGATAATTATGATATTATTATACTTTATTCATGATTCACTTGTCTATTTGACTAATATATCACCGATTCAAAGCTGATGAGATTTCCCTTGTAAAGTGTCAGTTAATGACAGCTAAAGGTAAAAGCTGAAGAGCTTTCCTTTTTAAAGCAGTAGCTATAAGTAACACCTGAAAGTATAAGGAGAAATGAGCAATTCGAACTTCCGTCGTTCGAACTTCTGTCATGTTTGGCGACGGAAGTCAGAACAGCTCATTTTGTTCGAACTTCTGTCGTTTCTGACTTCCTTCGTTCGAACTTCCGTCGTACAATCATTTTCCCTCAATTGCGCGTACTCTTTGGTTTGCAAATGCCCGAGTTTGGGCATTTGCAATCCAAAAAGTACGTGCCACTGAGAGAAAACCCTACAAAGTTATAACTATCAGGATTGTTTGAAGTTATTAAATAAGGGGGTTCTTCGTCTTTAGAAAACTGACTTATGGAAAATTTACAATAGTGGAAGTTAAACTGAATGTGAATGAATGAACGATATTGTTGCGCTCTAACTCTATTAGGATGGTTAACACCCACTGTATGGTATTATGGCCCGTATCACTATCACTACAAACTTATAACGTCTTATTGAATGCGTATAATATTGAATTTCTTCTAGTTCTATGATGTGAAAATATCCAAGTTTTCTACTCCATAATGTAATCAGTTGATACCACGAAGGATTGAGATCTCGTCTCAAAGTCTCAATCAAGATTGACAAGTTCAAGGTCTCGTAGGTGACATTTTACACAGATGTAAGTAGGAGGGCCAGCTCACACTTCTGAATGGTTTCGCTGTTGTTCGTATCACACGCCTTCATAACCTCCTTATACACTTCCTGTTCAGAGATACAGATTACAGCTTGTAAAACCAACGTCATGGACTGTATTCATCGTGATTTTAAAAGAGAGTTTATGGGAAAAGCTACTTAGAACTTCCTCAACTAGTGTGCGGATAACAAAAGAAAACAAAATAGAATTTCTAAGTTCCCAAGTTCAACTGGAACGTCCTCATACCAGTCTCAACCCTAGCGAGAAGATTCTTACATACCTTGAGTACAGGGACAGGGATGTGGATGTCAGTAGACTCGTGGTATTTCAGGATGTCATTGAGTAGAGCCATCACCTCCTCCTTATCCAGGTATCCGGTATTGTCAGTGTCGTAGTGCGCGAAGATCCGGTCAAAGTCCTTCCTTGTTAGGTAGTTACGACTCTGAGAAGGGGGCGAAACAATGTTATAGCTGAAATCCTTAGTTCTTATCTTGAAAAAGTTGTAGCATGAAAATAAGAAAATGGCATCACTGCCAGCCACTAAGGGGCCATCCAGAAATAAGCTCAGCACTCATGATGATGATGATGCAGTGATGAGGTAGTATGTACTATGTATGTATGGTCAAAAAAGGCCGATGTGTTATGAGCTCATTTCTGGATGGCCCCTAACACGAATTCTGCACAGATCTGTTCATGGAACTCACGCAGAAAGACTTCATGAAGTTGTCCTCCACACTCATGAGATGAGAGAGTTCCTCCAGCTCCAATCTCCCGTCCTTGTTCACATCGTATTCGTTCATTAGGTCCTTGAGGGCCCTGCTGAGGTCTTCTGGGGCCACCTTCTCACCCACCACCTGCAGAATAAGCAACATGTTCATGGATTACTGTAACCTTGCAGCCAGTAATACCGGGTATAATACGGAAAAATCAACATATTTTTGTACACTTAAGTAACATGGATTGAAATTGTTATGCTAGCTCATAGCTCAAACCTCAGCGAAATTTTGGACCAGCATTTCCAGTTCCTTCACCTCCAGGAAACCAGAGTGATCCTTATCATAGTTCCTCCAGAGTTTCAAGAAATCTGAAAATCACAAAATAATATAATGTTTGTTTGTTTATTTGAAAATAAACTATGATGTCGTAGACGCTATGAAGATGCAGTATTCGAATTACAAATTTTGATTCAAAGTATCAATCTAAAAAACAGATGATGAGTTATTTTACCAGAGGATGGGATCTTGTGTCCGATTCTGATGAGGTAATTCTTCTCAGTTGGGATAGAATCAATGAGGATGTCCTTGCTGATACGGACTGGTAACTTGTCACCAAGCTTGGTCTTGATCAGTTTCATCACTTCGTTCGTGAAACTGCAAGTATTACTATAATCATTGTATATAAATTTATGATTTTACAGCTTCCACTTGAAATCATCGATTAGTCAATTGTGTGTTGTGATCAAATATTCAAGATTGTCTGGGCAAAAATAAAATTTCATTTTTTGAGCCATAACCAGGACGAGTTAAACAACTTAAATTGTAATATTTGACTCCTGAAAATCACCAATATCCGGATATTGTATATTTTCAGGAGTCAAATTGTAATTTAAACTTTGCAATCAAATTTGAGGTTTCATACTGTAGTCATTTGGCAAGTAGTCATGCTATATTCAAATCATACTGATTCTTGAATGGATAAGCCATAAAACCAACATTTGTCCCTATGATTGTTCGGATATGGCCTAGACTGGCGAGCTTAGTGGATGTCCTTGCTGAACGGCATGTTAAACAAGGAACTGAAGCTGAGATGTTCCGTTCAGTCCGAGCAACTATTGGGTCAAATGTTGGTTTATACAAAGTGTGTTTCTCAACACAACCCCATATTAATTGTAATTTAATTGGTTTAACTTGTCCTGGTTATGGCTCATAAAAGTGAAGAGTAACTGCAGTTAGATAACCATATTCCCGATGATGAATGTATTCAAAGTAGGTATAATATAGGTTTAATATGCTAAGCGATCAGGAATCAACACTTTCAAGATGAGTAATATTTATCCATACTAATTATCAACTCCCGATCATAAAGCGATAACCAGCTACCAATCTCACAAAATACTGCAGTCGTAAAATGCAGATGCAATGGGCGTTGCCTTGAACCGTGTACCAAGCCGATAAACCGCTTTATAAACACACCCTTACTTCACAACACACGAACAAACACACCGAGGAAATGTCAACCAAACTATCATTTGAAATATTACTTACGACTACCTTAGGAAGTGTCTTTATGTGGAGTAAAGTTTTGGTGTTTACAAATTTGGCAGGGAGCAATTTGGGGATCTTTCTCAAAGTCAACTCATTACTCTAGATAACATATGATAAAGATGTCAATTTGAACTGTCATGGTGTGTGAAAAATGGGGATTTTCCCAAAATCCCAAATTACAACCCCATTAAAAGCACCTCCTAGAGTATAAATATTCACTAAACAACACGCACCAAGTGATATCGTTTTCGTTTAGCTGCCACACGTACTCCTTCATAACCAAGTTAGTGAGGAACTCTTCCAGTAGAACACTGTCCAGATACTTATTGAAATAGAGGCGTCAGTTACTTACTGAAATAGAGGCGTCAGTTACTTACTGAAATAGAGGTGTCAGTTAGTCAGATACTTACTGAAATAGAGGCGTCAGTTAGTCAGATACTTACTGAAATAGAGGTTTTTGTGAGTCAGATACCTACCGAAGTAAAGTTGCCAGTTTTATCAGATTATCAAGTTGTAGGTTTCGTTTTGAAAGGCCGAATTTGATGTTTCACATTTGGAAGCTGGGAGAGGCGAAAAAAGTTTCATGATCAGCAATTCAGGTTTCTTGTTAATAAGTAAAAATAGAACACAAGAAGCAAAAATCAGTTGAAATACTTGAAGATCAATGTTAAAGGTATAAAATATACTATGGCGTAAAATAGGGATTTCTAAGTCAACTTAATCAGACTATCTCGTTACAACACAGCAACCTTATTGTGGTACACGTCGTTGTTCTCCAGTTCGTTCCTCAGGGTGGCAGGAGAGATCCTGAACTTCCGCTCCATCACCTTGCGCTTGACTTTGGGGACTTGTTGGCCGTCTGAAGCAGGGGAGCCGGTCAGAAAATCAGTTTTAAAGGTAGTACTCTATTTGACAAACCACAGAGAAGTTCAAGGGTTGTAATATGATCAACTCATGTCAATGATGTTGGTAGATAGTCAGCACAAATCATGCTGTTTGCTTATAAGCTTATAATAAGTGATCAATGGTAGAATGGTGTAACTATTGAGTCAGCACACAGCAGTCAGTATGAAATTATTTTAATTTAACGTTAATTTGAAACAATTTATAAATGTCAGCTTTGTAACAGTCAGGATAGTGTTGTCTTTTTGATAATGAGATCTGCGAATGAATATAGATCATTGTTGAGAAACTGAGACCCACAGTGACTACTCTAAACGCTAAATACTCCATAACTCTTTCAATGATTCGAAGAACACTTGGTGAGACATACTTCTCTGAATTCGAGCCACGATGCCCCAGAAGCTATATAACCCAACAAAAGCAAAATATACCTGTGATACGAAAATGAAAAAAAGAACGAACAAGAGAAAATCTCCTCCTTAAAAACTAAGCATGTTCATTGTTCGGTCGGCCAGCAGAGATTTTGCAAGGTTGTGCGTTAGAAAGGCCGCAAATGAAGAGCAAAACACTACCATTAACTACTAATGAACTTATCAAAGTGGATCAGTTCCTTGCGAGTCTGGAAAGTCGTTAGTCATTCCTTTCTTCCCGGGGTTGTTTTCCCCTTCATTTTCTCCCACTTCTGTAACTTTGCCACCGTAGCATCAGCAGTGAAACGGTATCTTGCTTTGTTTTATCCCCGTTATTAGATATTGTAGTCCTGTAAACGTGTAATGGCCTCCAAGTAAACAGACACACCCCTATTCCTGTGTCTGTTGGTTCCTGGTGCTGCAGTAGTCTAGCCAGAGTGCCAGACTTGTTATTTTCTTGCTTTATCACCCGGAAGTTACTTTGTTAATGGGAGAAATCCCCGCGAACTAGACGATTTGTGTTATCTTTCTTTTGTTCCATTGTGTTACGGAATTCTTTAGAATTCTTGGAGAAAAACCTAGAATTTTCAACGATTGTCAACCAGTAGCATTTATTGATCACGATATCTCCTACTAAACGGGGGACATGGATCACGATATCAAACACATTGAAACAATATTTGAGACGAAATAGCAATTACGGTCCTAAACCTAAAAGTTTCTCCTCAGCTATGCCTACCCAGCGCACTGGTGCAACTGAATACTTTCTAGGAAGAGACGATTAGAAAACGTGGAACATGTCACACTACCACAGTGAACTTCAACTCACATGACATCAGGCTCCTCCAGCATTGCTCCAGAGTATCAAAACCAGCCTGGTATACTTGGTATATGATGAACATCATCCTTATACAAACTTTCAAGTAGCAAAGAGCGAAACAAAAGTGTGGCCTGTGCTAGCATATGACCGAAGACTATCACAAAATATTCTCGGGATATGATAATGACCGACAAAAATGAAAGGAATCCTCGATGCTTCTCCCATTCTAACTTTGTGATTATGCAATTCTAGATAGACTGGAGCAAGAAATTCCTGTGATTAATGAAAATTTAAAAGCAGGATAAAAGTAGAATAATTTTCTTGGTACTTAACTTTGCCAAGAAATTAGCAACAATTTTATCGGACCAGTAGACACTAGTTACAACTGGAAATGATCACTATTTATGCCTTCAAGATGTTACACCTGACTGAGTTTCTCCGTTGCACAAGACTTGTTTCTTGAAACTACTGACTACAGAATCCGTAAACAATCATCCTACAAAGAAACAAATAATAGTCCGATTAGCATCGCTTGCTCGACTTAAACTGAGATTACATTTGCAAGCTTCAGAATTCCTAGCAAAGAAGTCTTTCTCCTACCTACTTTCCCTTGCTAACCATGGAGAGATTGCTCCTCCCTGCTGTTTCTTTGTATGCCAGTATCACTGCCCCGGCTTGACCTACTGCTCCTTTTTTCGTACTCAACTTGGGGCCGCGTATGCTTTGTTCCTAATGCCATTCGTTTGAAGAGCATGGTGCGTGGTTTTTATAGGCTCAAACCTCAGCAATGCAAAATACGAAATTCATGAAAAGTAACGTTGACCTATTGATGCTCTATGAATTGACGTTCCTCCAACAGCAGTTGTTATTTGGTGGTAGCCGCATATGCAAATCCTGTCAGGATATATTCAGCTGATGTAGACATGCTCCGCAATTTCCTAAACGCTTTTTCCCGGTCTGTCCGAGGCTATTTTTGGAAAACCTCTAATATATCCTTGATTCGCAGGAGATGAGCCCTCGTATTGGCAGTTATTCGACAAAAGAGAAATGATCAGTCGAAGTCGATGGAACACAAAACAGAACTGAAATGGAAGCGTCAAGGAAATCTGGATATTGCGTGGTTAATTTCTATTTGGAAATTACGTAAGTCATTTGCATATATTATATTTTATGCGGCCGTTCGTATTACAAAATCATCGAATCCTTCATTCAATATAATCATTCAAATTTCAACTTCAGATCATCGTTTATTAAATCAAAAAATAAAGATAATCAATGAAAATTACCCATCAAGAGTTCTGAAGAAAAGCACAGTAGCCTGAGCTAAGGCAGGGTTATAGGAGATACACGCTAGTTGAAGTTAACTCTGGATCCTAAACACAGTACGTAGTAGTAGATGGCATCAAAATACACAATATAATAGAGCTTAAGGCACACGGGAGCTATAATCATCATCAAATAGCAATTACTATGTGGCTAGAGCCAATCTTATCGTATTTAGGTTCACGTAAACATGTCGGCAGAATCTTGGAATCAGTGTTGCCAACCCCAATTAGATACGTAATTTTTGTGGTAAGAGCAATTAGTAGGGCTTATTAATGATACAAATGGAGAGAAAGTTTTATAGCCAAAAAGCGCTAAATAGGCTCCTCTGTCCTCAGGCTAGATCTTTAGTAGTGTTTTCCCATGAGTTAGAGGAATAGAGGATACAGCTAATTTTAAAAGATAATTAGGCAAGGCAAAAAGATCAATTAGATTCCGGAACCATGATCTGAATTTTTATTCTCAAGCTAACCTCATGGGAGAAAGGAAATGGTTTTTGATATAATCTACAGGCAGACCAGTTATGAATAACAATATGCTATTTAGATATTGTGACATCAATTAAACCTATCCCTATCCTAAGTATTTAATTAACCTGATGAGAGTGACTGATGACGACTCTGAAAACTCCCTCCCCCTTGCACCATCATGACAGATAATATGACAGGAGGAAGATAAGAGAAATGGAGATAAGAGAAATGGAGAATGAATAGAGATAAGCGATAAGGCTGGGTTGTACATAAATGACGGTTTAGCGTGGGAGCATTACGCAGCTTAAGAGGTATAGCCACTACACAATATAATCATCCTACCCTGCATCATCCTTCCCTAATCATGAGAAGAGGTAAGAGTCTCCTCCCTCAGGCTGTTCCTCAGTAAGAGAGCAGCCCGGCACGGGTCAACCCATCTCAAAGCCTCCCTCCTCCTTATCCAGATAAGAAATTAACCGGATGTATCCCCTGCTCAATGGATACAATGATTGCCTCATTAACGGCTCCCGGCATACCAACGGTACTCGGTATTGTCTGTGCATGAAAAAGAGGGGGAACACGCGTTTACTTTCTTTGATTGTTGGTTAATCTGAGCCATGAAGTTTCCGGGGAAGACTGTGTTTGCACAGCGAAAGTACAAACAATTTTAATTACCGGGATTAATTAAAATGTTACAAGAGGGTATATATAATGCGTGCTCATAATAGGGTCTGTGAGGATTCATGGTTCTTAATTATTATCAGGCAGCTAAGTAATAAGGTTCATTAATCCATTAGGAAAACCTGGCTGACGATAGGGAAGATATTTCCACGGAAAGGAGTACTTTATGGCTCACAAGCATATCAGCCAGATCATGGGCACACAGCTTCCCCGGACAACGGCGTGAGGAAAGGCTAACATTCTCAAAACTTCCAAAGAAATGGCAAGGATGAAAGACATGGAGCCTCAGATGTCAGAACATTCTAGATTCCGGTTGAATTAATTGAAAACTGAAATAATTTTGGCATATCATTATATCAAAAATATGAACTTTGCCTTATCCAGTTCACACTCATTGCAGTTCTACCATGATTCACCTTCATCATGTACATTCTTACGGAGCAGACACCTCGGTTCGACAGAATTCATACACGAGAAACTCTGATGTCTCTCGACCTTTAAAGGCGCAGCGCATTATGCCGTGCCTGGGTACCATTTGCGGCACGAGTTAGCGAGCAAATGTTATTTATTATGTTTTGCATAGAAATGAAATAAACATTTGCGAGCAGTCACGCACCGCAAAAGGGTACCCAAGCGCGACGTAATAGGTCGCGCCTCGACAGGTCGAGACACCAGGGTTACAAACGAAAAGAGAGGATGAAACATGGACCAGAATCTCACCTGGCCAAGTGGCGGATCTCCGCAGTAGTTTCACAAGACGAAGCAAAAATACTATAACGGTGTATCGCAAAACAAGATTAAGAAAATACCGGGCGTTTTAACTATTTGAAATTAACAGCTTCCCCCATACTAAGAAACCGCAGTAGGTTCAGAAAACGAAGCAAAAATACAATAACAGAATAACGGTGTGTAGTAAAACATAATTAAGAAAATACCGGGCGTTTTTAAACTATTTAAAATTAGTAGCTTCCTCCCCTTCGAGCATGTTACCTGGCATGTCACAGGAGGCGTTGTCAAGGTTACTTGGCATGTCACAGGAGGGGTTGTCAAGGTTACCTGGCATGTCACAGGGGGGGGGGGTTGTCAAGGTTACCTGGCATGTCACAGGAGGGGTTGTCAAGGTTACCTGGCATGTCACAGGAGGGGTTGTCAAGGTTACCTGGCATGTCACAGGAGTGGTTGTCAAGGTTACCTGGCATGTCACAGGAAGGGTTGTCAAGGTTACCGGGCATGTCACAGGAGGGGTTGTCAAGGTTACCTGGCATGTCACAGGAGGGGTTGTCAAGGTTACCTGGCATGTCACAGGAGGGGTTGTCAAGGTTACCTGGCATGTCACAGGAGGGGTTGTCGAGGTTACCTGGCATGTCACAGGAGGGGTTGTCAAGGTTACCTGGCATGTCACAGGAGGGGTTGTCAAGGTTACATGGCATGTCACAGGAAGGGTTGTCAAGGTTACCTGGCATGTCACAGGAGGGGTTGTAAAGGTTACCTGGCATGTCACAGGAGGGGTTATCAAGGTTACCTGGCATGTCACAGGAGGGGTTGTCAAGATTACCTGGCATGTCACAGGAGGGGTTGTAAAGGTTACCTGCATGACACAGGAAGGGTTGTCAAGGTTACCTGGCATGTCACAGGAGCGGTTGTCGAGGTTACCTGGCATGTCACAGGAGGGGTTGTCAAGGTTACCTGGCATGTCACAGGAGGGGTTGTCAAGGTTACATGGCATGTCACAGGAAGGGTTGTCAAGGTTACCTGGCATGTCACAGGAGGGGTTGTAAAGGTTACCTGGCATGTCACAGGAGGGGTTATCAAGGTTACCTGGCATGTCACAGGAGGGGTTGTCAAGATTACCTGGCATGTCACAGGAGGGGTTGAAAAGGTTACCTGGCATGACACAGGAGGGGTTGTCAAGGTTACCTGGCATGTCACAGGAGGGGTTGTCAAGGTTACCTGGCATGTCACAGGAGGGGTTGTCAAGGTTACCTGGCATGTCACAGGAGGGGTTGTCAAGGTTACCTGGCATGTCACAGGAGGGGTTGTCAAGGTTACCTGGCATGTCACAGGAGGGGTTTTCAAGGTCCCAGTGACAGAACACAGTCAGCACCTCGCCGATCCCAAATTTCAGGAGTACCAAATCACGTCTCCCATCACCGGCATAGTTTTTCCCGAAATTATACCTTATCAATTTTGTATCGTCTCACAGCACACAGCATGAATCTAATTAGCGAGTGTGTTTCGTTCATTGATTTGTTCATGCGGCGATTACACATAACTGTGCGCTGGGTATGAAATACATGCCACAAAACAAAAGCCGAGGCGTTTGTGGTGACTATCTTGTTGCTGACTTGCTGACCAGAGATCAGACAAGTATTTGACACTTGGTTACGACATTCACAGAAGTAAAAGATGATAATTTGAAATGCACTTATAAACATTTTCCTTGTGTTTGAAAAATGAGCGCAATCAAGCAAAGAGTTGCGAACTAATGACATCAAAATACCGTCAAAATGTCGTAGTCCATCGCAACGAAAAGTTCCGCAGCTATCAGACAATGTCTTCACACTCAGATCAGTGTTTTTCCATTTTCAGAGCGGAGACGTGATTTCAGATCACGTCTGCACGCTCAGATCAGCATTTTGCCACGCTCAGCGCGGAGACGTGATTTTCAAATCACGTCTCCGCTCTGAAAGTGGTATTATACCCCTCCCAAGCTTGTTTTAGCGACCGTGTAAGTTTGGTTATACGGTCTCCACTAAATTACGGTGCAAAAAAGGTTAAAATGAAATTTGATTTTATGAAGGAGCACTCAAAAATCTACTTAAGCGTTGAATCCGTACGAGGGTCGTCAGACCCGAGTAGGAAGAAATACTGTTGCTTGGTCAGATAATAATAGGCCCCAGCTGTTTCCGGTCGGGGTATAATCCGGTTCCATGATCTCAGCTGTGACCGTATACCTTCGATAATGAACTTGGCACGCCTCGTCCATTATCCAACTTACACAGTCTCGGCTGTCGCCTCGACCATGTAAGTTGCGGTATACGGTCACCACTTCGACATGTAACCGCTTAAAACACTGATCTGAGTGTGAAGACATTATCTTATAGCTGCAAAACTTTTCGTTGCGATGGACTATGATATTTTGACAGTGTTTTGATGTCATTAGTTCACAATTCTTTGCTTAATTACGCTCATTATTTGAACACAAGGAAAATGCTGAGAGTGGTAAAACGCTGATCTGAGAGTGCAGACGTGATCTGAAATCACGTCTTCATCCTCATAACGATTTAAGTCATTGCGGGAGCTATAACGACATTTTCTGACCAAGATTGATTCCAAGGCCATGCCTACGTTACTATAAGCTTTGATAACGTGCCGTCCGAAATGGTGTATCTATATACAACGAGAAAATTTGGTGAAATTGCCAATATCATGAATGTTGAATCGCCCTTTTGCGTCCAAAGCTATTATATACTGATTATGATTATCGTTAATTTTTCGCCAAAATCACGTCTGGAGAAGGCCGAATTGTCGCCACGCTGAGCGTGGCAGATCAGCAGTGTTCTGTCACTGGGTTCAAGGTTACCTGGCATGTCACAGGAGGGGTTGTCAAGGTTACCTGCATGTCACAGGAGGGGTTGTCAAGGTTACCTGGCATATCACAGGAGGGGTTGTCAAGGTTACCTGGCATGTCACAGGAGGGGTTGTCAAGGTTACCTGGCATGTCACAGGAGGGGTTGTCAAGGTTACCTGGCATGTCACAGGAGGGGTTGTCAAGGTTACCTGGCATGTCACAGGAGGGGTTGTCAAGGTTACCTGGCATGTCACAGGAGGGGTTGTCAAGGTTACCTGGCATGTCACAGGAGGGGTTTTCAATGTTACCTGGCATGTCACAGGAAGGGTTGTCATGGTTACCTGGCATGTCACAGGAGGGGTTTTCAAGGTTACCTGGCATGTCACAGGAGGGGTTGTCAAGGTTACCTGGCATGTCACAGGAGGGGTTGTCAAGGTTACCTGGCATGTCACAGGAGGGGTTGTCAAGGTTACCTGGCATGTCACAGGAGGGGGTTGTCAAGGTTACCTGGCATGTCACAGGAGGGGTTGTCAAGGTTACCTGGCATGTCACAGGAGGGGGGTTGTCAAGGTTACCTGGCATGTCACAGGAGGGGTTGTCAAGGTTACCTGGCATGTCACAGTTACCTGGGGTTGTAGGAGGGGTTGTCAAGGTTACCTGGCATGTCACAGGAGGGGTTGTCAAGGTTACCTGGCATGTCACAGGAGGGGTTGTCAAGGTTACCTGACATGTCACAGGAGGGGTTTTCAATGTTACCTGGTATGTCACAGGAGGGGTTGTCAAGGTTACCTGCATGTCACAGGAGGGGTTGTCAAGGTTACCTGGCATGTTACAGGAGGGGTTGTCAAGGTTACCTGGCATGTCGTGTTTTCAATACACCTGGCATGTCACAGGAAGGGTTGTCATGGTTACCTGGCATGTCACAGGAGGGGTTTTCAAGGTTACCTGGCATGTCACAGGAGGGGTTGGGTTACCTGGCATGTCACAGGAGGGGTTGTCAAGGTTACCTGGCATGTCACAGGAGGGGTTGGGTTACCTGGCATGTCACAGGAGGGGTTGTCAAGGTTACCTGGCATGTCACAGGAGGGGTTACCGTCAAGGTTACCTGGCATGTCACAGGAGGGGTTGTCAAGGTTACCTGGCATGTCACAGGAGTGGTTGTCAAGGTTACCTGGCATGTCACAGGAGGGGTTGTCAAGGTTACCTGGCATGTCACAGGAGGGGTTGTCAAGGTTACCTGGCATGTCACAGGTTACGAGGTTGTCAAGGTTACCTGGCATGTCACAGGAGGGGTTGCCAAGGTTACCTGGCATGTCACAGGAGGGGTTGTCAAGGTTACCTGGCATATCACAGGAGGGGTTGTCAAGGTTACCTGGCATGTCACAGGAAGGGTTGTCATCGCTAGCCATGGTTCTCTGAGAGTTCCCCCGTTTGTTCTGGTATGCTACTTGGCCTGCTCCCACCTCGTATTCGTAGTCGTCTCCGTCATTCAGCCGCTTAACAAGCATTCCAAACATGATGCCGGTCTACCTTCCTGTTGAAATAAACAGTTACCAGTTATCTCACTATAGGCACTTCATGGGAAATCAAATGCTAATTTACAAATCAGCAGGGGAAGCTTTAATGGGCTCCTAAAAAGCTAAAATAGCTTCAAGGGTCTTCCTCTGAAACTACAACACCAGCAACGTATTGCAGACATCCCACACATATTCAGAATGGCAAGCATGTATGTACCAGGGGCGAAGCCAGATTTTTGCAAAGGGTTTGGCGAGTTACATTCAAAACCTTTTGGATGTCTTATTTTATTTGGCTCCAAGCTTTGATCTTCACAAAATTTTCCCCCTAAAAAACTGGAATAGCTTTTATGGTCTTCCTTAATAATATCAATTCAAAGTACATTTAAAGGTATCTCTCTGTAGCCCCCTTGATACCCTACAAATATTCAGATAGGCAAGCACGTATGAAAATGAGAGCCCGTTAACAGGCGTTTTGGATCAATTTGGCTGAAGAGTACTTAATTTAGGGTTACCAAAAAAGATTTGAGGGAAGACAGTATTGAGGAAAAAAAAAGAAATCACGACACCGAGAAACAAGATAGCACGAGTCATGTATTCGCGTGGATGTTGTATCAGGAAGGCAAGTTTAACACTGGGGTATGTTGGAGCATAACCGATAACAGAAATGAATATCCGCAGCACTCGATATGCTCTATCGCTTCACTAGAGTCACACGCCGAAATAGGCGCTTTCACATCCGCACTTGCCTAAATTAGGCGCGTAATATAGCGTATCCGTGGACCTTGAAATGGTCAAAACATTAACCAATCACCACGCGAGTTAACGGTCATATCACGCGCTGATTGGTTAATGTCAAGAGAACTTGTGGGTAAGCTTATACACAGCCGTTATTGATCTAAAAACAATTGCGGGTGCAGCATTCTAATACATGATGATTGCGTCATCCTTCACCGCCTATTCTTCAAGCAAGGAAAAACATCACTTTGATCGGGAGAGTAATTGCCGATAAATTACCCCGAGTTAAACAAAGTTTTAACAAAAACAGTGGAAGAAAATATGCATTAGATATTATGAGATTAATACAAGTGGCAGTCAGGAGAAATCACATGGAAAGTTGTGCTAGTAATAAAATGTTTCCTAGACTATCATAAGGGAGAGTCAGAAATTAATAAATATCCAGAAATATACGATCAAGTTGTCAAATGTCAGCAAGCTTCGATGTTTGGAAAATCCCGTCAAAAGAATGTTCAATTATTTCAAACCTGACAAAATCCCAGTCCGAGACACAGACTGCACTATTTTTGCATCTAGAATTTCACCGTTAAAATGTAGTCCAAATTTAGATACATTCTATAGATTACTTAGAATCTCGCCGTTAGGATTTAATCCAGATTAAGATTATTTTTCCTTTACCGACTATAAGTACTGTAGTCTGTAAATCAAAAAAGGAATCTGAATAAGGAATTCTCTGAGTGATATTTTGGAACATCAATAGTGTCTGTACGAAATAATTATTTTATTATGCATCGTTGATATCTGAAATGTTGAAGCCTGGAATTTTACAATCGTCTAATCGACAAAGAAAAACACAAGACGAATGGAGGGGAAGTATTTACTGATCCAAACTCTTGAGAGCTGTTTTTCATCAATCATTAAAATGTAATCGCCACACGTATATCTCCTACGAAATAGAAATAGATGGGAGCGATACAGTGAGACTGAACCTGGACAACTGGTACACATTTTACGTCATTAACTACCCATTCAAACCCCTGATAGTGACGTCACAGTGTGTAGCGTAGTGTGTGAGTGCAGCCTGTTCGTAGAGACTGGAAATGAAGTAAATATACGTGTTTTACCGTGTGATTAGGAAACGTTCGGCTGTCTCTACAGGTAGCCTTACAGGTAGAAATATACCACTTATACGTTCAAAACATGTTTTAAAACGCACACGTTTACATATCGCTGGAGTGATTGACAACTGCAAACACATGTTCTAAGTTATCATACAGAGGCACTGAAACCGGCTGAAACAAGTATAATTGAGTGTTCAACAGAAAATGAGCGGAAGGAGACTGGAATTTTTTCAAAAAGAAGACTATACAAGAGATCTTGATGAAAAGATCAGATCTTATAAGATTTGGTCAGAAACGATTGCGTGGAATAAAGATGTCGACACACGTCTTAAAATAGCACAAATTCCAGGGATACTAAAGTACTAAAACATGGATCAACTGCATTCTGGTGAACTGGGAGCAGCAATAGACAAACCTCATACACTTTAATTGACCAATGAATACATACATGAGCACACAGGTTTAAAGGACGTTAAATCAGAGAGCAGTGGGTCTATTAAAAGCTAAAAAGGTGTGCACTACGACAGATGAAATGGCAGTTGTAGGTCATCAATTCCACACTCCGAATTGTGATAATGACGTCATTTTAAACTGTGGGCAGTCAGTAACACACATTTGGCTGGGGAAGTTACCAGGAAGCATCATCAGAATTCTAAGTGGTCAACATCAAAGATTTCAGCATTCACACCACCCGTACATCATATTAATAGGTTCCCTCACTTTTCATATGGATATTATGCATGCTTATGGACTACTATCATTCTGTCCACCTATCAATATTAGTACTGACTTACTAACATTAGAATTGGTCATCATTTTAATGCATATTGTGCAAATGAAACTCGGCCTCGCCTCGTCACATGCACTAAGATGCATCTCAATGCTGTCGAATAATAGTGAATGCGAGGGGTGGGGGAGGAACACCAAAAAGTAGAGTAGAACTGATAACATGACATATATCTATGACGAGGATTTGCTTTCAAAGAATTATGCATCGAGGTACAATTGCATAGAAATTATAATAGTGAAAGTTAGTGTTCAGGGCATCCGTTTGGCGAAGAAGCAAAGACCTACGGAAGTACGGGGTGTCAGGCAGTAATTTCTTAATTAATTCGTAGGATAGTGACTTTTAAGTCAAATGTGCGGTGAACGTTAAAGTCAAATGCGGTGGACTTTAAAGTTTCTCAAAGAGATTCATTTAGCCATACCATGGGCATTGCAGATTTTCGAGCAAAAAAGTCTTATCGTATCATGTAGCCATTCAGTCACCAATCGAATAAAATCAATCAATCAATCAATCAATCAATCAATCAATCAATCAATCAATCAATCAATCATTCAATCAATCAATCAATCAATCAATCAATCAAATCAATGGATCAGTTGCTTCAGTGGGGTTATACTCAAGAGTCGCATAGTTTCAATTGATCTGAGTAAATTCTGAGATTCTTCTTTTGTTGCGAACTCGTTTAGTGAAACAAGGGGTTAGTAACATAGCTGCCGAACCTTGAGAATTCGTTCTGAGGGCACTTTTGGCCCAAGGAGGGCAAATCCCGAAGTTTGCCCGATATGTGCCCCATTACAACACTAACTTTATATAAGCTTTAAAGCCGGAACGATCATACTTCATGAAGGTTTATATCCGAGGAAATTAAATCACGAGCGGCAGCGAGTGAAACACGACGGAGGAGTGTTTTATTTTTAATACTGCAACTACCATATATTTGGATATATTGTGCAAAACTGTTAAAACGAGTGGTTTTCGAAAGAAATCTTATCCAAATATCCCTAATAGTGGTTGCAGTATTAGTACGTAATACGGTTCGTAATATTGGCTCACCCCTTCGGGGCTCGACATTATTACTAACATACCGTATGGGAGTGAGGCTTTAAAGATAGTAAAAATATCCACGAAAACCATTGGTTTGATAAATCAAAATGATGGTAATTCGAGTCAAAAACAGTGAAGTATGGTAAAATTCGTCTTCACAACTATGTTTAATCGCAGAGATTATTCTTTGGTATGCAGCACTGATCGACATACCACAGTGCACAAGAGATACTTCCTGGATAATTCATGCTGCCTATAAAACACAGTGAATAACATATTCACTGGAGATATCAAGATATCATTAGATAGGTCTGACCGGGTTTTCATTAGTTCATTATACCTATCTACCCGTACATTATGACATAAAAACGGCTCGGAAGGGCTATTATATGCCAGTGGATTTTTTATGCAAAAAGTCACACACTACTTTTGATTAATAAACCCTTGTTTGATCCCTAAACAAGTTCGCAACAAAAGAGGAATATCAGGATTTACGATCAGATCAATTAATCAATTAATCAATCAATAATTCCAGTCATCAATAGAGTTATCAGTTCCTTTGAGGGCACAAGTGTTTTCACGTTACTTTTTGTTCTTCATGACTTAAAGCCTCATTCTGCGGTGCAGATGATATTATACTGTACTTTACTTGAAATGTTCGATATCTAGGCACTTAGTACACAGAAAACAGATCTTAGTTCGGCTTGATGCCAGCTTCCGGTATCAGTTCTCACCTAGGAAGCCTAATTCCTAAATGAGAAAGAGATTCGTAAAACTGGATGGAAATTTCGTGATTCAAGTGGGAAGAAAAGTGTCTGTGAGGGGAAAACACCAAGACGTTCTGTGAAAATCTCCTCAAAACCGGAGGAGAATCAACGGTCGGTGTATATTCTAGTACACGCTGTAAACCGGATTGGGAGAAAGCAGGAGTAGAAGTAGTCTCCTTTAATAATCAGAAAAGGAAATATACAAACACTAGTTATATATTGAGAAGAAGAGGAGGAAGAACAGGTCAGAGTTTGTAGGAGTAGCAGCTACAGACAGTTCGTATAATACAAACAATTAACAAATCATTTCATAGCATGGTATAGAATTGGCTGATGCTATATCGGTATGCCGGGCATGTTGTCATATGTAAACCACTGCTGTAGTAGAATCTGAAAATAAGAAGTCACGACTCTAGTTTCCTACCCTGACATTGGCTCCTACAGCAGATCTACATGGGAGTCAGACCCTTCATTCCGTGTCCAAGACACAGTATCATAGGCATTGGGCAGCCAATCCAAGCATGGGAATCATTGCCAAGTCAGGGAGACATGGACATTCCAATCAGAGTTGAGATGTAAAAACTGGCGTGTATTCCATGGAATTGGGTTTAAAAGGGCATAGTTTTAACCATAACATAAGGAACATTGGAATAAAAGCATGAATTGCATGACCTGGAACAATGCCAGTGGCCCCCTGAGTAGTTCCCAGTTCTTCGGTTATCAAAATTTTATCTTGTTTAATGAAATAGACAAATCAATAAGACTTCCTGATTATTAAAGAGGAGTTTGACGGCCAACGGGTCACATTGCCAAATTAACACATGTACGGGGATCTCAATGAGAGGCTGCCCATTGCAGCGAAGTCACGCGCGAACATAGAATGAACTCTATTTCCTCGACCATAGATAATATTCGGATATTTTGATTTTGCCATTGGCAGATTCTCAACAGCGTAGAATACCAGGTTTAGCCTTCACAAATAGCGCCGTTGAAGTACCATGGTAACTACCGGTCGTCATGGAAACCACTGTTTGTCTTCCTATGGCACTAGCGGAAAATAAGACTTAGACGCAATGGGAGTTTTTAGTTTTTACAGATCAGGTTAACAGCAAATCGCATGCCATTGTGATGATGGTATAATATATCGTTTGTATGGTATAAACGTAGTCATTATGCGGCGTCACCACACAGACAACAAGGACAAGCTGCTGTGTCCTATCATGTGAGGGTATTGGTGGGCTATAGGAATATATTACTGAACTGAAACGGCAGGAAATCCACATTAGGAATATATCTCCGCAAGTTAAAAACGTGATCCATATCCCAAACTACACGAGGGAAGAGTTGGAAAAGGCGGAAGGAAGGCAGAGGTAGAGTGGAAGGAGATAAGAACGAAGAAGAAGAGAGGAAGAATGAATACTGTTAACCAAGACTTGGTGTGCTGGTGCGTTCGTCAGGCATGTCTGTAGTAGTTTATAGCCGGCTCATATAAATATATAATAGCTATAATGAGAACATATCATGTGTACATATATATTCCATCATATAAATGAGCCGCGCGCACGCGGAAACGTAAACCATTCAACGTCAGCAATTCTTCAATTCGAGCAATGGTCAACACTTCACTCTTCACTGCCTACTTTCCACTGCTGGTTAATGACGAGAGATCTGGAATCGACTGGTTTACTATACCAGCACCCCTGAACAGGAATAAAGGCGCTTTTCTGAGGGAAACTTACATATTTAAACCATTATTTAATTGTTTATGTAGCAATGATATGTAGGCTTATGAAACATAGTCTTGATATTCTGAATATGATGAATAACGAATGGAATATGGAATGAATAGAAGAACTAAGGATATTCCATATTCCGTTAATATTTTAGTGTACAGGCACTAAAATATTAACAGATGATGGGGATAAAAACGAACTATACTACTACTTTAATAAGGATATGATGATAATTCAGAAGCTTTTTGCAGATTTATAAAATAAGGAAAGCATTTTGTGAAAAATAACGCGTCTTTGGCTATTCCAAGAGAATTATAAACTTCACAACAAATTCGAAATTCAAAGTTAGTACCAAATTATCGAAATTAGGAAATTATGATAATTATTGTTACCACGTACATAGAATTGTTCGAATTTGAGGCTAACATAACTTATATTTTCTATTCTTGAAAATTCATTCTGAATTTGGAATGCCGGTGTTTTAGAGTAGTTAAGTAGTAAAGTAGTAAGAACAATTAACACGAATTGCGTACAGAACAGTTAAAGCGAATAAGTATAATAAATTCATATTTCTAAATTCTATGAAATATCAGCGCAAGGCCAGTGCAATTTGGCACACATCAGCATAAACTGGGTTCTTGGAAGGAGCAATAGTGGAACAGCAAACTTTCGCAGAAACATTCAAAATGCCGCTATATGAAACAAGTGCTACTGCTAGAGCGATTGCGTGCTCGAGATAAATTATCACGAATTTTCTAGGCGAGAAAGGTCCCCTTTCAATATTATAATGAACCTGAATTTAACGCAAGATTAATCTTGACTGATTTCTATTTTACTGCCATGCATGGGCAGGACTTCAGGATAACATAAGTTTGCATCACGCTATTACAAATGAATTAAGCGTCGCGAACCGCGGGTCATATCGTCGTGGGACACACTACTTGTCTACCAATGGAAAACGTTCCCCATCATTTTATACCCAATTCTCCGGTTCCTATGAGTTACGATTTGAAAACAGGCGATTTGACATTAACAATTCAACATTATAAAGTGTGATAATGACGGATTACGCTCAGACACATGCTTTGCGTGCGGTCGACGGATTCTCCAGAATTGAGATCGGAGTTATAATCATCAGACAAAGCTTAATGACACTTCTATCAAGCACTGGACAATAATATCAATTACCGTGAAGATGCGCAAACTGCCCAACTGAAATACTGGCTGTTGGCAACACTTAACCAATTAGTAAAATAATTATAATTACATAACGAGAGATTATCATAACGAGAGATTATCAGATTGATCCCGACAGCGGTATCAAAGACGCATAATGACATGCTCGCTGCAGCCGGCAGCGAGTTGTTGAAGTTGCTTTTAAGTCAAATCACTGATTTAACCGGGAATTCCACGACCGAAAACTAGGGTTCAAGCAGATTTGGGTTTCAAGCAGAATCCAGTATTCACGCCCCTTGAATTCTACCAAACGGAGTTATATTATGTTGATTTGGAACTGATAGAATTAGTCTGGGACTTCGGAGTTTATCATAGATACCGCACAAATGGCTATCACTTCATAGATAAAACTTTGAAATAGCACGGAAATAAAAGTACCAATTTATACTTTTATAGACTGGAAATACGAGGGTTGTTGTCTATTTAGGAATGATCAGCTGGAATTCAAATATTCAAAGACGAGAACAGACTTAAAGACTATTGTTTGAGGATTTACGATATCGTTGAAAAATACTAAATGCCCAGATTCCAGAATTTAGAGCACTTTTCCTATCCCCGCTGCAGGTAGATTTATTACAAACCGCACATTCTATGAAAGTATGAAGGCACTGCATGGAACCAAACAAGGAAAATACAAGGGAAGATGCAGACAGATAATCGCGACAGAGGACAGAAACAGGAATAGAATACAGTGACTGCTGACATCATTATCATGACTCTAAGTATCGGGTTAGTGACTTGCAAGCTTCTAAAGATCTAATCCCTGAGCGCAGCATTAAGTCTAAGAACAGTTCATAGCAACTTTAAAGTTACTATGAACTGTTCTTAGACTTAATGTTTAATAATAAATCACGGATTTGCTCTCCTACTCTCAGATTTACTCGCATACTCTTGGAACTACACACGCATGAAAAGAGTCAGGAACATATATGAAAAGGACATTTACTGAGGCAGGATAATATATGTAAAACGGCTGTACACTGGAAGGACTAAGGACAATTCACTTATGTTAGAAATCATACGGTCCAAAAGCTCATTTCATGAGAAAGGAAAATAAACTGGACAAAAGCGAGCATCGCACCGACTATCAGTCCAAGACGAATTGCAATTGCAGATTCAAATGATAATATAGTACAGGAAATAATTAAACGCTCAATGCGATCGCATTAAATTGGCATTCGCCACTGAGCTTTTGAGGGTGGTGAAACAAATCAATTTTTTTCTGCCTTCCCATCAGGATCCTATAGGCTCCTGATGCAGATGGGAGGGCTCGGAAAGTTCTTTGGAGCTTATTATTATACGCACTGCATTCCACCAGCACGACGGACAAACATGATCCATTGAATATTAGCCGTACCATCTATTGATCTTTACTACCAACTTTCCATGGAATCAATGCCGACAATGGACATATAGGCCGCGAAAGTAGAAGAGACGTATTGATCCTCCGAATCCATAGTCTCAGTCATGACTACAGCGACACTGGGAAACGCGTACCATTAACACGGAACCAGCATAATAATATGGGATGAACAGTAATTTTTGAAGAGTAACCTGGGTATTTTACTGAGTAACAGTAAGCTCTCGGGTGCCGTCTGTTACAGAATCATTAATGCTAGAGGTAATATGCACGGAGCTGATCTATTCCTAGCTTCAGGGATTCTTCCTGTCATAACATGGAGTATGAACTTCGAATATTGGCATCGGCGGAGATGCAGCTCATCGCAGAGACTACTGTCGGCGTATTATCCATAAGCAGAGAGTAATAATAAAGTGGGTCACGCACAAGCAAAATTCCGAATCACAAAAATAATGATGATATTGGAAAAACTGGTCCATTTCCCCCTTTAAAAGTCCACATTTTCGATTTGATTCATGCAGTTTGTCTGGCAAAATAACCATGAGCATTTATTCTACTTATAATAAATTATCAAGCATTGAAGTTGGATTATTTAAGACTTAGAGAACGTACCCATGAAGCAAGAGTTTCCACTGTCCGCCTGCACTGAGTGTAAACATGTAGCCTACGAAGAGGTAGAACCGGAACATATCGTCTTTCTGTAGTATCCCTGAATTAGTATTCCAGATTAGTATCCCTGAATTAGTATTCCAGATTAGCTTTCATTAGTATAGACGTGTGTGTGTGTGTGTGTGTGTGTGTGTGTGTGTGTGTGTGTGTGTGTGTGTGTGTGTGTGTGTGTGTGTGTGTGTGTGTGTGTGTGTGTGTGTGTGTGTGTGTGTGTGTGTGTGGTTTTACACAGGTTTACACAGGTTTACACAGGTTTAAAATTCAAATATAGGCTAGCTGACGCTAACCGTCATATTACAGAATCATATTGTATAAATATCAATATTTCAAATCAAACAATACTTTATTTGTTATTTCACACGATAATTATATTCATTCATACTCTTTTGAAGTCTTTTCAAAGTTCACTTAGACAAAATACCCGGATTGTTTCAACGTCTCATTCGTTTACGGTCATTTCAAGTTTCCCTTGTTTCCACATAATAAGATCGAAATCATAGTCTTCAGCATCCATTTAAATCAAGTTAAATCATTTCTCAATCATTTCATTGTTTCAACGTCTCAATTCGTTTAAAATCATTTCAAGTTTCCCTTGTTTCCACATAATGAGATCGAAATCATATTCTTCAGCATCAATTTAAATCATTTCTCATAGTTACTTCTCATGTCAAGTTTCATTTAAATTCAGATAAGTGCTTTTGTAACATGGCAATTTATCATATTAGCATATTAAAAGACATTCTCAGATACTTCCTCGAGCTCATTACACGCAATACATTACATTAGTTTCGATGTGTGTGTGTGTGTGTGTGTGTGTGTGTGTGTCTGACTCGTGGTCAAGGAGCGCATCAGTAAGACAATAAAGCAGTGATTTGAGCAGGTAAAGACGATTGTGTCTTACTCAATGAGTCATTGAGGAAGACACAATCGTCTTTACCTGATCATGTCACCACTTTATTGATGGAGTTAACGTACCATTATTATATCATTAATAAAATTTATTTAAAAGTTTAAAGGTAATAAACTAATACTAATAATAAAAAGTATTCAGCTGAGCAATTTATAACACTCGCCCACAAATACCTCATGATGGGTCAGCAGGTCAGCAGCCACTACCTCTTGTCAGGCAGAATGATATTGGTAGAGGACAGCCCAGTGTATGACAGTGTAAACCACATATTATACAGTTACTCCTCTCAGTTTTCCAGCAGACTAGGGGAATCATTCTCCATAATATTTCTAGGGTTTTGTTGAGAATCACACTTTGTATAAACCAAAATTTGACACAATAGCTGGTCTGTATAATTATAACACCTGTCAAATTATAAAGCAGGGGGGGGGGGTTATCATTATAATCACTGAAAATATTGAAACTGTGCCACGCCCTGAATATAATTTCAAGCCTTCTTGATCTTGAAGCGGAAGCATTGACATCTTATTGAGATCTTACATACCTGAAGATCAGAAAACCATTTAACAACCCCGGTGTTGGAGGTATAAGAAACCTTGTCTCCTAAGAAAATGGAGGTAGACGGTTAAACGTTTAACTTATGCGAAGTTATCATATGTTCATGTTCGTCAGGAGTTATCTCGCATTCTCGCAAACAGACAGGTAGTTCCATCTCTCCCTCACCCTCACAGACTCCTGAACTCCGAATAGGTGTCTGATGTTTCAACGTAGCGCGTCGTAGTTCGTGCACTATGACGCGCGATACTTTGAAATTTCAGCTACTAGAAATTCCGATGATACCTTTAAATTTTTAACAGAACCTATCAAATTTTTAAATACTTTTTGTCGACAGGGTTACAATGACAAATTAGAAAATAACTAACAAAGCAACCGAGGGGGATCAGCATTGTCATAGTGCATCGCAAAGGTTAAAGGTTTATTTGGTTAAAACATTTTAATGGTTGAAAAGGATAACGAGTTAAAAAGGTTTTTATAAAGATGACGGGTTAGGGGGATACCTGGGTTTTTACAAGGATAACGGGTAAGCAAGGAGAGTGAATAGGGACACAATCAGTCTGGTCATTGCGTCATGTACAGGTTACACAAGCCCCGTAACTTAGATGCCATGAGTTATCAAACCTGGGAGTACAATTCAGAGTCATTTAAACTCAGGTTGCGGCTAAAAACTCAAGTGTCTTGAGTACCCATAGGGCTTTGATATGATAAGAACAAATTACATGTTAAATTCAAAGTTCGTTAAAAATTACTTGGATTGAGTGTCAATGTCTTACTGTATTCCGCACAGAGATTTCGAGCAGAATTTGCTTTCAGCTTGTCTGGATGCCGGCTTTGGCACAACGCGAATTGTGAACTAAACTCAACTCAAATAAAACCATGCTTCAGGTAGATCTGTTCATCTTGAACCTTGACACTGGTCTCTGGGTCGTTACGCTTCCTACTGTCCCAGTAGCAGCAGCAACAGCAGGTTGTGGGGAAGGCCGGGAAGGGTTGAAGGGTACTGCAGCAGGGGTAGGTCGCTCCTCAATAACACAGGCGTTTATGTCAAACTGTTGACCAGTTCTACTCTTCTTGTGCACTTTTTCAATCACTGCCTTCTCTTCTGGCCTGAGTACGTGGGTAGTAGTCAGAAGGCAGCAACTACCATCTACCGTGGGTTCCTAAGCCCCTATACTCTATAGGTGTGCACGCGCACGCGCGCCGCGCAATGCGATCAGGGATATAACCTGTTTAGCAAATCCGTGGTCTTGAAGCAAGATGCTTCAACATAGAATTTGCTTATTTGGGTTTAGAAGGTCCTGACATTGGCACTCACGTTCTGAGGAGTAGATGTAGGTTCCCCGGGTGGATGGTGTCCTCACTGTCACCATGCAGAGGAGGATTGGGGGAGTGAGAGAAGAGAATGACATTATCTTCTTCTTCTTCTGTTTCACTAGAGGCGGAGGAGTGTCTCAAACAGGACCGGAGCCCTTCTCTCTCCTCTTCAGAATCTTCGTCTTGTGGAACTGATCCTGGCAATGGTGAATGGTGAGGCTTGAATACATAATATTTACAAGTTATACAGATAAAATTAGTTTTTTGGGAAGGGAAATGGCGTCATGGCGATAACGTCTACAAGGAATATCAAGAAATGGAGTAAAAACCTCTTGTTTTTAGAGCCTCAAGCTCGCCCGGGGAGAAAGCAGGCCGAAGTCGTGGGACATTCGGCTTCGCCTCACGAGCTTTGTGCCTGTTTTCCACTGAAAAAGAGTTGATTGCATAAAACTCAGTAGCAGATATAAATCATAATTAGATTAATATTGGAGATTACTATCTTCGTAAGTACTCTAACATGGCTCTGAAGCCGTGTGGTAGATAGGTTAATGTGGCTGAAATTAAGTGTCCAAATGTCAGAGACATTCTTTAAAACCGTTTCAAAGACCCGACCCCTGCAGGTGTATCAACACTCACCCCTCGCAATGTCCTCTTCCGTCAACTCCTCCACGATCCCTCCCTCCTCCAGTTCATTGGTCATGTCCATCTTGTTTCGGATGTTGTCCAGACACTTGGTGTACTCAGCTAGTTCACCAGCTATCTTCTCACGACGACGTAGCGCTATCTCTACTCCTGAAGAGTACCTGCTATAGCACTGAGTGGAATATTGGGTGTTAATATTATAGGGAATGGGGTTTTATGGGGAATGGGTTCCTATGGGGAAGGGCAGGGGCGTAGCCAGATTTTTGAAATGGGGGCGGCGAGTTACATTGGAACCAGTTGATTTTTTCTTTTGCTTGGCTCAAAGCTCTCATGTTAACAAATTTTTCACGTTTTCTGTCCAAAAAGGGGGAGGCAGCCTCCTTTGTCGCCTTCCCCCTGGCTGCACCTCTGGGGTAGGGACGGTTTCTATGGGGAAGGAGTTGTTATGAGGAATGGGGGTGTCGTAAATCTAGCCGTTGGAAAACTAAGTGTTTATGGGTAGGGGCTGCTATGACGGGTAGCTGATATGTTTTCTGATCTGTAGATGACAGTCCGAGCTAGTACCAATTACTGACCTTGCGTGACAGTCCTGTTGACAAACCAGTTGTCACCGAGGTAGACCATTACTTCTCCCGTGTGTACTAACTGAAAAACTAAAGTTTAAGACCTAACTATTCAACCAATTAATACTTTATTAACAAACTGGATGACTTAAATACGCACAGTCAATAGAAATTCTGATGCGCAGAGTATGATCATAAACGGAGTATGATTCCAAGAGGGTGAAGGGTTAATGCCATATACATCAGCGATACATGACATGAAAGAACCCTGAAATCAGGGCTGTTCAGGGTTGTTCAGTCTAACCTCTCCAGGCATGAAGGCTTTCTTGGTAAGAGGCACCATTATTTCCAGTCTGTGCTCCGAACTAAGCCTCTTCAACGAGTCAATCAACTCCTCATAATCCTTATCACATCTGAGGATAACAAGAAACGGTAAGTTGTAATTATGAACATCATCTTACTAATCACCTCGACCCAGATTTCCCAACACAGGAAACTTAAGCTAAGGACTGAAATGAACTTTTCCATTTTACTGCAGGGCGAACTATCTGTCATTAAACACCATCTCTGGGTAGAATGCGGCTACTCAATTCCTTACGTGTTAAGTGCTTGCGGATGGTACAAAATGGTGAAAATCCATATTTTAAACGTTATTAAATCAGCAAAGTCAAATTGATGCGGTTCATTTAAACTTCCGATATATGCCCCGCCAAATTTCCTGACTAATGCGTATAATAAAATGCCAAACATATGCTTAATGGACAATAATTTTGTAGTTAAGTAAGGGATTTTAAGTAATCAAAACACATTTTATGCAGTTTGTCGGTTAACCCCCCTCATAACATAAACTTGATTAATGGTCATTGGTTCTGGAGGGAAGTGCGTGGCACCTCCCAAATAAAGCTCTGGCTGGGTGTCGTAGGGCAGCGCCGTTTTACCTGTGAGAAGTTGCACACTAAGACATTTCAAAGCGACGCTATTGTCAAGGTCCACAATGGGGCGTTAGTGACGTCATGCTGCCGATGATTCAGGCTGAGCATTCCTCTGACATAACTTCAAGAATGAATCTATCGAAACAGGGGTTTGCCGTTTGATCATTGTTCATTTTGTTGCCAAAAAACGTATTATATTGATTTGGATTGAGCTCGAGTGCAGCATATGCCCAGATTTCCAATGGGTGGCAGCAGTATTTGGGAAATGCGTGATGCAAGTAGTTATATAGTTTAAACCTTAAGGGAGTTCCGGATTGCTTGATTCTTAGATGCCAGCACAAACTACTTGCTAAATTCAGATAGATCAAGAATTCCCGAAACACATTGCCTAGAACTTGGTATGAAGCAAATTCTAAAGACACATTTAATTTGACAATCTCCCGTGCAACTTTCATTCCTTCTTTGATATTCGGGATGCGGCAACTCATAGCTTTCTCTACGAGAATACCTCTTCAACAAAATTATTATATGGGCAAAAATAATCGTTAGCGGCATTAGTTTATGGAGTATGGACACTCATTAAAATGGGCATCATTTCATGGCATTGAATGAGGAAATTCATGGTAGGACATAATTTCAACCGAAATATTGACATAATTCAGTTGATTGATGATAATGAGTAAAAGCCTTCAGTGCTCAACTGACCAATTAATGTCCTGTGTCGTCTGATGCACTTCCTCTTTTGAATGATCTGTCATAATATGGACTCCATATTATGGAGCATTTCAAAGGCTTTAAGTCTAACCCTTCCAGAAGGCGAGGGGGTCAGACAACGTCTGACAATCCAGACATGGGGACTCAATCACTAACCGATGATGGAATTTCCTGTGCTGACGCCATTATTTGATCTGGTGCTACCACTCATGCTTCCGATTAGAACACAACATTTAGTCGAATTATTCAAATATATGATACCATCATGCGTGATCTTATGACTTTCTCTCTCTGAGATCCTTCCTTACAAAGCACAGCACCATCTTTTCTGCACATGAAATCTGTACAGTTCGCAAATGCAATATCACTTAAAGCATTTGCAACTAATCCTTGCAATCTCGCAACTATAATAATCTCTAATCCAACCTGTCAGTTTTATTCCACATCCCGAATCGAGTAGAGCACATCGCTAGCATATTGCCTAATTAACATTCTGACAGTCGACCGATCGTGACTGATAATACTCGAATACGGTAGGACTGCTGTAGTTCTTTAATCGCCATTCGCCATCAAAATAAATTAGAATCAATATCATTTCTACTCATTTATATGTCACAGTAGTATCAATCCATAATCAGTCGTCAGTAACGAATACTTTTGAACTAGAATATATCGAATATTATATTGACCCATTTCTCCATGTACTTGATCTTTTCCTCGACAGATTCCAGGTTAAACCGCTGAGCATTCCTCAATCTATCCGTTTGTAACATGTCCTCAGTTTTATGTTAGTCAATACTGATCAAATCGAAGTATTTGATGTAAGTTTATTAGATTAAATGTTTTAGTTCATTAAAACTAGGCAGCGAGCATGTCCATTCGTGATAGGGGCATGAGATCTCAAAGGGATGGCTTTGATTTGAGCATTTATCATCCAAATAGCGTGTTAATATAGGAGATTAATTTTTTCATTCATCTGTTTGTCACCCGAGTTGTCACTTTTAGGAGTAGGACCAAATGCACTTTTCAATCTTGCTCTAGAAGCCCGGTTAAAATGGCTCAAAAATAATTCGATTTAGGTCCGGTTGAAAGGTCCAGTTGAAAAGGTCGGTTCAATGTGGACCGATTAGAATATTGAATGGAGTTAGTGAGATTCACAACGTCAAAGGCCAGTTTTAACGGAAAATTTGATCAAATATTATATCTAATGCGACCAGTGCAATGCTAAATTAAATTGACGTTTTGCAAAGATTCATCTGTCATAATATAACCGTTTAATAAGCGTAATTACTAGTGAACCATTTCCCCGAATTTTAATGACATTTGGTGGTTCTGAAGCTTGATCGACAGTTAGAATGGTGATCGAGGGTGAGATCTTAATATCCTCCTGACTGTTAGCATTATCACGACTTTAGTTTGCTTCTTCTCCTTTTCTGCGACATGCATTATAAAGTATTTCTTAAATTGCTTTAAAATGCCGATTATCATTATCAATCTTTACATCAAAAATCTTAATATCTCCATCAAAGCAATAATATATTAATCAAAACTTAAATCATATTTAGCACGATGTATAAAAGAATTTAATTTCCAAAAATCTGTATCTCGATTAAAATTAATAAAGTCTTGGTTTAATATAAACCTTATGAATAAAATGATTGTAGTAAAGCGGTTAATCTTCTAAATACTTTATGATTCATAAATCAACCAGAAAAACCTACATAAATTCAGCTTCTGTTACAACTGAAGCAATTCAAAATAATTAATAGTAGATTATGATATTTAGTAGGATCTCCGCCAGCAAGATCGAAAATTAAACAATACTTTAGCAAATATTTCGTTAAATAGTTCAACTTCTTTAGCTACTAAACTATGAAACTCGAATTAATAATCAACAGACATTTCAATCGTCTGACTTGGCGAACACAAGACAAGTCCTGGAAGGGAGGTAGGCCTTGATGAAGTACCTGTCTCCCTCCTCAGTGTATGAGAAAGCTGGCACGGTGTCGTCTACCCTCCCATGTCCTCCGTAGTACCCATGATCTGAGTTCAGAACGATGCAATACTTCCCTGGACCAGCCACTTGGAGGGAGTAATCCACGAAACTATCCCAGTGGAAGTTGAAAGCAAAACACAGTCCACCCCTCTCGAACACGATCACTTTATCAGCTTCATGACTCAGGTAAACGTACCCTGGTCCCTTGTCCAGCCAGGGATGCCCCTGCTCAGCACTCAGCAGGGCCCCGTCGAACCTGTTGAGGAACTTGTACCGCAGGAGCTCATCATCTGCCAGGTTGTACTGTCTCCGGCAGTAGTGGTAGCTTTCTCCATTACCCTCCCGCGGGAAGTCCAACCACTCAGGATGTCCAAACTCGTTTCCCATGAAAGTGAGGAGTCCCTCGCCCCCCAACCCGAAGGTCAGGAGTCTCAGCATCTTGTGGAGGGCAAGACCCCGGTCTATGCGGGGGGTGCGCTCAGACAGCACCGACATGTTCGTGTACATCTCCTTGTCCATGAGCCAGAAGGCGATGCTCTTGTCTCCCACCAGAGCCTGGTCGTGTGACTCCACGTACGCAATGCTCTTCTCTCCCACTCGCCGGTTTGTCAGAGTGTGCACGATACTGCCCATGTTCCACACCCCGTCCGTGGTAGTTTCTTTGAGCAGCTTTATCCACATGTCGGGGGTGGACATGGCTAGTCGGTAGTCGAATCCCCCTCCCCCCTCGCTGACTGGTCGACAGAGTGCCGGGAGTCCTGACACGTCCTCCGCAATCGTAACAACGCCCGGGTACTTAGCATGCAGGTACTCGTTAGCTAGCATCAGGTAGGTGACAGCCCCCCTGTTCAACTGGTTGTCATAGTAACCCCCGTACTCGCCCGTGAACACATGCCCTATCCCGTGGTGGTGGTACAACATGGACGTTACCCCATCAAACCGGAAACCGTCGAATCTGAACTCCGTGATCCAGTACTCCAGGTTAGCAAGGAGAAAGCGGAGGGTTTCCGGGTTGGTGTAGTCGAATAGCCTGGATTTCCACAGATGGTGAGTCCCTGCTGCTCCGCCGTGGAAGAAGTGAGAGTCAGAGCCGTCGAAGGAGTTGAGGCCGTCCTTGGTGTTTGTGGAGGCGTGGCTGTGGACCAGGTCCAGTAGGACCCTTATGCCGTGAGAGTGGGCAGAGTCCACCAGGTACTTGAGGGTATCGGGGTGACCGAACCTGCTGGAAGCAGCGAAGAAGGAAGTTACTTGGTAGCCGAAACTAGCGTAGTAGGCGTGCTCCATTACTGCCATGAGCTGGATAGTGTTGTAGCCCAACTCAGCTATCCGGGGGATGACTGAGTCAGCGAACTCTATGTACGAGGCTATCTTAGGTTCGGGGGAGGATATCCCCACGTGAGCCTCGTAGATGTAGAGAGCACGAGGCGGGGGCCGAGTGATTAGGGACGGATTATTCCACTCGTATTCCGAGTGGGGACCTACGAACACCTCGTTGTAATACACGCGATCTCCCTGCGTCACATACCGGGCCCACGGACTGATCCTGTCGAAGTGCGTACCCTCACCATCCACACAGAAATACCGTACGTCAGAGCCCGGGGAGATGCGACATTCCCCCGCAGAGTCTGGGGGAATGGTCAGCTCCCAGACTCCGAACTCGTTTCTTTCAAAGGGGTACTGAGTAGTGTTCCACTCGTTGAAATCCCCAGCCAGTGAGAGCTGGGCCAGGTTTGGGGCCCACTCCCTACACACCACACTGTTGTCAGGGCGCTGGTGGATGCCGTAGGTCTTGTAGGAGGAGGCAAACTGAAAAGGATCATGAGTTGGATGGGATGACGTCATTAATTAAGTGTTTTGCGGAAAATGGATGACGTCGAGTCGTCCACCTCATGCGCGCAGGCCTCAGAGTTAAATGGATTGCTGGGGTTGTTCAGACGATTTACAAACCGATTCAATGGTAACAACATAATATTATAGTTTAACAGTTATTCCAAATATAATACAACATAATATGGTTCAGGGTTCTTATTTTCTTAGGACGTTCTGTCATAAATTCCTCTGTCATAAATTCCTTCTGTCATAAATTCCTCTGCGCTATGAAATTATATTAAAATTTTGTTGGTTCTAAAGAATCATCATGTAGAGCTATATTGCTATTAAACCATTCGTACTCACTGCTCTTAGCTTGTAAGATAAACAATAGAGCAAGCGGACACGATTAATTTCATGGTTGAATTGCTTAAATATGCGCTTGGTTATAATTACTTGGAATGCCGTTATAAAACTGTTTACTGTATAATCGAAATCCGAAGCTTCTCTTTACAAAGATAAACATTCCGGGTTTCTCTTCATGCGATGTGTCAATATTTACGGAGATTGGAGATACCTCGGAATAGTGGGGTAAAGCGGAAGTGTCTAAGTGTCACAAATAGCACCACGTAATTTTAAGCGTTTCTCTTCTTTCACGAAAGCAATCATAACTATTCGAAGATCATTACGTAATTTGCAGTTTGTGCTTATTCTCTTATTCCTTTATTCATCAAATTATTATTCATAACCGTGAATAAAGGTGATTTATCCAGTTCACTTCTACAACTTAAAATTTGTTCTTCTTAGTGTTGAATTGTGCTCAATTATAAATTTACACGATTAATGCCGTCAAATTTGTAAAAATACTTCTTCTCTGGATGACTGAAGCTAACTTCAAATGTTAGCTTCAGTCATCAAGAGAAGAAACTGACCACAACTGTATATCAATTTTGTATACAGTTGTGGTCAGTTGCAGTCATTTGTGGTCAGTAATTGTGGTCAGTAATTATTGTGGTCAGTTGGTTTATTGCTGTATTTAGTCTGGCTCCTTTTCGAAAGATCCAGGGTTCGATTCCCTGTCATTGAGGTACGGGTGAAAGATATCAAGGTATCTCGAGCCTATGCAGCCACACGGTTCACTCAGCCGAGCGAACAGGAAACTGTACGGGAGGGTAAATGAGGAGCTGACCATTGCAGCGAAGTCTTGGGCGAAGAAAGTATGGATTATACTTCCTAAACCGTCACCGGCTTGATTACACTTGAAGCCTTCGATTCTTGCCATTAACCGTAAGGCTGTTGGAAAAGAAGTAAAACCAGAAAACCTTCAAAATGAAATACATAGAAACGCGCCTATCGGGTCCTTTTTGGAACATTTCCCCGAGGGCACAGCCTAAACGATGTTTTGATCCGCAGGCCATAGGGTGAGGCCCGAGGTTCTAAATATATGGACCCGATCAAGAAAGCTTCTATAGTGCAATTTAGACAGTGATGAAAACGTCAGAGGGTTCTAAACTTGATAGAAACTTGATAGAAATTCAAGATCGAGGCTCACAGTGTTAATTTTCATATTATTACTTTGCTTTTGTCATTTTCGTAGAATGTAAAGCAGTTCACAAGCTAATTCTTTGTTCAAGCTCAACCAGTTTATTCTGACTGGAATGACCGTTTAATGGAAAATAATCGTCAAATCAAAATGCGTGGGAATTTTGCCACCCCGGTTACTGGTAAACAGATTCCACATTCCACCCATTCGTATGCAATACCATAGTCCGTGACAGCAGAACCGAGACATTTAAACCCCAACCATTGGTTCTGATATAAACAGCAGGTTATTGAAGCACTTAACCCCCTACTGTCTCTCCCTACTGTCTTCAAGTCTCCCTTTTAACTAAATGAGTAAATGTAGAAATATCGAAAATCTTTAACCAGCTTAATTTCTCTTTCGAATTTTCTAAGTCTGCAGTTTTTAACCTCTTTATTAGACATCATAAATTTCAGGTTTCGCTGTACCTTGCAAAGTAAACTGTACCTTGCTAAGTAAACTGTTCTTTGTTATGTAATCTTTAGCTTGCTAAGTAAACTTTACCTTGCTAAGTAAACTGTACCTTGCTAAGTAAACTTAGGGTCGCTAGCAGTCGGTGGCCTGTAAATGGTTACAAGTATTGTGTCAATACTCTCTAGCGTGCACATTATAGGCCCACAGACGCCTTTATCAAAAACTTGATTTTCTCTCGGTCAGCCCGAATGGTTGCATAAGCCCGAATGGATTGTACAAACAAACACCCAGCGTATCCTCACCTCTTCCAGCGTGGGGGATATCTCCAGAACACGTTGTTTGGTGTTCTGTACGTTGGAGTACAGGTCAATCAGGAAGTCTTTGTGAGGCTCGAGGTAAGGGTCCATCGTAAGGAGGTTGGCGAGGTCTGGAGGCTCATGGGACAACGACATACCTTCCTATAGCAAAGCCGTGGGTATTGGGTTAGTTTGAAAGCGGGAAAATATTTATTAAGCAGTTGCAAAAATCTCTGCCAATTATTATAAATAATATTACCGTCGATACTGAAAGCAGGAACCACCCGAACCCACCCGAAACAAGCAAAACCAGGCGAACCCAACCCAAAATATGAGTTTTGGGTGGTTTCAGGTGAATTTAGTGGTTTCGGGTGAGTTCGAGGCAAAATCAGGTGGGTTCAGGGGTGGGTTCACTGGTTCGGGTGGTTCCTGCTTTTAGTATCAACGATTATATTACATCTCGTGATTAATACCAAGTCTCGTGAATAAAACACCTTACAAATAGTTTGATTTTACTATCTTTGAGACAATTACTATCTTTGAGACAATTAAAAGAATAAATTGGCGCGGGAGAAAAGCAATATGTTGTATGCCTATTGATGATTACATAACTATGACTAATATTGGAAGACATTGGTGCCGTGGTGGACTGAGAAATTGTATTTATGTCAATGTCATAAAATAGATAATTAAGTCCTCAGTATAGTAAAACGAGTCAATGCACGGAAATTACTTTCTTACTTTATAGAGACATGATCTCAGGTCCCAATCTTAGTATTATGGACTTATTAGCTGTACAGTTGAAGCCAGGCAACTGTCAATTTAAAAAGAAACGTCATTTGGTAATCAATTGATAGTACTGTGTTACGACACTAGAACGTAATTTCCTAAAAAAGCCAGTTACATCGGAATCTTCAAATAACTCCGTCTATTAATAGCCAGAACTTGGATCGATGGTTTAGAACCTGTCCTTTCACCATGATTCTGCTGCTCTATTCCTATGTTTTGATTTGATTGCTCGCTGAACACGGTTCTTTCATTAAATTTTACAGAAGTCGTTTTATAAAATTAATATCATATTCTCATTTATCACTTTGCCACAGCGAGAGGAAATATTCATAATTCGTGTCAATCTCACCCGAAGCAATTTGAGCAGTGAGCACTAATAAGCAAAAATCATATGTAATTACAGGCTAATAACAAAATTCAATAAGGATAAGGAACGTGAAGATGTGACATGTTTCAAGCCAGAAGGTTTTACCTAAAACGGGCATGCTGTTAAATTTTTCGAGAGAAATTTTGCAATGCTTTCAATTTATCAAGCGCTACAATAATAGAGTATTGAATTTTACGATTTTCTTACAATGCTATGAAATACATTGTCTCGGAAAGAGTCGACGCTTTGGGCAGGAAACAGAAATTTCACGTGAAGTTAATCTTGATTAGCAGTAATAACTTAGTTATAATCAGTAATAAGCTAAACCAAGTTACCTATGAGTTAATTATTAGTGGTGCTTTTTAGTGTTTTTTTCTTGTGTTATCTCTGGTGTTTTTGAAAAACATGCTCAATTCAGCCGTACTTCAGCGGAGGACAGCTTTCAAATAATACTGTTACACTTTGAAACACTCTTCACTGGCTAACCGATTGTGACAAATTTGCAACAGCATTCAGTTATCTTTCAATGTCACTTATTTTCATCGTCACTTCCTACTTCCGTTTTTAGTTAAGATTTGCGTGAACAACCCATGACTTTCACTATTAACTAGAGGAGCTTTTGTTTCGAATTCCCTACCGTCTCCTCAGTCTTGACGTCAATTGACCCTTCATTAATAACGACTAAAGATCAAGTGATTTGGTTCTGGGGAGAACGATATTTAGAGTTTTTAAACGGACAGGTGCTCACGTAGCATAGAGTAATAATTATATGCTAAATGCTAATATTATGTGGTACTTCCACCATCGGGTCCATTGCATGAATATTAGCATTTAACAGTAACTCATATCATACTGTAAGGAGTTTAGTCTACCAACTAAGGACATGTGTTTTATTAATAGTCATAGCAGTTATGAGTCGTAGTGGTAATGAGTTGTACACTTGAGGAGTTTTCAATGATAAGAATTAATATCATGCAATGTGCATAAAATGGCAATTTTTACATCAGTTTCAGTATATAATATGCTGGACATTTGGACTGTTAGTCATTTATTTCGTGTCCTTTATCAACCCGAAGCTTGTGGTATTTCCCCGTTTGACATTCCATTTCCATGCTAATGCCTTGAAGTTGAACTGACCCTTGTTGTTGAAAACCCACGGTGGGGTACCCATAAGGGTTTTGAAACAAAATATAATCAGTACAATATAAATTCAATTAAAAAACCACAAATATTCGAGGATGCCAATAAAGGCATGTGTCCATAGCATATTGTGGCCTGATTGCCTGGACTGTTGAAAACCGCATGCACACTAAACAACACATAACATCAATTTAAGCGCAAAATATTATCACGCTCATCGTCCAAGCATTGCACCAGGCTGAGTACTCGAGCAGTGTTAACTGCGACTTCGTCCTATGATCGCCGCGCATTGATCTGCTGCACGGCAGCAACAAACTGCTGAGTTGTTAAACTCCGAGGAGCTGACGCATCACTCTGTGATCTTGGCTGAGACTTAGGGGCGGGAAACAGGACAGTCTGAGATGGTGGCACTGCCTGAGTTGACGAGGGTGTCTGGACTGGTGTCGCTGTCCGAGAGTTTGTCGAGGTAGTACCCTGTCACCAATACCGTATTTATAATCTGGTAACCGAAATAATCACGGATTTGAAATTCTTCGTTAACCATTATAATAACTATTAAATATTGGCTGGATTATTGGATGAATCCCGTAAGATTGTGTAGAGTGAAAATGTCTATGCAGAGGCCTGACAATGCCATCTTTGAGGCTGTGAGAGATTTCTGTAGTGAATCATAGTTCCAGTTTCGAGTGTCCAACATACTAAGGGGCAAGTGTTTCAATAAGATGCACCTAACCAGACGTTGACGACTTAAGCTGAGCAGTTAACAAGTAACTGCTGGTTCCGACCTGAAGTCAGTGAAGCAGGACACAGGGCAACATGCTCGAGCATACGAAACAGTAGAAAGGGCAGTTCCTGCTTGTGCAAAACTTCAGTGTGAAGCTTTATTATAGTTAGCTAGGAGTAAGATGTGATTCAAGCCTTAATGTAATGTCAAGAGTTCAGATGCATCGCTACGCCGGCAGTTCTTTCGTACATTCTTTCGAGTGTTTGTTCCGTTTGGTGTGACTATGATTGTAGATAGTTGTTACTTATTTATGATTCACAAGGAATTTTACCACTTCGTGATAAGTTATCGGATAACCTAAGCATAGAAATTGGGATCACCAATTAATTGTCGTGTTGGTTGTGAAACTATTTGGTCAGCATGTGACATTTGCGTTTAAGACCTTATGATAAAACATATTCTGTTGTCTTTTTTAGTTGCGTATTGTGGCAACTTAAGGTTCTATTGGTTTGGGCCACTATCACAGGCTCAAGATGCTACTGTATAAAATGTTCTAGATGCACTCAGCACTGCATCGTGTATATTGTAGACAAGTTCACTTCCTGTCTACTTGACAAGTTAGACGAAATGATGGTGATTGAGCAAATCAATCAGTGGTTGCTCAACAGTGATATGCGCGAAGAGAATCTTTATTTCCATGCCAAGTAATAACCAGTCACAGAGTTATGTTATTAGTTGAATCTGCCAAATAAATCCAATATAATCAAGAATTTTATGAACAGAACTAGGCACTTGCCACATGAGCATTTACCATACTTAGTAACGTTGATATGTATTGAGTTGCTTTAATTTAGCTGCACGGATCGTTCACATATTTCGTAATCAATTTCTGGCCATTTTCAACCCCCATCCCCCCTTAGGTGCTATTATAGCAGAAAGAGGGCCTGCTTAGATTCAATTGCTAGAATAGCAAGTAGTGCATATGGTACAGTTGCGTTATGTGCATATTTCCCGAGATTGGAAATGTATATAGGACGAGTGATGGGGCCTCGACTGGCTGACTAATGAGGATCTAGATGACGCTTTATATCATTGTTATGATTTATAGCTCAGTCTTTCAAAATTTCAACTTTTGGTTTGCGTTGAAAGTCATAATATTTAAGTATTTTGTTTTCTTAGCCTGAAGGGTGTCGGAGCCACTGTCCATGTCCAATTGTACCAGTTAAAAGCTACAAGCATGGAGAATTGCACCTGCTTTTCATTGCGTACTGCAAAAAAATATTGTGTTTGTAAATGACAAAATTCTCGTGAAATCTAGGCCATATCAATCCTCACCGATTGAACACGTTTTTTCTGTGATTATATTTAAATTTAAAAATTACAGCTTCACAGATAAGGGTCTCCCCCAATTTGATAATGAAGTACAAAATAAGAAGGTGAGAGCATGTTTGGGGTTTCAATAATTGTTATATTAAATTTGTAACCGGATTTTACTTGTTGCATCGGATAGGTGACGTTTAATGTTTATACTAATGCAAGTGTAGGTTTATGAAATTCTGGTTTCACTTCTTCATTTCGCAACCTATTGAGGTCACTTGGTAAATTCAGCTGGTTACACAGATTGGACTTAAATAAATCTTGATCTTACCCATAAATATTATGGCGTTAGCAATTTATTTGACGCGACGGTTGGTGTCACTTAAACCATTTAACTTTTGCTGCCAACTCGCGACTTTAACAGCTACTACAAGGCATAGTAACTCAGCTGTTGTGTCCCGTTAGGTCAGTATTCGATGGCAATAGCCATATTACGGCAGAGTCACTTGCTTCACGGTGTAATTAACTGAGTCAATTAAGCGAATTATTATCACTCCGCTCCACGGACTATTGTAGTCGTTCATTGTCAACATAACCAAATTAATTTTAACAATGTAAGTACACGAATAAGCGTTGCTTCTTCAGCCTTCCCTCCTGAATTTAACCCTGCGATCACAATGGGCTTCCCACCAATAAAAGGCAGAACGAGTCCTGTCATTATGACGAGTTAGAGTAGTGCGTTGAGGACACCAGTCCTCCCTTACATCCAATGTGATCATGCGGAACCCCTACTATACACCAAATACCCTAACACTGCCCCAATCTCCATGTGCCATTGATATGGTAAACAACGTTACAAGGACTCAGATGTTTTAGATTTTCAGTGGTTAGCGTTTCAGGGAGATGTCAACATTGATTAGATTATAGTCTACCATGTCGTTTAATGTCGTCTATAGTGTCGTCTAATGACGGAGACACCTGCTTCACGTAAAAGTTCAGAGCTTGTTGCTTAATTTGTGGTATCACTTCTACTGCGTATTTAGGTACGCAGTGCTGAGTTAACAGTATACCATTCTAAAATGTGATAATGACGTCATTCCACATTGCCATACCCTCGATATCAGTTACACTGAGGTCTAAGGTTGCAGTATCTGTAGAATTATAGTTGTTTAGTATCTTTGGACTTTTTTTGAAAGGTTTTTTATGTTCAGGTATTTATGGTGGATTTTAACCGTCGTTTTTCCACATTTAAAGTATTGTTTCGCCTCAAAAAGGATGGTTTTATCTACGTTTGGTCATGAAATAGTAACATAATGCACAATCATCGCATTGCTCAGAATTTCGTTTCGCTTCAATGAATGAAATTATTTAAGTCGAAGTTTGCGCTCAACATCTACACGACCATTATCCCTCTAGCGTTCACTGTATCAATTTTTCCCAGGAGAGATTCCATTTCAAGAAAAATTTTGTTTCTAGAGTCTTATTGCTGTAGTTTCGTGAAAGGAGTTTATTTCTTCACTACCGCAATAGCTCTTGTATCCCAGTAGTACCTCCTCAAGACCAACAATAGGGACATTCATCGCCAAACAATTCACCCTCTCACATGACTCCCTTTCAGACAATGCCATTGCGGAGATTATAATTATAGCAAGGTGAATGTGCTCCACCCGTTTGTCAAACAAAAAGTTTCTCCCCCTGTTCATGTTACGACAGCAAATCTATTCTTAGGGTGAGTACGTCGAAGCTATAGCGGTTTCAGCAACACAATTTACCGTTCTTAACCCTGACAATGACGTCACTCTCAAATGTGCACTTTTGGAGCACGTATATTTTTCGGTTGAGGCAGCCCCCAAAGGCCTACCATTTTTCTCACAATTTATTGTTTGGACGTGACGGGCGTTTCTCTGACACGTTCGCTCGTTTATGTTAATAAACGGTTTTTCCGTTCCCTGTTATATCACGCATGATGCAGATATTGCGACTTTTTCTCGCTGATCAAAGTCTATCATGATATTAACATTAAATTCGAAAAAAATAATAATGATAACAATAATAAAAAAACAAAAAATAGCAAAATAACAAAAAAAAATAACAAAAAAACAAAAAAATAACAAAAAAAGAGATGGAAAAAATCGGGAAAAACAAAAAATTAAAAAAATCGAAAAAAAGAAAAATAAGAAAAAAAAGTTAAAAAGAAATCAAAATATTAAATAACATAAAAAGAAAAGAAAAGAATATTTAAATTTAATTTATTATTTATTTTAATATATCTAATTTTATTTCAGATATTTCAGATTTTGTGGGATGGAGGCTGAGGCAATAGACAAGGGAAAAATGTCACTGTTTAAGTACATGTACACGATGATGAATGTGACAGGGTGTGAGAGCGCCCTAACAAGGTGCTCAATGATCATTTGCCACAATCTGAGTGAAGAAAAAATATAAAAAAATAACAAAAAATCGAAACATTACGGGCGACCTTTTTCCGTAACCACCTGAGAAATGCTATGAGACAGTGCTTGTTTGGCAAATGTTGATAACTGGGACAGAGCTTTTATAGGTAAATTTTGACGAAACTCGAAAAGGATTGCTAGGTTCAAAAGGAGGGCATTGAGGGCGCCCCCGGGCGCCCTCCCGACAGGAGGTCAGTTAATCAGGGAGACATTTCATGGGGACTTCCTCACCGATAATTTCAACGTGGTTAATAAATTCATGCACATTTTGGGTGCTTCCTGAATCATGATTTTATCTAAGTATTTTATTTATTTTGGCCCGAAAATCATAACTCGGCGGCGCTACGTTGGGCCGGCTAGATAATACAGACCAAATAATAAGCTCTCAAAATTTTTATGAAGGAGCAAAATTTACCACTATTCGTTGGTAACTTTTATTAATGCTGACCCTGCAAGTTTTGATTATTATAATTTGCTCTTGTATGATATAGTTCAATCTAAAAATTAAAACCGAGTATCGTATTCATACTGAACGTTGAATTAAAGCATTGATTCACGCCAAAATCGCAATGTGCTATGCCCAAATTAGATTCAATTTGATTTTGCTTCTGTTCAATTTTAAATTGCTCTAAATTCACATTTTTCCGTTATCATCAACTCAGCATTAATTTAAATCGACCGACGTCTGCCAATTTTTATGAAGAAATGCTATCGGAAATAGTCTCCACGATGCCAGTCATACCCGTCCTCTATCTTCGGATCCAGGAAAGCAAGTGATCGAAATTCAAATAATTTTAAAGATATCTGAGGAAATTACAGTATTAAACAATTTTAAAGATGTTTGAGGAAATTATGAGATGACCCAGAGAAATCAGAGTTCCTCAATTTGGCACAGATAGTGATTATGTCATAGTTCTAAAATTTAAGAGATACTTCATCACGACAATTTTAATTAAGAGACTATCCAATATTCAAATTTCGGAGAATGATTTTAACCATCATAAGGTACTGCAAAATATGCTGGCATGGTACTTTGCTCAAATTTGTGGTTTGTATGAAGAGATGCTTTGGAATCACTTCTATCATTGATTGACTAGTCCAGACTCTTTATCAAAGTTAAATTTAGAGCTTATAAATAGAATTGGTTTATGAATAGGTTAATAAATAGCTAAAAACACAGAGACATGAGTTGATCGAATCACTGTATTTTGTAGATTAAAATAAAATAATTGAAAACCTCGTGGTAGTATCTAATACAGGCTTATTTTCCTGATTTGTAGTTATCACTAATCATGTCTTATCAACGAGGGGTGTAAAATACCACTAAACTCATAAAGTAGTTCCCGTAACGAACCCATAGCCCGAATTACTGTGGTTACCATGACAACGTCCTTAGTTACCACTGTAATTGTTAACGATCAATAATCGGTAACAATTAGATGATTAAACCAATAATCTGATATAAATTATGGGCGAGGACTTATACCACACGGCAAAAACTTGTTGTGCTACGACTTTTTCGATTAAATTTGTGGTGTAAGACAACAGTTCACGTTTTTACGCGACGTGTGAAAAAGATGGCAAGGAAATGCTATGTCTGGCCCGTACAAGGCGGGGTTTATTTACCAAGATTAAATCGCAATTTACTGAATAACCAGTGTTTTCAGCCTCTAGATCATGTGAATTATCCAGCCATAAGCAGTCACTATCTTCTTTCTGTATTTCAATACCCGACATTACAGTGTTACCATGAGACGTGTTGCGCTGCGGACATCTGTTAAATTGATAAAAGTTATTTTGACATTGATTCATGCCAAGTTAGTAAGCCATCCGAAAAATGTTGCTATTTTGATGGATTCAGCTATGCCATGACTCTTTTGAACATTTGGCTTAGCACCCTGCATCTCATTTATAAAATAACCAGGACGTAAGATGAGTCCGACATAAGATGAGTTCTTAATCACGAAAAGGTGTAGTGCAACAGGACACGCCCTTCTCAAAGTAAAATCATAGTACGTGTAGACATTAGGACATTAAACGCCTTTCATTGAACATATTTTATTGGGTGCTGATTGGTCCAAGCTTGTTATTTCTACTCCTGATTCCGAGGCGGTGCCAGGTCCTATCAAAGGTAGTTTACTAAATGTGGACAAATTTATAATGTGTCCGCGATTAAATAACAATTCACAAACTCAATCTCCTGTACATATTATGTTAGTTGGTCATGTGTCTTTACTTTACTGTAATCATAAATAAATCACATATAATAACACCCATTCATCTGTGAGGATTATCTTATCTTGGCACTGGTCGTGATTATTTGTTCATGATTTAGAAAATTAACATCTCTTATAGTCTGTCCTTTTCAAAATTTTATCCACCTATCAAAACTCTTCCTGTCTATGTGATGCGCAGACACTATAAACGCTCGAGTATTATGCGGGTAGAATGACGTCATTATCATATCATGATGTAGTGAGTTGATGATGTTGAACCGCCTATTTAGTATTTCTCGTGCGCAACGTTTAGACTTCGAATGTCACTCTTTTTGCTATTTTAATCGTTTATTCTTCTTATCTAGTTTAAATACGGCTACCCTGTGGTATTACAATTCGTAACACAGGGATTAGGCTGCAACCCGCGACTATAAAGATCACTGTTCGCTACCTGGACTACGCATCGGAGTAACTTATCGAATGTTTCTCGTTTATAAATCGAGCATCGGGGCATTATTAACAACTGCTATTGTTGTCTACTGTCTGGCAAGCATGCAGGTAACTCGATTCATTCGTCCATAATCGATAATTTACGTTACAGAATTTTTACTGAAATTAATTGCCCAGATGAAAAGTTTAATCCAATATATGGCACGATTGAAAGACTAGCCAAGAGGAGAATTTTCCACATGAGTCGTTCTGAGTCATCCAAACCTATCTCACTAACTGTTCAAAAATCATGATGTTAATATTTTGATACAATGCAATGGCATGGCAAGGAGTCACATCAATGACTTATAAAGTCAATGACTCAAAACATTTAAGTCAATGACTAAATCATCTGGAATCAACAGCCCGACACACAAACCGCTCCGACCATTATGCTTAGCTTGGATTTGAAGTTATTGTGATTTTTAGAATGTTAGCAGTAGAATTGACACAAAATCTTTTAAAGATTTATATTTCATAGCTCCGTTAGGGATTGCAGCATTTCCTATTCCTGGACTTGGTACAAACCAGCATCTATCAGTGCGCTATCTGACATGAAGCTCTTCTTTAATCAAACCATCATTGATTTAAACTTGTACGAAGCCAGTCAGGCAATTTAGATAGAAGGACCAGCCTTTAACAGCCGACAGGAATTGGCTTTGAAGGAAGGAAATATTTAATTTTCGCCCCTGTTCAGAACAAGCGGCCCCTTATGGCTCATAATTCTAATTTTCTTGACCTATGATGATGAATCACGTTTTTAGTCTTACTTTGGAACACGCGGCGCGTGGAAAGAGTAGGAGGTCAGCGAAAGCGGAAAGTCTTGAGTTTTATTGCACTATGCAATTACTCAATTATACGCTAAGTATGCAATCGCGAAGGAATGTAACAGGCTGTGACGTTCTTTACTCAAGAGAATATCTTATAACTCTGTGTCAATTTACGTTCCCTAAGGTTTTATCATGCTAACAAATTCGTATCAGCAATGAAATATTTCAGTATTTCAATAGGTACTCGGTACTGCCAATTGATTACACGTTAGAATCTAGAACTTGCGGTTATCAACCTCCTGAGCTCGCTAACCGGTTATATTTGACGCAAGAAATACGTTATATGTATTCATGTGTCGCCCTAAAATATTAAAATAACCATTTAGCAATTGGCATTCCAATCGTGCAATCTGCAAATAGATTACCCGGACTTGATTCTCTAATGACTCCCACACGCTTATTTCTTGGTTAGAGTAAGTGTTGATTCGTTCTCGACTGAACGGCTGAAATTTTAAGAGCGCCATTTAGCAAAATGCTACAAAATAGATTGAACGATGATCAAAATCATTAACTTTCTCTCTGATAATAATATGTTCATCACTTAAGGTATTAAAGTTAACTGCATGGTTCAGTCTGTAACTCTGTTACTCTAGAATCAGACACCTTATAGCAACCCACGAAAAGCAGACAAACTAACCGTATAAATCCTATTTTCGAATAGTTTAACTAATATAATCCCCTATTTCCGGGACACGTTTAGTATTTACCCGTGTCACGAGTCTCCAACGAATATTAATAAACAAGATTGTCAAATCCGTCGATTTGGGATAGTTTCAAAGATTTGAGCATCGTAGTAAAAATTGAGCCGTTCACAAAATGCCCAGACGATGAATGTAAGGGGAATAGGTAATTCGTTATGACCGAGACTTTTTCGAGTCAAGCATCTTGTCTAAGCATATGGAAATGATTCGTTTTTATTCTCGATTTCATTTTATATCCCATTCTATTGAAAAAACACAGAGACATGAGTTGGTCAAATCACTGCAACTCTGTGCTTCTGTAGATTTGAAAGTCTTTAGACTTTTCAAATCAAAATAACATTTCATAAAATTTTCAGTTGTGTTTTTCCGCGATTTTGCCATCGATTACTTAATTTCAATATTTGTGACGTAATTCATTTGCGAAGCATTAAAGCTTTACTGCATTCCATTGAATAACAGTCCCTTATTGAGTCCCTGCATGGCATATTGCCACCGACACAGCATACCAGGAACGACCAAGAGTCAGCAGCGACGACGCGGCACCGTGACATCCCCCGAGGAACTATTGAAAATAGGAGGAGGAGGAGGAGGAGGAGATCCCAGCGTCGCAGATCAAACACCCGACCAGAGCATCTACCTAGCGAGGATGAGACAAGAGGCATTGAGGAGGGAGCAGGAAGAAACGGAGAGGAGGAACAGGGAGAGGGAGGAGATCAAGAGATCCTGCTGCTGCTGCATGCTCACCAAGAAAGAAACCGTCATGATCGTAACCAGTCTCATAGTCTGCCTCTCCATGGGTTCCTTCTTCCTCGCCACCTCCCTGCAGAACGTGGCCATAACGGACAGCTCCGACTTGGGTCAGACTGTGGGTTACATCAGTGGGGGTGTGTACTACGGGGCCTCAGCCATCGGTTCAATGGCATTCCCCCTCATATCGCGCTGCTTTGGGAGGGTGTCGGTGTACTTCTTCGCCCTGACCTCCTATGTCATGCTATACGCGGCCATGTTCGTGCTAAACGAGTATACCATCTACGCGGGGTCTATTCTCGCGGGGGCCGGCGGAGCAACGCTCTTCATTCTAGCCTTGAAGTCAATCGCTGACAACTCACGACTGGAGGATCTCCAGAGGAATATGAGCTTGTTTTGGGCGGCTGTATCGACCTTCAATATCATTAACAATATGGTAAACTTCTTTTATATCCAAAGCCTCAAAACGATTACAGCCACAATACGAATGTCAGTATATGGGGCGCTGGCAGGACTCAGTTTAGTAGCCATGGTCCTTGCTGTGGTTCTTCACAAGGTCTTATCACTAGAGGAGTATAGTGAGAGTGAAATCCATGGCAATAAAGCTGATCCAGAGATTGCAAACGGAGACATTCCACTTGATAATAGCACTGACCCAGTTAAGCCAATTGTCGACCCCGCTATAACAGTGCTAGAAGAAGATACGGTACCATTCAAAGATAAAATCAAAAACAGTCTTAGCAAAGTTGGTGTACTGGCCAAGAGGCGATCCATCTGGATAATCATAATCTATCAGTTCTTCTCAGGCACGCTTTGGGGCTTCAATTTGAAAGCCCTGCCCGTGTCAATCGGCACAACATTTGAAGATCGATCTATTATAAATCTAGCTGGATTAGTCATAGGATTTTCCACGCTATTCGGCTCCTTCGCCTTCAAAAAGCTCCGTGACTTGACTGACAATTTCGTGTGCGTTGGCGTGATGGTAGTGTTGGGAATAGTGTCCTGTACGCTCTCCTACCTAGTCTTCCCCTACGACGCTAACATCAGTCTACACCCCGTGGGCATCCCCTACATCACCCCTGAGTCCTACCACATCGTGTTCATCGCCACGCTGCTCTCCCTCACTGACACAGGCTTCAATATCCTGGGCTTCTCAGTAGCAGCTCTCATGTTCGACGGGGACTCTTCCACCTCCTACAGCTTCCTCAACGTGACCTTCTGCATTGGTAACGGGGTCATGTTCTCGGTGGCTGGGTTCATCAACTTGCATGTGTATCTAATACTACTGCTAACACTGACAGTGCTCACTGGCCTGGGTTATGCGATAGGACTCAGGAAGTACCTCATACAGCTGTGATATACTGATACCGAGATAATAGAGATACCACTGCTATCCTCAACAAGATAAGGCGCATGTGTAGTACATCGGTCGATCGAATGGGATTGGTCGATCGAACAGTTCCATTCGATCGACCGATGTACTATACACGCGCCTAAAGTCTTTGTTATAAACTTGAATTAAATTATTGAATGAAAAATTGTATATTTTCCGTTCTTTTATGTTTCCATATGTTTATGTTCAGATAATAGATAAAACCTTAATCTGACGAGAGGAATTTTAGCCAGATTTTGTTAAAACTTAACCCATTTTTAAAAACATAGCGTGCTAGTTATTGGTACCGATTTAATTCGAACTAGAATAATAGATTTTTATGACGATTCAGTAAATCAGTGGCTACATTGCTTTAATGTTACGAATAAAACTGTCATCTACCATATCTGCCTTGGCCTATAGAACAAAACCGCAGTAAGATGAATTGTAAATGTGTAAAACAGCTCATTTCTTGTTTTGCTTCAGGACAGGAATGGTGAGCTAAACCCCTCCTCAGCTCGTTTTGGTGACCATCATGTTGCGGTATCAATAACTACGAAATTCTAGCGCAAAATAGCTTTGAATAAAAAACTATTAAGTGTTCGATCCAAGTGAGGGTCGCCAAACAGACCCGAGTAGGAGGAATCACTAATGTCTCATCGGGAATAGTCAGCTCTCATTATCTCAAAGTTTCATGATCTCAACTGTATACCTTCGAATAATGAACTCAGCACACCTCGACCATGTAAGAAAGTATGAATACAACATTTGTTACAGGTATGAGCCTAGCCTGGTGAACTGAGTGAATGTCCTTGCTGAACGACAGGTTAAACAAGAGGTTCCGTTCAGTCCGAGCAGCTATTATGTCAATAGTCGGTATTATACTATTATGGGTGTAGATAGTGGACGTCTATTAACTCGTAGTGGAATTCCACTATCTCTTAATGGAAGTCTACTATCTCATAATGGAAGTCCACTATCAGTTAATGGAAGTCTACTAAGTCGATAGTGGAATTCCACTAACTCGATAGTGGAATTCCATTAAGTGTGTCGGGCAACTTGGATACTGCCTTATAAGATTTGAGTGAACCGAGAACGGGCCATCCATAAAGACGTCTACAAAGAGGGGGACTAGGGGAGTCGCAGACGTCCGCATTTATGAAAATTTTAGTCGATTAGACTAGTTTTTAATGTCACCATATTTGAGAAAACGGACATAATGATTATGACAAAATATTTTAAATGAAAATAGCCGAAATTTCGCGGCGTCCTTCTTCGTGGTTTATGGATGATTCGTGGTTTATGGATGATTCATGTTGAGTAGACCCTCTCAGATTTGGGCTCAAGCCAATTTTTTGGAGTTTTCAACTTGGGGGCATCTAATTATCCCCCATTTGCCTTAAAAAGAGGTGTGACAACTTTATTTTCGGTCAAATCCGAAATTTCACGTTTGCACCGGACACACCCTTTTTCCAGCTGAAAAAGCATTGGAATTAACGCCAACAGCTAGATATTAAAATTTTTGGGACAGACAAAAAGTATTGGAGTCTTTATATGGCCACTATCGTTTTTCCCACCCTAGAGAATGGTATAGAAGAAGAAATTAGGTGAAAACATTGTTCAGATTTCCCATGTATTATATAAGATTGTAGTGAACCACCGAGGTGATTCATATTGAGCCCATGATCGGCGGTGCCATATCAATTGTAAATAATTGTGCACACCACTGTTTATTACCTGATCTCTGTTCTCAAGCGGTACAGATGATCCCCAGCAGGGGAGGAGAGGTGGAGAAGGTTGAGGGGTGGTGTGAAGGGTGTCTTTGCAGGTGGGGTGTCTTTGCAGGAGGGGAGTGTCTTTGTGGGTATGGAGTGTCTTTGTGGGTGGGGAGTGTCTTTGTGGGTGGGGAGTGTCTTTGTAGGTTGAGAGTGTCTTTGTGATGATGGGTTATTTAGGTTGAGGATGTCCTCTGGCAGCCATACTGCTACACCTGACCATGTAGCAAAAGAGGCTGTAGAGGTCACAATGAGGAGTTGTCACTGACAGAGCATGTGTTCAGTAACAACTGGTGGACATCGTTGGTAGGGATACCACAACTGCCCGAGATCAACTGTCAACCCAATGGGGCAGGTAAATGGGGGGAGCACCAAAAGGTGGACGTGGCCCGGCTAAGGTGTCTAGCATAGGTTGCACGTCAGGATAAAGGCACGTATGCCAGAATCCTCCCTAACCCCAGGGCTGAGCTGATGAGGGAGTCGTGGTGACTGGACTGGTTAATGGAGATTGGACTTTGAAGTTGATTTTGGTTGAAGTTGGCTTTGGCTGGCACGATGTGCATGCTTTACCAGTGTAGGATGTTGGGAGAAAACAGAAGTTCACCGTGGCTCAGTGAACATGAACGATGTGGATGTGCTCAAAACAGAAAACCTTGAGACTGGGTGCTCGTTCGAGAAGAATTGCCCCATAAGTCCCTGTCCTTAACCAAAGATTAACCGTCGGCTGCCGTTATGGGGAACTTTGGCAGGCTTTCTTTCATGCCCACTGTGATGGATTCTGTTTGTTGAGTCCATGTTAGATGCACAGCTAGATTCACCACGCGCGTGACGTACGTGCGCCGCTTCGCGCGCGTGGGAAATCTGTGATAAAGGTCTTCAGCCGCAAAATCAAAATGTCATCGCGTGTTACTACTATGCTCGAATGATCTTTCTCTCCAGTAGGACTTTCTCCATTTTTGCACGTATTCATATTCGGGAAATCGGGCATTTCGGCTTATTGACATAGAATTCGAGTGAACAAGAAATGGCCTAATTCATCAACCAAATCTTGTAATCGGCTGAAACTTACCAGTTCTGCTCATCAGGCATAGATGAACATTCCTCAGGAGTTTTAGGCTCATCATAAGAGCAATGTTTATTTTAAACGCAAGGAAAAATTCCAAAACTTCAAAATCGAAAAAGTCGAATAATTAAAAAGTGGCAATTAGAAATTGATGAAACTTGCCAAATTTACTTATCAGACATTGACAAACATTCCTGTGGAGTTTTATAAAAATCAAAGGAGCTGTTTTTTATTTAAAACACAAGGAAAGTTTTCAAAATGCAAAAATCGAAAAAGTCCAAAAGTTCAAAAACTGGCACTTAGAAATCGATGAAACTTGCCAAATTTACTAATCAGACATTGATAAACATTCCTGTGGAGTTTTATGAAAATCAACGGAGCCGTCTTTTATTTTAAACGCAAGGAAAAGTTTTCAAAATGTATACCGTGCAAAAAAATCGTCGAATAATTCAAAAACTGGCACTTAGAAATTGATAAAACTTTCCAAGTTTACTTATCAGACATTGATTAACATTCCTGCGGAGTTTTATAAAAATCAACGGAGCCGTTTTCATTTTAAACACAAGGAGAAAGTTTTCAAAATCGAAAAAAAAAAACCTTAAAGATGAAATAATCAGACATTTATAAAAACAACGGAGCCGTTTTTTTTAAACGCAAGGAAAATTTTCAAAAATGTATACCGTGCAAAATATCATTTAATTCAGATTTGAAATTTCACCAAATTTATTTATCATTGATAAACATTCCTGTGGAGTTTTTATGAAAATCAACGGAGCCGTTTTTATTTTAAACGCAAGGAAAATTTTCAAAAATGTATACCGTGCAAAAAAATAAAAGTCGAATAATTCAAAACTGGCACTTAGAAATTGATGAAACTTGCCAAATTTACTTATCAGACATTGATTAACATTCCTGTGGAGTTTTATGAAAATCAACGGAGCCGTTTTTATTTTAAACGCAAGGAAAGTTTTCAAAAATGTATACCGTGCCAGTTTTTGAATTATTCGACTTTTTCGATTTTTGATTTTTTGAAAACTTTCCTTGTGTTTAAAATGAAAACGGCTCCGTTGATTTTTATAAAACTCCGCAGGAATGTTTATCAATGTCTGATAAGTAAGTTTGGCAAGTTTCATCAATTTCTAAGTGCCAGTTTTTGAATTATTCGACTTTTTCGATTTTTTGCACGGTATACATTTTTGAAAATTTTCCTTGCGTTTAAAATAAAAAACGGCACCGTTGATTTTTATAAAACTCCCCAGGAATGTTTATCAATATCTGATAAGTAAATTAGGCAAGTTTCATCAATTTCTAAGAGCCAGTTTTTGAATTATTCGACTTTTTCGATTTTTTGCACGGTATACATTTTTGAAAACTTTCCTTGAGTTTAAAATAAAAACGGCTCCGTTGATTTTCATAAAACTCCACAGGAATGTTTATCAATGTCTGATAAGTAAATTTGGCAAGTTTTATCAATTTCTAAGTGCCAGTTTTTGAATATTCGACTTTTTCGATTTTTTGCACGGTATACATTTTTGAAAACTTTCCTTGCGTTTAAAATAAAAACGGCTCCGTTGATTTTCATAAAACTCCACAGGAATGTTTATCAATGTCTGATAAGTAAATTTGGCAAGTTTCATCAATTTCTAAGTGCCAGTTTTTGAATTATTCGACTTTTTCGATTTTTGATTTTTTTGAAAACTTTCCTTGTGTTTAAAATGAAAACGGCTCCGTTGATTTTTATAAACTCCGCAGGAATGTTTATCAATGTCTGATAAGTAAATTTGGAAAAGTTTTATCAATTTCTAAGTGCCAGTTTTTGGAATTATTAGACTTTTTCAATTTTTTTGCACGGTATACATTTTTGAAAACTTTCCTTGAGTTTAAAATAAAACGGCTCCTTTGATTTTCATAAAACTCCACAGGAATGTTTATCAATGTCTGATAAGTAAATTTGGCAAGTTTCATCAATTTCTAAGAGCCAGTTTTTGAATTATTCGACTTTTTCGATTTTTTTGCACGGTATACATTTTTGAAAATTTTCCTTGCGTTTAAAATAAAAACGGCTCCGTTGATTTTTATAAAACTCCCCAGGAATGTTTATCAATATCTGATAAGTAAATTTGGCAAGTTTCATCAATTTCTAAGTGCCAGTTTTTGAATTATTCGACTTTTTCGATTTTTTGCACGGTATACATTTTTGAAAACTTTCCTTGCGTTTAAAATGAAAACGGCTCCGTTGATTTTCATCAGGCTCCACAGGAATGTTTATCAATGTCTGATGAGTAAATTTGGCAAGTTTCATCAATTTCTAAGTGCCGGTTTTTGAATTATTCGACTTTTTCGATTTTTGATTTTTTGAAAACTTTCCTTGTGTTTAAAATGAAAAACGGCTCCGTTGATTTTTATAAAACTCCGCAGGAATGTTTATCAATGTCTGATAAGTAAATTTGGAAAGTTTTATCAATTTCTAAGCGCCAGTTTTTGAATTATTCGACTTTTTCGATTTTTTGCACGGTATACATTTTTGAAAACTTTCCTTGCGTTTAAAATAAAAACGGCTCCGTTGATTTTCACAAAACCCCACAGGAATGCCTATCAAGATCTGACAAGTAAACTTGGCAAGTTTCATCAATTTCTAAGTGCCAGTTTGAATTATTCGACTTTATCGATTTTTGATTTTTTGAAAACTTTCCTTGTGTTTAAAATGAAAACGGCCCGTTGATTTTTATAAAACTCCGCAGGAATGTTTATCAATGTCTGATAAGTAAATTTGGAAAGTTTTATCAATTTCTAAGCGCCAGTTTTTGAATTATTAGACTTTTTTCGATTTTTTGTACGGTATACATTTTGAAAACTTTCCTTGAGTTTAAAATAAAAACGGCTCCTTTGATTTTCATAAAACTCCACAGGAATGTTTATCAATGTCTGATAAGTAAATTTGGCAAGTTTCATCAATTTCTAAGAGCCAGTTTTTGAATTATTCGACTTTTTCGATTTTTTGCACGGTATACATTTTTGAAAATTTTCCTTGTGTTTAAAATAAAACGGCTCCGTTGGATTTTTATAAACTCCCCAGGAATGTTTATCAATATCTGATAAGTAAATTTGGCAAGTTTCATCAATTTCTAAGTGCCAGTTTTTGAATTATTCGACTTTTTCGATTTTTTGCACGGTATACATTTTGAAAACTTTCCTTTGCGTTTAAAATAAAAACGGCTCCGTTGATTTTCATAAAACTCCACAGGAATGTTTATCAATGTCTGATAAGTAAATTTGGCAAGTTTCATCAATTTCTAAGTGCCAGTTTTTGAATTATTCGACTTTTTCGATTTTTGATTTTTTGGGGACTTTCCTTGTGTTTGGAATGAAAACGGCTCCGTTGATTTTTATAAAACTCCGCAGGAATGTTTATCAATGTCTGATAAGTAGATTTGGAAAGTTTTATCAATTTCTAAGCGCCAGTTTTTGAATTATTCGACTTTTTCGATTTTTTGCACGGTATACATTTTTGAAAACTTTCCTTGCGTTTAAAATAAAAACGGCCTGTTGATTTTCATAAAACTCCACAGGAATGTTTTTTTATCAAGATCTGATAAGTAAATTTGGCAAGTTTCATCAATTTCTAAGTGCCAGTTTTTGAATTATTCGACTTTATCGATTTTTGATTTTTTGAAAACTTTCCTTGCGTTTAAAATGAAAACGGCTCCGTTGATTTTTATAAAACCCGCAGGAATGTTTATCAATGTCTGATAAGTAAATTTGGAAAGTTTTATCAATTTCTAAGCGCCAGTTTTTGAATTATTCGACTTTTTTCGATTTTTTGCACGGTATATTTTGAAAATTTTCCTTGCGTTTAAAAATAAAAACGGCTCCGTTGATTTTTATAAAACTCCCCAGGAATGTTTATCAATATCTGATAAGTAAATTTGGCAAGTTTCATCAATTTCTAAGTGCCAGTTTTTGAATTATTCGACTTTTTTCGATTTTTTGCACGGTATACATTTTTTGAAACTTTCCTTGCGTTTAAAATAAAAACGGCTCCGTTGATTTTCATAAAACTCCACAGGAATGTTTATCAATATCTGATAAGTAAATTTGGCAAGTTTCATCAATTTCTAAGTGCCAGTTTTTGAATTATTCGACTTTTTCGATTTTTTGCACGGTATACATTTTTGAAAACTTTCCTTGTGTTTAAAATGAAAACGGCTCCGTTGATTTTTATAAAACTCCCAGGAATGTTTATCAATATGTGATAAGTAAATTTGGCAAGTTTCATCAATTTCTAAGTGCCAGTTTTGAATTATTCGACTTTTTTCGATTTTTTGCACGGTATACATTTTTGAAAACTTTCCTTGCGTTTAAAATAAAACGGCTCCGTTGATTTTCATAGAACTCCACAGGAATGTTCATCAATGTCTCATAAGTAAATTTGGCAAGTTTCATCAATTTCTAAGAGCCAGTTTTTGAATTATTCGACTTTTTCGATTTTTTGCACGGTATACATTTTGAAAACTTTCCTTGCGTTTAAAATAAAACGGCTCCGTTGATTTTCATAAACTCCATAGGAATGTTCTTCAATGTCTGATAAGTAAATTTGGCAAGTTTCATCAATTTCTAAGTGCCAGTTTTTGAATTATTCGACTTTTTCGATTTTTGATTTTTGAAAACTTTCCTTTTGTGTTTAAAATGAAAAACGGCTCCGTTGATTTTATAAAACTCCGCAGGAATGTTTATCAATGTCTAATAAGTAAATTTGAAAAGTTTTATCAATTTCTAAGTGCCAGTCAATTTAAGAATTATTCTATTATTTTTTTCGATTTTTGATTTTTTGAAAACTTTGTGTTTAAATGAAACGGCTCCGTTGATTTCTATAAACTCCTCAGGGATGTTTCATGTCTAATGGCAATTTGGCAAGTTTCACTGTTTTTGGAATTATTCGACTTTTTTTGTTTTTTTTGTACAAACGTGCAAGAAAGTCCAACTCTTTCTCTCCCAGTAGACTTTCTCCAAAATTGTATATGAGGCCAAAAAACTTTGAAGTTAACCCATTTGAGGGATGAAATCGACCCAATTAAAAGGGATTATATGAGGGATAATTGAACCCATTAGCACTTTCGCGACACACTGAAATGATCTTGAAACGCAAGGATATATTTGGAATGCATAAATTTCGAAAAGTCGATTCACTGAAAATTTCTTACCAATTTTCACCAAACTTTCAAGATATGTTAATATGTTAAGGAACATAATATGTTAAGGAACTGAGATAATTTGAAACGCAAGGATATATTTTGAATGCGTAAATTTCGAAAAGTTTGAATTTTTATGTGCCAAATCTTTGGATATCTTGGGGCATGACTTGTGTAAGTTTCATGAATTTCATGAGCCAAATCCCAGATATGACTTGAAACGGATATTTTGAATGTAAAAATTTCGAAAAAGTCGATTTACTCAAAAATTTTACCGATTTTCACCAAACTTTCAGGATATCTTTGGGGCACATAATTGAGTGTACCTGTGTAAGTTTCAAGGAATTTCATGTGCCAAATCCGAGATATGACTTGAAACGCAAGGATATTTTTTGGCGTACAATTAAAAAGTCGATTTACAAAATTTCTTGGGGGATTTTCACCAAACTTTCAGGATATCTGGGGCACATTTTGGAGTGTACTTTTAAGTTTAAAAGGAATTTTTGTCCAAATAAGATATGATTTGAAACGCAAGGATATATTTTTGAATGCGTACAAATTTCGAAAAGTCGATTTACTCAAAATTTCTCTTAGTTTTTCCACCAAATTTTTAAGGATATTTTTGGGGCAAAAATTTGGGAGGTACTGTGTAAGTTTAAAGGAATTTCTAGGGCCCCAAAATAAATATTTTTTGGGAAACGAAATATTTTTTTGTGTACAAATTTAAAAAAGTCGATTTACCCAAATTTCTTTTCCTTTTTCACCAAATTTTCCGGGAATCTTGGGGAAATAATTGTAGTTTTCTGTGAAAGTTTAAAATTTTTTTAAATCAATATGATTTGGGTTTTAAAGGGGATATATTTTGAAGGGTTCCCAAAAAAAAAGTCATTTACCAAAATTTCTTTTTGATTTTCCCCCAAATTTTCCCAGGATATCTTAAAAAATTTGGGAAAATAAGTTTAAAGGAATTTTTATGTGCCAAACCAAAAGACTTGAAACCAATGAATATTTTTTTAAGCGAACAAATTTCGAAAAAGTCGTTTTACTCAAATTTCTTTAAATTTTCCCCAAATTTTCGGGAATCTTGGGGAAATAATTGAGGTTTACTGTGTAAGTTTCAAAATTTCTATGGCCAAATCCGAGATATGATTTGAAACGAAAGGGGAATATTTGAATCGAAAAATTTCGAAAAATCATTTACTCAAAATTTCTTTTGAATTTTTTCCCCCCAAATTTTCCCAAGGAAATATCTTTTTTTTTGGTAGTTTGAAAGGGGTTTTTAAAGGAATTTTCCAAATCCAGTTATGCCCGGGAAAAAAGGGGATATTTTTTTAAATTTGGTAAAAATTTAAAAAAAGGTCGATTTACTAAAAATTTCCCCCCCCCCCCCCCCCCCCCCCCCCCCCCCCCCCCTTTTTTTTTTTTTTTTTTTTTTTTTTTTTTTTTTTTTTTTTTTTTTTTTTTTTTTTTTTT
>WFMF01000085.1:27420-42886 GCA_011033025.1 Beroe forskalii | reverse complement strand
TAAAACTGATAAAACTGCAGGCTTGAATATTTAAATGGCCCCAGGGATTGTCTAGTCGTCAGTATCATCTTGGGTCACATTCAAGTATGTATTTAAATGATATGATCGTACATTTTATGTGTGATCTTGCAGCTGTTGCTAGCTTTTCAATGGATAAAGCTATTTTAATATTTCAATATTGCAGAGTATAATCAAATACTCCATTTCAACTTTGACATTATAACTCTTAAAGGACTACATAACTTAATCTTATATCGAATGAAGTGATGAAAGCCAAAATTATGAGCATTTACTGTTTCAATCAATGTTTATATATTGAATAAATTGAATAATTCTATTTTTAATTCTAATTCATTAACTTATTAATATTTAAATATCTTAAAGGTTATAATTGGACAAATTATATTTTGAACTTTTGCTTTTAGTCTTTGCCTACCACACAGTATGAGCCTAAGTTATAAATTAACCGTTATTTTTAACATATCATATGTTTTGATTGTTGGTTTGTCAGGCCCTGCTCTTATTACGGTTTCATACTGTGTTGCAGGTTTAGCCTCAATTATGGGGGTTATTTTATAATATTTTATCAGATATTATCCCAGATGATATTGTAAGATAATTCTATTTAATTGAAATTTTGAAATAAAAAGTACTTTTCAAAGTTTCAATATGATTATCGTCCACATTACATCATGATTCATGGCCTCCTCGTCGTCCATCGCTGAATTTGATTTAGAAATTCCAATATTAACTTATTCCACTGACTTAATTGAGGCAAAAATGCTATGATGCAAGATCTATCATTTTTTCTGAAGAGTTTATTGATCTCTAATCGCATCATAAATGCATTATGATGCGATTAGAGAATAAAGATCAATAAACTCTTCAAATATAAAAATCTGGCAGAAAATAACAATGCAGAAATAGATTGACAAATACAGAAAATCATTGATCAATCGAGGATGCCATGAGACCATGATGCATCGAATATAAAATTTTGCATTCAAAATCAGTCAATTTCTATTTATTGCAATAAACACGTTACCTTGTACTCTTGGGAGAGGTCTTCAGGTCGCTTTCTATCGATCTTGTTGAGAGCGACAATGAGGGGTTTGTTAGCGAAGAGAGGCTTGATGTTATTGAAGAGGTCGCATTGCTGCTGCAGAGAGTACCCGCATTCCTCCGACAAGTCAAGAACACAGATCACACAGGCTCGTAGGTGAGCAAGAGCTGTTATAGCCTGAACAGTGAACAGTCAACATGTGTGAATCTGCATTGGGGAAGGGGTTTGTTTCTTATGAATCAAAATTCACCCATAGAAAGATGGAAAGTATTAATTTCATAGTTTCGATGTCCACAGAACTTCAATACTCCACGGTATAACCCACTCCTTCTCAGAATCTCGAACCTACCTGCATCTCGATAGTGTTCCTGTCCTCCAGAGGCTTGTCCAGGATCCCAGGAGTGTCAATGACCTGCCACCTCAGGTACTTGTAATCAGTGTGTCCCACGTACAGGGACTTGGTGGTGAAGGCGTACGGCTGTACTTCAACGTTAGCTCGGGTGATGTTGTTCACGAAGGAGGACTTGCCAACGTTCGGGAACCTGGGAGTGTTGCAAACATGAAATGCGAGGGTAATGAGCTTTTCTTTCACTATTGTGTGTCACTATGTTTTAAAGAAGAAAAAGATAGTTTGAGGCCATATTCATATAGTTCTCATATAGTTCTCTAGGTGAAAAATTGTCAACCTGGACAGAACAAAGCCTAGAAGTAGGTCTTGAATGATCATAGATATGTAGATAAGGGTACTTCACAATGACCATAGATATGTAGATAAGGGTGTTTCGCAATGAATATGAAGTATGAGATTAGGGTGTTTCACAATGAATATGGAGTATCTCACTTACCCGAAGAGCAGCAGTGTCCTAGTGTTGGGGTCAATACTTGGCAGTCTGCCCAGATGCTGCCTGACCTGCTCCAGGTACAGTAGAGAGCTGTTCTGGCGCTTCATTATGGTACACATGCGGCCCAGAGCAGCCCGCTTCAGCTGCTTACATCGGTACATGCTGTCTCCGAACTTAAGAAGTCGCGTGTAATCCTTCGCAACGCTGCAATTACATGTAACAATGTATAACCTTTATAGCTTTAGGCTATTAACTTTGCATAATGGTAACCATAAACCTTGGAGTTTTGGTTGCAACTTGGGTTATTGGATCGGTTCTATCGACTAATAGTCGGCTCTCTTGGTACACCGAGTAGCAAATATACCAGGGTAGCAAATACACCAGGGTAGCAAAGACTTTCTAATGCTACCACACTAATGTTTGATGCAGAGCATGGAGTATAACTAATAACTATACCTACATGCTAACATGAGGCAGAGGAATTATTGGCTATATTGTCTTATATTGCTTATAGAATTGCCATACTATTACACTGGATTCAGATTGGCGAATCATTGTACACGCACAAGGCACAGCAGGTACCATTACATTAAATTACTTTGGGTACAAGTACACTGCATTAAATAGCATTACTACAAAACAGTGCTTCTAGTTAATTCTGGCTCATCCCAAGTCCCAATGGTAACATTCTAGTAAAGATGTAAAGTAAGGATGTCTTACACCAATGTGGTACTTTGCTGTTTAATACGGTGCAATAATTGCACGGTTAAACAGTGCACACTGCACAGTGCATCTGCAACAGTACTGGTACATCAAGATTATTAAAGTAAAGTGGTAATAAAATGTCAGTATTATTGGCATAATGCCAATGATGGCACATACCGTAGTGCAATCAGCAACTTACTTTCCAATGAGGTGTTTAGCCATGTTGATCTGTCCCAGAGCTAACTTGTAGTGGTCCTTATCGTACAGGATATTCATAAGATCTGCATAAAATGGGTGGATATCCTGGAGAGAATGACGCGGTCAAGAATCCAAATTAGATTGTCAAATTATTGACCAGATTACACGTGGAATATGGCATAATTTGCTAGCCGTTCCAGGCTGTGGAAGTGTATGAATATTCCGATCTCGAAATCATCTGAGGTTAACACGGGCTTAAGCCTTAAAGCTTTATAGTAGTATATACTAATTATATACTACATTATTTATATCTTATCTTATCTTATCTTACTATATATAATGCGTGTTGTTAATATATATATATATTTATTTATGGCGATTCGTTTTCAAGTAGGCAACGAAATTCTTTTTTCATCGTGTTGCAAAAACTTTATAATAAATCAGAAAAATAATATGAGATTTTTTTCGGCCACCCTGAGGGGCGTGGTGGGCCACGCCCTTTTTCCGCCAAAATTAAAGTTTCGAATTTTTCAAAATTCTTTCGCCATCGAGTTGCTTATGATGAATAAAAATTTTGAGAATATTGTCCGAATTATTGGGTCACCCTGAGGGGCGTGGGGGCCACGCCCTTTTTTCGCAAAATTAAACTTTGGAATTTTTCAAAATTCCTTCGCCGTTGAGTTGCTTATGATGAATAAAAATTTTGAGAATTTTGTCCGAATTATTGGGTCACTCTGAGGAGCGTGGGAGGCCACGCCCTTTTTCGCAAAAAATTAAACTTTCGAATTTTTTCAAAATTCCTTCGCCATCAAGTTGCTTATGATGAATAAAAGTTTTGAGAATTTTGTCCGAATTATTGGGTCACCCTAAGGGGCGTGGGAGGCCACGCCCTTTTTTCGAAAAAAATAGATTTTCGAATTTTTTCAAAATTCCTTCGCTATGGAGTTGCTTATGATGAGTAAAGGTTTTGAGAATATTGTCGGCAATATTGGGTTACCGTTGGGGGCGTGGGAAGCTTTTTTTTCGTAGAAATTTAAGTTTCGAATTTCCCCTCCAAACTCGCTCGGTCAAATCACTGTCAAAGGGACATGTGGCCGTTAGCTCATGCGGCTGCCATCATTCGCCGTCCGTAGGACGGGAACCGACTAGTACTAATAATAGAGACATGGTTGATCATATTGCAGCACTTCTGTACTGTAGTATGTAGATAAAAATAGGTATTGAATCATTAAATCATATTCACCTCAATTTTAGGAAACTCGCCCAAGATCCCAGTCAGCTTTTCATTGAGGTTTGACTCGGTGAATTTCACTTTTCTCATGTAGAAAGACCTTATCCTGGAGATCTGGTAGTGCCTGAAGGAATAATAACAAGTTATAGAGGTCTGGTAATGTTTGAGGGAATAGTGAAAAGTTACCGAGATAATCGTTACTGAGGTGTCGCCACCTCTGAGATCGGTGTCTGAAATTTCCACAAAATCACAATTTGCACGCGTGTGATACTGATTTAACAGTATATTTACCTACGTACATGGCGCCGCTCGATCGGAAATTTCAGAAGAATTTTCATTTCTCGAGATGGCGACACCTGCCGTACAAATACTGTGTCAGAATTTCATTACGAAAAGTAACTTGCAACAAAACGAATTTTACGCAGCGTAAAATGCACAGAAAACCAGCAATATCGCATCAAATTTCAAAATGACAATTTACTTACTTATGGATGATGGTAGGCGTTTTCCTTTGAGTCTTCGATAAAATGATGTCAATCAGATCCTGAAAACAGTCTGTTTCACTTTCTGATGTGACACAGTTTCTATTCTTTCATAACGGAAAAGTCTAAGAATACCGAATAATCGAATATCTTAAATTCTTTAAGTCCTAATAATAGACCTCAGAAGTTATGACCAAACGAATGTCATGAAAGGAACGTAACTATTTGAAGTTAAATGAGAAACTAAACAGAAAACTACAAGTAAATTTCTCATCGTAACATTTTAACAGTATAATTTTGTTACTTTGCAAAGTAGAAAATAAGATTATACCATCTCGGGGGGCCAACGTCCCGCTTTGTCCCGGTTTGTCCCGCTCCAAAAAATGTCCCGTTCGGAAAAACAGGTGAGCAACGGGACAAAAGTGGGACATTGCGGGACATTGCGGGACAAAGTGGGACATTTGTCTGCTGGAGACGTCACTTCAACATGGGACTCATTCTAAAACCTTAAAACTATTTCATATAGTCAAATACATCACTATATGGGAATTCTAAACGTATATCAAACAAAATGGAAGAGATAAGGTCAACTAAACATAAGGAACATTAAGCAAGACAATATAGGTCAACAAATTGCTATTTTTTCTAATATGAAATGTGATTGTTCTTGTGTTTGTGAGCCGGGAATTGCTGTCTGATACAGATCATAATGATACAGATTAAAAAACAACCCCATAAAAGACTTAAGAGGTGACTATTGCCAACTTATACAGTGTGCCAGACCAGGTTTCTTTAGTTCTTTGATTCTTCGAACCCTGAGATCTGATATACTGACACCAGTAGGTGAAAATACGGTGTCTGACGCAGTAGGTCGAGACTACGAGTGTCTGACACTAGTAGGTGGACTACAGATATCTGCAAATTTAAACCCCAAAAACCCCAAAGTGGATACAAGAAAAAACCAAATAGGGGACTCATTTCTCGAGGTTTATGGGTTTTCGGCGTTACCCCAAGTAATTCATGTCATTTCAAGATTTTAGTCGAACTCACGGGCTTTGGCTCCACATTCGTGCTTTTTATGGAAACCCCATTTTGTATCTCCAGGCTTGGCCGTTGGCGCTTGAATATATGAGTAAAGAAAGTATGAGCTTGTAATAATATAAGTCAAGTTGAAGAAAAAATTATTGTTTATGGGAGCCGTCATATTACATCAGCTCTATTTGGTTATTTTCAACCACCTTCCCCGTCTGTCATCTCCATGCCATCATTGGGTGACCGGTGACCCCTTCCCTTGCAGTATCATCATCGACCGCCTCCCCCAATTTACAAAACAAATTTTGATAGTTTCGGATCGAAACAACAGACATCTTACTATATATAATGCGTGTTGTTAATATATATATATTTATTTATTTATGGCGATTCGTTTTCAAGTAGGCGACGAAATTCTTTTTTCATCGTGTTGCAAAAACTTTATAATAAATCAGAAAAATAATGAGATTTTCTCGGCCACCTGAGGGCGTGGTGGGCCACGCCCTTTTTTCGCAAAATTAAAGCTTCTAATTTTTCAAATTCTCTCGCCATCGAGTTGCTTATGATGAATAAAAGGTGAGAATTTTGTCCGAATTATTGGGTCACCCTGAGGGGCGTGGTGGGCCACGCCCTTTGTCGCAAAAATTAAACTTTCGAGTTTTTTCAAAATTCCTTCGCCATTGAGTTGCTTATGATGAATAAAAATTTTGAAAATTTTGTCCGAATTATTGGGTCGCTCTGAGGAGCGTGAGAGGCCACGCCCTTTTTTTCGCAAAAATTAAACTTTCGAATTTTTTCAAAATTCCTTCGCCATCAAGTTGCTTATGATGAATAAAAGTTTTGAGAATTTTGTCCGAATTATTGGGTCACCCTAAGGGGCGTGGGAGGCCACGCCCTTTTTTCGGAAAAAAATAGATTTTCGAATTTTTTCAAAATTCCTTCGCTATGGAGTTGCTTATGATGAGTAAAGGTTTTGAGAATATTGTCGGCAATATTGGGTTACCGTTGGGGGCGTGGGAAGCTTTTTTTCGTAGAAATTTAAGTTTCGAATTTCCCCTCCAAACTCGCTCGGTCAAATCACTGTCAAAGGGACATGTGGCCGTTAGCTCATGCGGCTGCCATCATTCGCCGTCCGTAGGACGGGAACCGACTAGTAGGTATAAATCATGTACGTGTGGTGTGATTCATATTATCGAACAAAATTTGGTCCTTCTTGTTACAGGAAAACCACAGTTAATAATTAAATGGCCTGTCACGTACCCAATTAATTTAGAAATATAGATATCATACCTTATTGGGGTCGTACGAGTGAATTTCGACGACACACCTGCGACACACCTGCGTTACACCTACGACACACCTGCGACACATCCACAACACGCCTACGACACATCCACGACACAACTGCGACACACCTGCGAGTTGTGTCGCAGGTGTGCCGTAGGTGTGTCGTAGGTGTGTCGTGGTTGTATCACAATAACAATAGAACTTATGTTTGAGTTGTGTCGCAGGTATGTCGCAGGTGTGCCGCAGGTGTGTCGCAGGTGTGTCGTCGAAATTCACTTTATTTAGCCGGCCTTTTTATTAACCGGCCTTGTGGACAAAAATCGAATCATTTTTTCCCTCCCCATTGGCCTTTTTGTGAATACAAAAAGGCAAATGAGAGGGTTGGCAGAGATCGTGGTTTTGGAAGGTGAGAAATAGGATATGTGTATATGAGGTTCAGATTTACAATACAACTACTGTAATTTCTGGAAAGTGCCCGGATTGCTCCTTTATAATATCAGTCGTGAAAATGTCCCTCCCTCCCTCCGTCCCTCCGTCCCCATATCACATAAATCTTCAAACTTTCAAAATAACGAATTTCTTTACTCATGGAGCTGTCGGTTGTCAAAAGTATAAATCTTATAGGTTGATCTGGCCCATCCGTGCCACATGCTCGAACTCCTAAATTATGATAAGTTCTAAATTTAATTAGGATGTTGAAGAATTCGTGTCTTAAAAGTTAAAATCTTAGGTGTGAGTTGGGCGGTGGATTGAAGGAAAAGGTTTCGGTTTTGCACTAGGTTTAGTACCAAACTGCATAACTATTAGACTTTCTGCTGGATTCGACTAAGTTTGAGAAATACTATTCGCTGTGAAAGACGATTATTGCTTTTTGGAACAAGAGACAGCATTGAAACAGAAAACAAAAGCACGAAGTTTGAAAATCAGATAAAAAGTGATATCAAATTAGTATAAACATTCAAGAAAATGCATCGCGTGAATAAACGGTGACAAAATTTGATGCGAAACGTAAATCAATTCAACAAAATGGCGCGAAATCTACAACGAACTGAGTACAACAACGAACGCGCGCACGAATTTTAGAAGAAATGGCACGTGCCAATTCGTGTTCTCGGTGGTCGCGCGCAGCACGCGCATCGGAACAATATTTATACTCTTATAACTTCATTATTACTTAATAACGACTGCGTTTTGTATTATCTTATTATGATGCTAAGGTTACATCAAGCACCGCGGGGGAGGGAAATTAAGCGCCTGTATACGGTCTACGGGAACAACAATAATTGTGTCGGTGCAGGCGCAATTCTTGTTTCCTTCAGCGCGCGTTGCCAAGCATGTGCTTGGGGGCGGTTCCTTCGGCACCTGAGGGACTGGCTGGATCTCTCACATTCCCCTAATTCAATATCGGCGGGGTATCACGCAGTTGATGTCGCGATTTTGGGAGATGGTAATAATTCCGAAACTCTGAAAGTTGCTGAAGTTTTTGAGTCGTGTAGCGCCATGTGCGTATTAAATACGTTATTGAATCAGTCTTGCCTACGTCGTACATACTATAGTGGGGGCGTGCGGAAATAACGGAATGCATTATTGCTCATCCCCTGTACCCCGAGATCCCGAAATCGTCCTGAAAGTCACCAATCAGCATTTAGCACGCGAGTTGATGTGGAACTCTCGCGCTGTTATTCTGATATTTGATGAGTATTTGCTTATTTGGGAGGTGGTGCCTTGGGCAAATTTCTAAATTGAATTATCTTGATTCAAGTTTCTTCGTGTGCTCTCATTTTACTTTATGCTCTAAATAAAGGCCAATAAAGTATTGAAGAAATGCAATGGGTACTCCAAAACAAAATATTTTACGCGAAAAAGTTTTGAAATCGTATCCTTTTAACTTTTTAGGATGTGAAATTTCAAGAATTTTGCTGACGTCTGCAGAGTTCAAACCCTCTACTTTCATATGCCATCATCTTTCAGCATTAATTGGAAACCCCTCCCTTCGGGTTTTGACGTTTAAATATGTGACGGCTCCCTTATGAGCTTATGAAATGCATATCAGTTTTATTGGAATTTTCAAATGTGAAACATCGTGGTTAGCCTGGTATTCTTATTGTGCAGCCAGTTCCACGCTGCTATTAGTATTTAATTCATTAATACACATGTTTATCGAAATATTGATTGTTCAAATTTGTTAATTGAAATCTTTCGAACATTTTCAAAGGAATAAAGTTTATTAGTGTGTTATCAAAAATACTGATTAATGATAATTATAGTTTCTGCGGCAAAGAAGAAGTTTCTGCGGCAAAATAAATGAATCTGATTTAACAAAACTGACATCGGGAATATTTTCGGAATTCTACTCCGTAATCTCACTCTTAATTTTCTTTCTTTAATTTTTTCTTATCTCACTTTCCTTTTAATTTCCCATCTTTAATTTTCCACATGCGATGGTCTGCACTAAAAATGTTTTTCTTTTAAATTTTTAAATTTCAATTTTGCGCGGCGCCGAAAATTTGCCAATATTATATCTTTTTTGGAATACGCGAAAAAATATTTGTGAATGTTGTCGCGCGAATGATGTTGAATTGCATTGGCGTAAATGATACACGACGACGCGCAAAAACACGATTTTTTCTGAAATCGAATTTTATAAAAACGAATTCTGATGTTGGCGTACATGAAACACCATACATAGCACCGTAGATTTCTTTTGTTCCCTTCAGTCTTCTCTTTTCTCACGATGGGATGGTCAACAATCTAATTCCGTTAGATTTTGCTTACGGTCTCTGAATAATCTCTGTATGCGTTCTCTTTATTATCTTTTCTCTTTTGCGCTTCCTTTTTCGTAAGTTGGATGAAAAGGAATTTCTACAAATAGCTGTTGATAACTAGCATAAGGCAATCAATTACTATTAACATCGCTGACTATGATGACCGTTTATGTAAGATTTGCAGTACAATAATAAGCTTTACAAGCTGTAAAGTTATCACCTAAGTTAATAAACTATATTATTAAAATACATGCCTTTCCTTAACACCGTTAATATACAGTAATTTACTAATTGATAGACGGGGAGATCAAATTTGATTATAGTTAATTGAGCAAGAATCGACTCTGACAACTAAAAGAAAAAATATATAAAAAAAAGGCTATAAAAAAGCTAAAAAGAAAAAGCTGAAAAGCTGAAAACGAAGTTAAAAAAAAAAAAAAAAAAAAAAAAAAAAAAGATGAAAAATACGGAAATACTTCAAACTAGAGGGTAATAGATAGAATTACCAAATAAATCAAACTTTGTCAAATTCTTCCTTATACTCTTATACGATACATAGTAGTTTAGTACTGTAGCTCCGAGCCTACAGATGATAGCCTTATTCCTTTACTTAAAACCTAATGGTGGTGACGAAACCGTGGCGGTTTCCTACTAGATGACCTAGGTCATGTGTGATGCGATTTTGAGGGGATAAGCGGATTAGTCGTGGAACGCAGGCAGCGTTGCTCTTTATGTTCTATAGTTTTCCTTAAGTTTTGGTTCTTCCGCTAGTAGATAGAGAATCAGTGACTAGTAGGTACGATAAGAAAGTCCGTATATCCTTAATAACAGGAGACCTCCCATAGCGGTTGCTGTGATCAGGCAGACCATCGCCCATTACGTGATGCTCTCTCCTGACTCTCTAGTGACGTACAAGTCACACGTCATGATTATCTGCTGGCCAGCTGGTCGGGTCAGCCAAGCTGACCAGACTGGATTGGACCACAACTACGTTTCCAAATGCGGCAACGGCCGCAATTTGCAGTTTTCATTTAATAAGTAAACTTATGTAGAGCTAACAGGCTTCGGATACTGTTAGAATTATAAATTATTTATATAGATAACTCACCTGGCACCGCTTCCCGTCAAATTGTCTGCAAATACTCTGACTAAATACAGACAAGAAATTTGGCGTAGCAATTCCATGATTAGCTGGCTTAAAATGTCTGGCATGGCTTCAGTAGGAAGCACAGTAGACAAATTCTTTGCCGTACGATTTCTTACAGTAATTCAGTCGTATTGAATTAAGTAAGTTTGCTTTTGGTTGACTTAAATGTCATGTGAGTAGGGCACCCTCCTCACAGGTTACAAACTACCAGATGGCCCTGCACCATCAGAGACTTTGCATGGTGCTGCTCAAAACAGACTGGCAACAATTTCGATATGAAGTTATTAATTTTTGATGCAAAATTACACTAAAATATTGCGCTACCAGCAGGAATAGTCGCTGGTACGCGTAGAATGTGCCTGAACTTTGTTAATTTATAACAGCGGGGTCTTTGGTCATCGATTCATGGCGCAGCTTCCTAGCATGATATCGCAGCGTGATTTAACGAGCGATTAACGCCCGAAACGGAGACGATGTTATGCATAACGCATCATCATGAATGATGAACAATTACGCACCAGTCGCCATTGATGATTTTCGGCGGAACATATCTGCACCACAAAAAGCATACCGGTATTCCAGTCAAGGTTAGTGAGATTTTACAAAATATTAAAGCGTAATCGCCGCACGATACACCCAACATTAACCGTGCCAAAGTAGGCGTAATAAAAAATTTTCACCACCAAGTAGACGAAAATAACCATTAGTAGAATGGCAATCAAAACCATCGCGGTTAAAATGGGCCCAGAGCAGTAAAATTTTGATTATGGCCTTATGGTTAAAGTTTTCACGGTTACCACTTTAAAGAGTGTTGCTTTTTGGTTGCCGCTCACTTCAGCGCGGTTAATGTTAGATTATCGCCATGAGTTGGAAAAGTTTTTCGGGTTCTGCTGAAAAACGCAATAATATAAATGTTCAGGTATCACTGTCGTAGACCACGTGACTTTAAAATTGAGCTTGCTGTGAAGTTAGATTCACTACTTAAAAGCACCAGTGCACGGGTCCCAGCATAAATATCTTTTGTATTTACAGATTAGGCGATACACTGAATATAAATACCCAGGCCATGTAAAATCATATCAACAAGTACAATTGCAGCATCAGTATATATTCTGGTTGTGTCACAGCCAGTATGTCGTTGTGGAATGAGGCTATCATCTCTGCTTTGGCAGCATCAAGCTCAGGCTAAACCTCGAATCTTCTTCTGTCTTTGTCCCTGGCTTCGGCCTCGATGATACTCCCCGCGACAACCCCTTGAACAGCTGATGGATAAAGACTTGCTACGGTCAGTGGGTTGTAAAATGGCCTGGAAGTTAGGTAATGTTGTCAGAACACCCTAGAGTCGAGATGGTTGGTATTGAGTACTTCCATATCGGATGTGAAACCTTTGTGATAAAATAAAAAGTCTTCATAAGTATAATTGTTAAGATTTTAAAAAGAAGCATGACATTTTGGAAGGAATGCACGAAAAATACTTAAAAGAAGAGTACCATAGAATGAGCAGATACTTCTAAGTAACACAAACTGCGGAATTACTCTCAAGAGCATTGGTCGTGTATGAAGAATATGAATACAATGAAATGGCCTTCAAGATTATTCGCTATGACAGAAATATGCAGGAATGTACATGAATAGTATCCAAATGAATGACAGAATGAATAGCAAGAAGAATGATAATAGCTAAGATAAATTAAGATAATTTGAAAGTTGTAACTATTTAGTATCTCTTTCTTAAGAGGTAAATGTTACAACAGAAAGGTTTAATCACCATAAGAAATGTGGGAGATGAATATTAGCAGCACGTTATATTTTGGCCAGATGAGGAAAACCCAATTTATGGAGATTATTGGCTCACCCAAGCCAGCCTCCACAATATTCAGCAGATATCCTGCCAATTAGGCATAATGAGATAGTACTAGCTGATGCCATCAATAAATAAATGACACATTAAATGCATTTACAGTGAATATGTAAAAGGATTGAAGAATATAAATGATGACAGAATAGAAGACGATGAAGCGAATATATAAATGACATCGTGCAGAATATAAAGGATGGAGGAAGTAATATATAAATGATTTATCAAGTGAACATAAAGGATGACAGTGAATATATAATGATTTATTAGGGTGATTAAGCAAAGGATGATAGCGAACATATAAATGAGCCATTTTTAGATATGAGGAGATAGAGAAACAGATGACAAAGCGAATGTGCAGGGCTGTTGTAAAATGAATAGAAGATGAGGAACATATGAAATGTTCCCGCCGTTGGTGTCATACTCTCGTGAACTGAGTATTAATTCCCTTACTTCATAATAGGGTGTAACATACAATTAGTCCTGATACTATATAATTCGACAATCGCTTGGTGTTCGAAAAGACCCTTGTTACGCCCGCAACCGCGACAGGTGGGTTGGTTCTCATGTTATTCCCGTTTGAGAATGCGGGGTGACCACCATAACGCTGTCAAGCAGTTGGTGGCGACTTGATGATTTATATTATAGCAAACGAACAAATATTTACGCACACCATATTACCTATTATGATATTATCTGGCGCAGAAACCCATTAAGTTTGAGGTTGGTGACTCAGAGCAAAGACTTCCTCATGACCTTTTCTCCAACTTGCTGCCTGGCTCCTCCCGCAGTAGCGCAATGAGCGCATCCTCGTTTCAGTGTAGTACTAAGAACACAGAGCATCTGGGTACATACAGTGGTAAAATTATTCCGCATCAGTGTTAATTGTTGTCAATCTTCAAATGTCTGTACTTTCACCAAATCTTCTTTTTGTTAATGTCTTATTACCTTTTGTTTGATCCATTTAACTATTAGTAACTGGGACGCAAATCGAATCTTTCATGGTCGTGAGCGTCAGTGGTGGCGGCAGTCCCGGTCGGTCACCGACTCCATGTTAACGCGCCAGCAAAGTGGGGTCTGTTGAGTCGTTATGGTCAGGCGGTTTTGACGCGCCAGTACTACAGCGAATAAGCAGATATGCCTCGCCCATTGAGGTGGCTTTTGCGGTTTAAGCAGCTGATTACACGTTCTCATTTCATTTCACTAACTCTAGAATTTCAATTGTCATGTTGAAATTGAAATGTTGGTTAAGAAAACAAAATATCCATATAATCCTGTGTTAGATACTAACTTTACATATGTGACGCTGCCAATCAACTGTCCGTCCTCCTGATACCTTGAGTATCAGCTATCTGTTGTCCAAACACAGAGGTGTTAACCACCTCCAATGTCTTCTGGTGACATTAGCCACCAATCAGTACCTCTAACGATAATTGGCCCAATCGGTGCCGTGATACTGTGTCTTAGTCCCCAGCTACTTGGACAAAGTTACATGGTCAGAACGGTTTCAATTTAATATCAAACAACGTCAGATTTAATATTGCAATATATACCTATATTATGACACTTCATTTTACGAATATCTGACTTAAAAACATTTAAACTTACATAATTACTTTCTATTTTCGTTTGATGTATCGCATCTTTAAAGTGGCATATCGACATGGTGAAGCCGCCTGTAGTTTTTAAGCTATCCTTCATATAGCGCATAATCTTGAAATCATGTCCGTAGGAGACAACGCGTATTAGAGTGGTAGGTACACAATGGGAAGGACGTAAAATTAGCATGGAATGCCCGCAGATCGCATTCTGCACTCTCCTGTGTAATTATACATTAGATTATATTATATACATCGATACATTACATTTCAAAAGGACGAACTTTTTAGAATGAAATAATGAATAAATGTTCTGGCATCAGTATAAGCTATGGAACTTTGCTTATTCTAGGCTTTTTAGCTACTAGATAATTGCATTCTATAATTATTAATTACATGCATTATATAATAAGATGCATTTATTTGTATTTGACTGTACGCAACCCATCAAATGATTACGCCACAATCACAAACATGTTTCCACGTGCACTAATTAAGAAATGAGTATTATAAATCAATAAATAAATCTTATCTCTCCCGATCTCCTCAAGATTGGCACATTTAGCCTCGTGATGGTTCATTACAAGTGACAACATTAGCACTGAGTCTCTGATATTAAGTCCAATCTAACTAATGCGGTCAGTCTCTTGATAGTGCGTGCACTGTCTGATGGTTACTCCTGTAGAGTACACAAATTGTGTTTACCTTTTCCAATCTGTCCGGTCGACATTTCCAGTCTGTTACTTATAGTCTCATTGAGTGTCACTCTAATAACAATATTATGTGCTTATCTTTTTATAAATGCTTAAATGGGCGTATCTTAGACAAATGAGCCCTCTCAGTTCAGAGAATTGCAACTGCAATAAACGAAATGGAATGACACCAATAAATAAAGCTATTTTCTCTTCATTCTTCAAGCTTCAATTGGGTATCAGGATGACTCATCGCACGTAATGATTATCCATTAGTACATTGATAATGATAAAATCGAACGAAATTAGTCAGTCTTTATAGTCCTCAGTAGTACGCGCGGCACTGTTTAGCATGCCTCTACAACAGTTTTATTCTAATCTTTATCTGTCCGGTCGGACATTGAAAGGGTTGCTTATCTTATCTATGTAAATTACAAAATTGATAAAAGTAGGTACAGTATGTTATATTTCAAGCTCATCACTAATGGTACATCAATACCACCTTGATGACCGTCTATACTGAGTCAGAATTTCATTATTGGTTTGCTCACAACCCCAAAACAGTT
>WFMF01000085.1:0-27320 GCA_011033025.1 Beroe forskalii | reverse complement strand
TTAAACAAAGTTTTATCTGCTTGTCCAGAAGGGAGGAAAAGAGTTCCTTTATTTATTAGGCGCCACATGTCGGGAGAGGGACAGGCGCTCCCCGCTCCCTAACGGGATAGGGGTACATGTCAGGAGGAAGGGGAGACAGGCCGCTTCCGTCCTAACCTGGATATGGGGATCCATGAATAAGAGGGGGGCGGCATTTCCCCGAATTTTCTCTAGTGATCCCGAATCAATACCAAGTCTGGAAGAGTACACACACTAGTTGGAAACAAGAAGTACCTCTCTACATCTGTCAATGTCTCCGCCCTGGTCCAGCAAGGTCAGTAGTTCCACATGGGCGCTGTAATCGTAGGGGTTCCCAACCACCTGGAGGAACAAGAGATTAAAAGTAAATAAAAGAGCTGCTTCCTCGCGCAACTGAGAGTTTAGGTTTAAAATTCAAAAGTCAAACATTGACATGATGATGGATTGGGCCAGGGGTATCTTCATCACTTGTGACGTTATACATTATAGGTGTAGCAAGTTTTGAGAAAGCCTTTTGAAACTTCCACATGACTGACAACTGTACAGTGTACGTACGCGATACTGAATTAGCACGTACGTTAACTTAACGTAAATGGTGCCGCGTAACTCGGGAATTTCAGAACGATTCTCATTTCTCGAAATCGTGACACTTCATCTGCTAGCTCTATAACATAATCTGAACTTATAATCATAATATAATCGATAATATAATCACTGCATGGATTCCAAGGTTGTACCTTGTTCTCAAGTTCCTGCACTTTGTCCTCGTCTATCACGATATCTTCTTCATCGCTGGAGGAGCAGCTGTTTTCTGACATCACCTATCCGAGTTGTTGAATTCAGACCGAAGTTAAATTTAATGTTTATGATGAAGAATCTATACTATTACTAAGTGGAGTTTTAAAATGAAATGTCATTAGCTGTTACAGCTGTTGGAATAGAAGCAACACCTTTCAAAAAGCCTACGAAGAGACGTCGATACTACAAGCAGGAAAAACTACAAGCCGAATCAAGCCGAACAACCAGAAAGTACTCCGAACCATCTCAAACACCTCCCCGAATCAAGCCGAGCCCGAAACAAACGAATCAACCCGAATCAAGTGAATCAACCCGAAATAAGGGAAACAGACCGAAGCAAACGAATCAACTTGAATCAACCCAGGTAATTGTACATTGATTTGGGTTGATTCGCTTGTTGAGGTTCGAATTGATTCGTTTGTTTAGGGTTGATTCACTTGTTTTCGATAGTTTCGTTTTAATTCGAGGAGGTTTTTGGGATGGTGGGGGATGGTTTCGGGTTGTTCCGCTTGTTTCGGCTTCTTTGGGCTAGTTCCTGTTTGTGGTATCAGCGTCTATAGGTACCGATTGAGGTCTGACTCTGAGAAACAGCAATATAAGTATAACAAACAAATCTCTCTAGAACAACCACTATTTACTTATTATATACAAGAACGCAATCATCAAACTTCGTAATAAATTAGGATACAAATCTACAGGGTCAGGAAATACGGCAATTCGGCATAGCCCAGAGCGCTAGTCTTTGGGTCAAGGCATACATCCGATAGCAATTCGTTATGTTGGCATTGGTAAAATGTTGGATTGAATGAATAACAAGCAGCACATTTCAATGCTCAACTTGATTTCGAATTTCGGACATTGAAGTATACGTTTCATCGCACCAAATTTGGCAATCATTGGGCCTCAGGGCTTTAATTTGAGATTAATGGCGCTCTCACAGCCTACTTTGATACTGAACATTGAACAAGAATTTTGACAGTGAAGGAGACTTCATTTGTCCATTTCAATCTATTTTGACACTGAAGGAGACGCCACAAGAACACCCCTCCTCTGCTTGCGGGTTCTTGTTAACTCGGAATGCTGACTTTATCAACTCTTCGTGAAACTCAATCGTAGCACCTGAGGGGGGTAAAGTAATGCAAATTATTGATTATAATGATTGATATACAACAAAATTATCGAATTTAGAAATGTTTTGGGAAGAGTCCTGTCTTGACAACACATGTCTTAAGACATGTATTGTCAAGACAGTTATTTATCGCCACCGCAATCATAACACCACAATACACAGTGCGATTCTTCGGATTAGGAATCGAGATGATTGGGATTGGGAACATAGAGGGATTTGCTTTCATTTTTGTGAAACTAAATAAATGACTTTACGACCGCCCAGTGAGAGTATGAAATCGTATGCTTTGCAGACAACTGCATGTGCTGCGCACGAAAAATAAGGTTCCAGTTCCATAATACTAAATCAACATTCTGCAGTCACTTCACGTCTCTACCTCTAATAAAGTCGAGGGAGACGGAGTCGGTGATGACCTTGACCCCGTCCCTTTCCACCACCACGTCCTCCTCTGTCACCTGCCCGTCCAACTCGAACTTGTACTGGAAGCCACTACACCCACCCCCGTCCACTGTCACTCTCAGACTCTCCTCCTCTGGGGAGGATGAGTTTATTAATCTGGAGACTGGTTCATGACACGTGGTGCAAAGTTCAGCTTCAGCAAAAACCCTAGATGTTTTTATGAAAATGAATGTTTTAAGGCACGAAGAAAAGTTCAACTTCTGCAACAAATCAGGCAGGTGGCATCTTCTTTCATTAGCACTAACACGAAAGATTCCGAAAGCTCACACTGGTCATCGCATAAAAATATATCCGCAATGACTTACTAAGTACTTTATCAGTATATCATTATGATTCGGAAGATTGAAATGGCAAGGAAGTTGAAACAACACTATACCTTAATTCTACATTCTACATGTATAGTAGCACTAGAGTGTAAGGAAGCTGGGACTAACCTATCTTTTGGAGTTGTTTCACAGCAGTCTCGTCTATTATCAGGTGACTGAGCAGTCTTGTGTTGCTTAGCCTCACTAAACTTCGTAACATCACGTGAAATGACATGTTGTCATGGTGTTACCATGGTTACATTGGTATTGTGCATCTCATGTCATGTACCTCAGTTAGTTAATTTAATAACCCCTTAATGCCCGGTAGGTCAGAACCTGGTCCGATTTTGATGAAATTTTGGATTTTGTGTCTAGATGAGGTCGCATAACTTCTACTATCAAAATTTGAGGTTTTGGACCCCCATGGGGCCAGAAATCCTCTGGTTGCATATGCAACCACTAGGGGGAAATCGTTGCCAGTCAAATGGTGCATGGTTGCATATGCAACCACTAGGCTGAACTGGATATATTATGCCTCTATTTGTACAGTGGCCTGGTGGTTGCATATGCAACCAAGTGAGGCTTTAGGCAAATTTATCCATATTTCATATCATGATAATATTATCTTATTTTTACCAATCAATGTGGAATATAAATATTTGCATAATTCAAGTATGAGCTTATCAATAGAACACAAATGGTAACTGTACACTGTACAGTGTAGGTACAAACTTGAAATTGGAAACACCAATCAATGATTGTATTAATATCAACCTCTTCAATTCCATGCATTGAAAGTAGAATTTGCAATAACTCCTGAAAGACCTTGCATAGATTTTATATCAGTCATTCAACTATTCAAGAGAATTACTGCGGGATTCCCCTGGGAGCCCTGCCAGAGTCCCAAGGGAGTGTTACGGGGCTGCCGGGAGTCCTCTTGGAGTCCTCCGGGAGTCCCCCAGGAGCCCTCTGGGAGTCCTACAGGAGTCTTTAGGGAGTCCCACGGGAGTCCTTCGGGAGTCCACTGGTAAGACTCCCGTGGGACTCCCTCAGGACTCCCTCGAACTCCCGTGGGGCTCCCTCGAGAGTCGAGACTCCCGTAGTCCCGTGGGTCTCTCGGAGGACTTCTGGGGGACTCCCGTAGCTGTAGGACTCCCATGGGACTCTCGCAGGACTCCTGTAAAATTCCCATTGGAATCTTTTGGGACTCCCGGACTCCGGAGTACTCCCGGACTCCCGTGGGACTCCCTCGAGACTCCCATGGGACTCCCTCGAGACTCCCGTGGGACTCTCTCGAGACTCCCGTTGGACTCCCTCGAGACTCCGTGGGACTCCCTCGAGACTCCCGTTGGACTCCCTCGAGACTCTCATGGGACTCCCTCGAGACTGCCGTGGGACTCCCTCGAGACTCCCGTGGGACTCCCTCGAGACTCCCGTGGGACTCCCTCGAGACTCCCGTGGGACTCCCTCGAGACTCCCGTGGGACTCTCTCGAGACTCCCGTGGGACTCCCTCGAGACTCCGTGGTACTCCCTCGAGACTCCCGTTGGACTCCCTCGAGACTCCGTGGGACACCCTCGAGACTCCCGTGGCACTCCCTCGAGACTCCCGTGGCACTCCCTCGAGACTCCCGTGGGACTCTTGCAGGACTCCCGGGGGAATCCCTTGGGACTCCCGTGGGCCTCCTATAGGACTCCTGTAGCTGTAGGACTCCCAGAGCACTCCCGTGGGACTCCCTTAGGACTCCCGTGGGACTCTGGCAGGACACCCGTGGGACTCTCACAGGACTCTTTTGGAACTCCCGTAGGACTCTCGCAGGACTCCCGTAGGACTCTTGTGGGACTCCTGGAATACTCCCGAGGGACTCTGGCAGGACTCCCGGGGGTCTCCCGAGGGACTCCCGTAGAACTCAGTTAGGAATTCCCAGAGGAATCCCAGGGGACTCCCATAGGACTACCGTGGGACTCCCGTGAAAATCCCGTAAGACTCCTGGAGTACTCCAGGAGGACTCCTGCAATACTCCCGGAGGACTCTCGGAGTACTCCCGGCAATCTCCCGCAGTAATTTACTAGTATAACTGAACATTATAATATGAATTAGGAAAATTAGTTTGTGATGTGTGAAATTGCTGCCCTCAACGGAATTCTTGAACTTATCAAACCAGAGAAACTAGAGGGTTTCTAGACTCTTGAGGCAGTTCAGAATATGAATTAGGATAAGGAAATGAAAGACAAGCTACTATAAAAATAGTACTGGCTAATATCCTTTCAAAATTTCAAAGATTTAGGGAACGCAATTACACCCATTGATCATTATACACTGGGCCTCAAATGGCTCTGAATAACTTCATATACTTTGGTATATGGACAGAACCTTGAATGAATATTGCATAGGGCCAAAGGAAGGATAAACTAGAGAACTAGTCAGCAAGGATTTTTGTTTTGCTGATTGTAAATGAAGAATTGAGAACCATCTATTTCAACCAAAGGTAATAATTGCTCATTTTGACTAACACAATTGGAGGAATTGTGTTGTTAAGTTATCTTTTCTTGAGTCTAAACTATAAATATTATAATCTAAGCTTCTGGTACAAAAATCATTGCTTATTCTTATAAAATCGTTAGGCCAATAGATTGATGTTTTCATGCAGCAATGGCCAACGTATATTAGAATGAAATGACTTATATCAGATGCAAAATTTAGCGGCATTTTACTCAAAAATAATGTTTTTAAACTTGATGCACCACTAAAACTCTACTCAAATTTTAAGTTGATATCAAAATGGTGACTGCATAGCTTAAATAACAAATAATGGGGGCCTAGTGGTCGCATATGCAACCACTTATGAAAGTTTCACAATTCAGTGGTTGCATATGCAACCACTAGGCCAGATCTTGTAGCCTGGTGGTTGCATATGCAACCGGTTTCATATGCAACCACTAGGCCCCACCTAGCGGTTGCATATGCAACCAGCATAGTTTCAAACATTCTCATGTTCACACTAATCTCCATTTTAACTTGAAATTTCTTTCATGCTGTAGAGCTGCCAATTCTGAATCAGGAACAAAAATTTCCAAATCATTTGGGGCAAATTTCAAGTTTTGAGGTGAAGAGCCCTAGAGTAGGTCATTTTTCAAATTTTAACCCAACTTTGGCAGGTTATACCAGCTTCATATCAAACTGTAGCCTGGAAATTTCTGTCTCAAATGAAAATTTAAACAATTTCCTACAAAACGCAATATGAACCATTTTCCTATCTCAAAATTTGCAAATTTTATGGGCGATTGAACTTGGTGGTTGCATATGCAACCACTAGGCAATAATGGGTTAATGTCCGAACTGATCCTGAGATGCTACATTTTGAGTTTGAATTAGGCAAAAAATTTCCATCATGAGAGCAATAATTTGTTAAACTTTAAAGACTTAGAAAATGAAATAGATTGAAACATTTTAGACAATTCATAAATGAAGGTAACAAAACTGTCAAGAATTCACATATATTTAAACCAGTCACATTAGTTTTACCTAAAATAAATCCTTGCTCAATTTAATGATTTTGCTGCTGATGTCACAATTCAGTCAATTCAAATAACCAGTAATATTATAAATCTCAGGTCAGAAGAGCCCTAACATCGAGATTCTGAGTCATGTGACTTGGCAACCTGCCGAACTTGTCCATGATGGCTTTGTCAGCCCCCAGCTCCAGCAGCAATCTGATAACCTCAGACCTGGACTCCTTAGCAGCGTAGTGGAGTGGGGTGCTACCCTGGTCAGACACCCAGTCAATGAACCTCGTGCTGCTGTCTGGGGAGAGAATACAATACAATACAATACAATACAATACAATACAATACAATACAATACAATACAATACAATACAATACAATACAATACAATACAATACAATACAATACAATACAATACAATACAATACAATGCAATACAATACAATACAATACAATACAATACAATACAATACAATACAATACCATACCATACCATACAATACAATACAATACAATACAATACAATACAATACAATACAATACAATACAATACAATACAATACAATACAATACAATACAATACAATACAATACAATACAATACAATACAATACAATACAATACAATACAATACAATACAATACAATACAATACAATACAATACAATACAATACAATACAATACAATACAATACAATACAATACAATACAATACAATACAATACAATGAAGCAAACCTAGATGGGATGTTTCTGTCAATTCTCTGATTTCTTCCTGCTTCATAGCGGCCTGTTCCACGCACCATTTCAACACTTCTAACTGAAAATTATTTTTTTTAGTTATTTTTTATTAATTACGAGTCGAATAATCAGTATCAAACTCATATCAGGTTTTAAACATTCCTTTCGTTAGAAAGCGATTATAAGCGAATAAGGCTACATCTTGTATAACAAACAGTTGTAGGCTTGAGGTATGATGGGTGTTTCGTATCTTAATTAATGCTTTGCGGAATAATGAGGGTTCAGTGGCGGAGAGATATTGTTGAGAATTGAGACAGCCTACTGTCTCGGTGTAGCTGCAAAGTAAGTGCTCGATGAGAGGCAGGTGGTTTTTAGCACATTTTATTAATAACACATGGCTCTTCAAACACTCTTTAAATAATGTAGTGGTGATTTACTGCACAGCAATTAGAACACGTGTTCTTATAAGCAGGGGCTTTATATAAACACTTCAGTATCACTACGGCCCTGATAATTGATATAGGTATATTAGATTTAGATTGTTGGTTGGTTTATGACAAATTCACACATCTCACTTCAACTCTTCAAGAGCTGTGGTGATGCCACCGAGACGAAGTTGTTCAAGGCGGTTGTTCAGCTTTCAAAGTGAGAACTGAGACTGCTCGAAGGATTGTGGTCGTTCCATTTCATATCGGACCTTTGGAGCTCAGAACCTGTACACAGTGTGCAACTGCCTTGACTTCGTCTTGGCGCTCTCAAAGTTAGAAGGTAGTTATTTTCATTGTTATCATAATTGTACACATTATACTTTCCTTCCCCAATCGTTTCTTTGTTTTAACAAAGGCATCGGGGTTGGAAGAAATGTTAATTTTCACTGCTTTGTGATGGCTGTGTGTGTGAAGTACACTTTAATCTTAGAAGAGGCTGGTGCTGAATGATGTGTTCCGCTTCTTTGTTACAGTTACTGGCGACGGAAACTTCAGCCCTCGACGATTGTTGCCACATAATTATATTCTTCACACAATTAATCGTCAAAACATTTTATACTCTTTACGTACAACAAATGCTTGCCACACAATTTTAAGCCTTTAAGGTGCCTCAATTTTAGATACAAAATAAAAGGTTGTTTTCTCAGTTATATTAAGTCACTTATAGTTGTATTGTCAACAAACAAAGATCGTGTGCTAAACGTATAATGTACATTCTTACACTGTTGAGGTTTTGTTTTAAGATCAATTCTTTTTCTTTTTCACAGTTTTTCATTCGTCTTTCGGTCGCTTGAAATCTTCAATTGAATACAGATATTGGTATTTGATTGTATAGAATTAGAATTAGAAAGAATTAGAATTCATATGGTCAAATTACATTTGTAATGACAGACCCTATATAAAAGTTAGAAATCAAAAGTTAAAAATAAGAAATGGCCAAAGAAATACTTATAGATGACATGGCAACACTGGGAGGTAAACTCCTCAAATTTACTTTGAAAGGGTACCCAATAAAAACAAAAGACCCGGACCTTCATGCACAAAAGTAAAAGGAGGAAATGGAAGCAGGAAATGGAAAAGTTGATTGGCAGAAACTTGCACAAGTTAACAATCTGAGTCCTGCTTAGGAAAGCGCAACTTAAGCATTCTGCTGATGACATTTGCAGTTTTCCTTACATTTTCTTTCTGAAAGATAGGTCCCATACTTCCTGTGAAATATTTTCCTGATGGTGCTGTCAAGATCTTTTCTGATGTCTATAGAGGGCAGTCTTTCAGGACATGAACCTCATCTTCAACTATGGGGTTGTGTTCTCCAGGGAGCTCCATGATGTATTCCATGGCATTCATGTCAAAAGCAAGTAGGGCAGCATCTAAGTGTTTTTGTTGTAGTTGCTGCCGTATCTCCCTGTTTCGATGTTTAATCCATGGCAGCTCATTCTTAGTTTGGCAACAGCTTTTCCAGTTTTGTAGGAACATTCAGTAATGTATGGTTTCAATCTGAATGCTCTTCTTGAATGAGCAGTAGAAATGCAGTTTGCGGTTTGTCTGGCATTCTTCATTCCAAGCCTGTTGAACCATTTCTCAGCGTTATGTTCACAAAGCAATGAGTTGGGGAGGGTGTTCTTCTTCTGATCTTTTGTGTAGGCATCTCGGGGGTCCAAACGCTCTAATAGTCTTACTGTTGCTGTGTACCATGGTAAACGGAGTCTTTTCTGTTCCGAGAATGCATGCCTGACTATACAGTCTGTGCGGTATTCTGCCATACTGAGACGGTTGAAAAGTTCAAAATTGTTTGACGAGACCAGAATGACTGGTATTCTGCCTGAGTCACCATAAATCGCAGCATTTGATGTCTGCTTTGACACACCTATTGACCATTTGAGGGAGCTAAGATGGAGCTTTTCTATGGGGATCTGAGGTTATGTCAGGTATTTTACTGGGGGTATTTTGTATGATACACTTAATTAGTCGTGTACCAGGTAGCCATATTTGGCACTCCATAGCCAGCCACTGGGCGTATAAGTGAGTCAAATAGTTTGAACACTGCTTTAGGCACATTGCTGGTGCAGATGTATTTCTTCATTCAAAATAGGCTCTTAAGTCCCTTCTGTCTTAGGATTTGAAAGTGTTTTGGTCTCATGTTTCCTGAGAGAGTAAATACTATGCCTAAGTAGGTAAGTTTTTCTCTCAACCAGTTCTTTATCAGTGAGTGTGATAAGTTACAGGGGGGTAGCTTATGTAGCTCTCAACCAGTTCTTTATCAGTGAGTGTGATAAGTTACAGGGGGTAGCTTATGTAGCTCTCAACCAGTTCTTTATCAGTGAGTGTGATAAGTTACAGGGGGTAGCTTATGTAGCTCTCAACCAGTTCTTTATCAGTGAGTGTGATAAGTTACAGGGGGGTAGCTTATGTAGCTCTCAACCAGTTCTTTATCAGTGAGTGTGATAAGTTACAGGGGGTATCAGTGAGTGTGATAAGTTACAGGGGGGTAGCTTATGTAGCATGTTTGGCTCTCAACCAGTTCTTTATCAGTGAGTGTGATAAGTTACAGGGGGGTAGCTTATGTAGCTCTCAACCAGTTCTTTATCAGTGAGTGTGATAAGTTACAGGGGGGTAGCTTATGTAGTCCTCAACCAGTTCTTTATCAGTGAGTGTGATAAGTTACAGGGGGTAGCTTATGTAGCTCTCAACCAGTTCTTTATCAGTGAGTGTGATAAGTTACAGGGGGTAGCTTATGTAGCTCTCAACCAGTTCTTTATCAGTGAGTGTGATAAGTTACAGGGGGGTAGCTCTCAACCAGTTCTTTATCAGTGAGTGTGATAAGTTACAGGGGGGTAGCTTATGTAGCTCTCAACCAGTTCTTTATCAGTGAGTGTGATAAGTTACAGGGGGTAGCTTATGTAGCATGTTTGGCGAAAATCCAAGGAGAAAAGGGAATCGGAATGAAATTTCATTGAACTGTTTTTGGCGCTAAACCCAAGAGGTGTTTTATAGTTTAAACCAGAAACATTTCATTTGAAGTAGTTCATGTTTACATCAGAACATGGTCCGGTACATCGAATATGGCTGCATGTTTGAACCATACTGGTAGTGGTACAGGGTCTCACAGTAAAACATGCGTGGAATGTGTTGCATTTACAGTTTAAACTTCTCATATAAGAAGAAGTTAAATAAACCTGTCAATAATTTTACTTTTTAATGCAAGCGGTAATCGTTCAATCACAGTAAAACGCTATGTGATAGTGCGATGCCGATGGCTTGTTAACTTGTTAACACAAAAACTTAACTTTTGTTAAGTGGTATGCACGGAAATTGCACTCCACATTCTGTTGAGGAGAGTGAAACTGTGCTTAGCTAACGTATCATCCTTGAACAGGTGACGCTTACGAATCTGAAATTAACGAGAAGAATCCCATTGGAAATAGAGGGGATCTAGCACGGGCTTATGGGGATCTCATGAAACAGATATGGTGCGGGAACAGCAGTACAGTGGCTCCACGACAGTTCAAGGTAGGTGTGGAATGGTTTTCACAATATAAAAAACATCACAGCGATCGATATAGTGATTTCTACTCGTTTACCATCACAAAATTATAGTTTTTCTCTTCCTAAGATCCTAAACTCCTTTTTTCTCGAAAACCATAAATCCCTTTCCACCTCCTTTCAGTCTGTTCTGGGTCGTTGTACCCCGCAGTTAAGTTACCTATCTGTAAAATGATAAAGAATTAATCATTTAAATCAAGGATTTTCAAAATAGCTAACATCACGAAATGATAAGTTTTCTCTTCTAAAACTCCTATCTCCCCTACGAAACCTAAATCTTCCCATCCTCAGTCTGTTCTGGGTCGTTGTGCCCCGCAATTCAGCGGTTACCTCCAACAAGACAGCCAGGAGCTCATGTCCTTCCTACTAGACGGACTGCATGAGGACTTGAACCGGATCACCAACAAACCGTACATCAATCAGGAGGATGATCACGAGAACACGGCTGATAGCGTGAGTTGGTGTGATTTACATTGGCGGTTTATTAACTGATATATGTGAGGGCTTGTTCGTATCAGAAGAATTCGGTCGTAGCGTGAGAGAGTGTGTAGGATGGGAACACGATGGTGTTAGAATGGGATATATGACTACTCATCGGCAAGATTTACGATGTTTTTGTATCAATAAATCTTGAAATACTCGTGAGCTCTGGTATCTTTTGAAGCATCCGGTAACATTCCCTTTTTACTACAAGGCAAATTCCATGGACTTGCAGAGGTTTCCTGTTTATAATAAACGTGAGCCTTTAAACCATGGTGGTAGACCAAAGACCGTGTTAATCATTGGAGGTTAAACACCCCATGAGACTTTGCCGGGTTACAGAGCTCCTGCTACTTATATTACTATTGATAGTGTTTAAACCCTAACTGTATCGTGTCAGGTAGCAGCGCAAAGAGCATGGGACAATCACAAGAAACGTAACGATTCCATCATAACCGACCTGTTTCATGGTAAGCTACTGCTTTTAATTGTTAGCAGGCCATTTGCATTGTCTCTTATAATGTCAAATCTATTACAATCATCAATGAAATCATCTATTACAATGAAATTCCCCAAAATGTATCCCATACACATTCCATAATCGCAAGGCTACATTCTTCGTGTCCTTAATAATCAAGGCTCATGCTTCAAACCGCTGCAGGGCAGTACAGATCTCGGCTGGAATGTCCGGACTGCATGAAAGTGAGCAAGATATTCGACCCCTTCATGTACATGTCCGTGTCACTGCCAAGAAAGGAGGAGAAGATAAGGGAAATAGATGTTATCTGGCTGGATCCAGAACGCAAGAGAACAAGGGTAAACACTGATTAAAAGTTTTGAGTTGTACTAGAGAAGAATTAGAATTAGAAGAATTAGAATTCATATGGTCAAATTACATTTGTAATGACAGACCCTATATAAAAGTTTGAAATCAAAAGTTAAAAATACGAAATGGCCAAAGAAATGCTTATAGATGACATGGCAACACTGGGAGGTAAACCTCAAATTTACTTGAAAGGGTACCCATTAAAAACAAAAAAGACCCGACCTTCATGCACAAAAGTAAAGGAGGAAATGGAAGCAGGAAAATGGAAAAGTTGATTGGCAGAAACTTGCACAAGTTAACAATCTGAGTCCTGCTTAGAAAGCGCAACTTAAGCATTCTGCTGATGACATTTGCAGTTTTCCTTACATTTTCTTTCTGAAAGATAGGGTCCCATACTTCCTGTGAAATATTTTCCTGATGGTGCTGTCAAGATCTTTTCTGATGTCTATATAGAGGGGGCAGTCTTTCAGGACATGAACCTCATCTTCAACTATGGGGTTGTGTTCTCCAGGGAGCTCCATGATGTATTCCATGGCATTCATGTCAGTACAAGTAGGGCAGCATCTTAAGTGCTTTTGTTGTAGTTGCTGCCGTATCTCCCTGTTTCGATGTTTAATCCATGGCAGCTCATTCTTTAGTTTGGCAACAGCTTTTCCAGTTTTGTAGAACATTCAGTAATGTATGGTTCAATCTGAATGCTCTTCTTGAATGAGCAGTAGAAATGCAGTTTGCGGTTTGTCTGGCATTCTTCATTCCAAGCCTGCTTGAACCATTTCTCAGCGTTATGTTCACAAAGCAATGAGTTGGGGAGGGTGTTCTTCTTCTGATCTTTTGTGTAGGCATCTCGGGGGTCCAAACGCTCTAATAGTCTTACTGTTGCTGTGTACCATGGTAAACGGAGTCTTTTCTGTTCCGAGAATGCGTGCCTGACTATACAGTCTGTGGCGGTATTTTCAAGCATACTGAGACGGTTGAAAAAGTTCACAAATTGTTTGACGAGACTCAGAATGACTGGTATTCTGCCTGAGTCACCATAAATCGCAGCATTTGATGTCTGCTTTGACACACCTATTGACCATTTGAGGGAGCTAAGATGGAGCTTTTCTATGGGATCTGAGGTTATGTCAGGCATTTTACTGGGGGTATTTTGTATGATACACTTAATTAGTCGTGTACCAGGTAGCCATATTTGGCACCCATAGCCAGCCACCGGGCGTATAAGTGAGTCAAATAGTTTGAACACCGCTTCTTTAGGCACATTGCTGGTGCAGATGTATTTCTTCATTCCAAAATAGGCTCTAAGTCCCCTTCTGTCTTAGGATTTGAAGTGTTTGTCTCATGCTTCCCGAGAGAGTAAATACTATGCCTAAGTAGGTGTAAGTTTTTGTTGATGGGATTTTGGTCTCCCCATAATGGAATTGGTGGCTTACTTTAAGTTTTCTTCCGGTTTTATTGAATATCATTATGGCTGTTTTGCTCAATGAATCACTTCTGATGCTTACTTCCAGTCCCCACTCCTCACAGTACTCCTTGAGCTTGTCAAGCATTCTTTGTAGACTTTCTCTATCTCGAGCAAGCAGTACCAGATCGTCTGCCCAAAGGAGGTGAGTAATGAGAGTTTCATTAAGTTCTGGGACTTGAACTGGATTTTCAGGGTCGTCAGCCATTTTATTGAGCTCTATTGACAACTTGTGGATGTAAATTTTGAAAAGCTCTGGACTGATGGGGTGTCCTTGTTCGGTGCCACAAAGTATGTCGATAGATGTCGACAGTTTATTTATGATCTTGATTTTGGCTTTTGAGCTATTGTACATGTAGTTCATGCAGTTTGAAAGTTTACCAGTCATTCCCATGGTCCCAAGTTTGTAGAGGAGGGCCTCCCTGCAAACAGTATCGAAGGCCTTTCTGAAGTCTACGAAGCAAGAGTAGAGATAGCCCCTCCCTTTTTTGACATATTTTTCGATGCAGGTTTGCAGAGAGAATATGTGGTCTGAAGTTTGTGCTTGCTGACAAAATCCAAGCTGGTTCTTAGTGTCAGGGCACACTATTCTCCTGAATTCTATGAGCCTTTCCAGCATAATAGATGAGAAAAGTTTTCCTAGGTTACTCCCAACAGCAATGGCACGATAATTATCAGGGTTGTAGATGTCCCCTTTCTTGTGAAGTGGAGTAATAATGGTGGTATTCCAGGGGTAGATGCCTTTGTCCAGACAGAGGTTGAACAGTTTAGCCAAGGCTTGTAACAATCCATTTTTAGATGCCTTCAGGAACTCGTTTGAAATGTTATCTTCCCCACAGGCTTTTCCATTTTTGAGCTTTTTGATGTTCTTCTCTAGCTCACCCAGGGTTATTGGTGCATCAAGGATCCGGGTAACCATATCCTTTTTCCACTCTACATTGTCATCCTCGTAAGGTTCGTTTTTCGGGAAATCGATCTGTTTCTCTTTGTAAAGATCCTTGAAGAAGGAATAGAAACGCTTGATGTCAAAAGCGTCAAGTGTGGATTTAGGAGGGATGGCCTCAGATTTGAGTTTTTTGATGCTTTCCCATGACAGGTTTTTTTCACTAATTATTTCATTCCCTAGGGCCTGGAAATAACGAAATTTTTTGCCTTTTATCAGTGACTTGTATTCTTTCCTCTTAAGGTAATATTCAGTTCTGAGATTTGTGTTGGTTGGTGACTGAACATATTTCTTTTCATGTTTAGTTAGCTCTCTTTTCTTTGAAATGCATTCCATATCGAACCATTTGTGTTTCCCCCTATTTTTCCTCCTATTCTTGTGACCACGGCTGCTAGCTCTAGGTGCCTTTCTCAAAGCACCAATGTTGCTCCCGATCTTATGGTAGGTGCTGACAATATCCTTGTTCAGGTTAACCACATCTTCTTCTGTTTCACATTGCTTTGCATTGATGCAGTCAATGGCCCTTTTTATTTCCAGGTTATCAGAACACTCTTTAGCAAAGCTATCACAGCTGTCTGTACTTGACCAGATGTGTTTATTGGGTGCATCTTCAAACTGGTCTAGGAGTTCTTGAACGTTCAGGTTGCTTCGGTTCACATTCAGTGTTACTGATGTGGGTCGATGATCAGAAAGACCTTCTGTAGTACATCCAACTTCAAATCGTTGGACCAGGTACTTGAGGCATGGGCTGGTTGCAATGTAGTCGACTACACTGTTTCCGTTGTACCGCATGCAGGTATATTCTCCAAAAACATCACCAATAGTACAACCATTTAAAATGGTTAAGTCGCATGAACTGATGAGGTCTAGAAATTTGCGACCTCGGGCATTTGTTATATGATCTCTGCTGGATCGCTGTTTGCTGGCTTGGTTCAGGCAAACTTTATCTTCCCAGTCACCTTCTACGGGGATGTAATTAAGGCAGCCAGTTCTTGCATTGAAGTCACCAGAAAGAAGAATCTCACAGCCCGAGGTAGTTTTGTCAATAACTTGTAAGAGATTTTCTAGAGTTGATGCCTGGCTATCTGCTTGAGTGTTTTTAAGTTTGTAGGATGACGTGTCAGGTGAGTCATAAATATTGATTACAACTAGATCTTTTTCTGAAGAGAGTGCCTTTCCCCGGATCTTAACTGCTATGATGTCAGGATCTTCAATTGTGAGGGGTATGACATACTTTTCGAAGGTGCGGTGGACCCCTATGCAAACACCTCCAGACCGGGAATTCGGGCGATTACTGTTGAAGCATTTGAAGTTGGGTATGTTGACTTCCTGTTTTGTTTCTTGTAAACAGAAAATCGAGGATTCCTCAATGACGGCAATGAATTCAGCTTCAGCAGTTTTGTTGCCAAGTGTTTGGTCAGATGCATCATGAATATTCCATGACACAACCTTAAGGTGTCTGGAATCTTTCTCCAAGTCGTGGTTCTTGGCGTTCCTGTTATTCATGGTCACTGTCATTACGTGGGTAGTTACTGGTGCCATTATTTTTGTTGGCCTGATTCATTTTCTTAGCCCTTGGAGGGATGAGATCAAGGGAGCGATTGAGGGCATCTTTGAGTCTGAGCCAGAGCAGTTTTTCACCGCGGTCATTTAGTCTTAGCAATGTGTTTTTTGGGTTGGTCTCCGATCTGGAACATATCAAGAATCCACTCAAGGAGTTGTTATTGGAGGTGAAGACTCTGTCCTTGAAACTAGGGTTCGTTCTCAGTTCTGATACAAAGCTTGTGACGGCTGTGTTAAGTTGTTGTATAACACTGTTCATTTGGGGTAGACCGTTGACAGGGATGATCAAAGATAGGCATATTTTAGTACTGGTTTTCTTAAGGATGTTATGAGTAACTTGCTTGAAGTTATCGAGAATGATGTCCCCTTTCCTTTTGTCCCAGATATCACCCTGTCCCAGATGTATAAAAACCACCTCTGGGGCCTCAGTATTGATTCTGGTTATAAGTGTTTCATCTTCAAGAAGGGACTTCATGGAACGTGCCTGACATATTGTGAAGTCAAACCATTTTGAAAAGTAATCTGCCGAGAAGTTTTTCATGTAAGGGTCATGGATTAGGAAGCATTTATGAGGTTCATAGATGCGCCTTTGGGGGTTGGACCTTGCAGTCTTAACTGAGGTGGGAGAGTTTTTTGGATTGATGTGTGTTCCTTGGTGGCGATGTTCAAGGGTCTTTGGTCCTTCCCGATTTTGTGGCAAGTTTGATTTCGGTTTCATGTCACCTGATACGGTGTCGCCCTCTTGAGCATTTTGAGATAGGTAGGTGTCATTTTCACATCCAGGTTGATGATAATTGTCTGCAAATGTAGTGTACTGATAATGATTTTCAGCAATTGTAATGTACTGCCCTACTGATAAGGTTTCCCCTGGGATGATTTGAGGCAATTCTTGAGACGCTTCCTTTTCACTCACATGTTCCAGCTTCACACTGGTGTGCTCACTGGAGATTTGGGCCTCAATAAACTGCACTTTCTTTGGCGGCTTGCTGTAGCAGTGGTCGACATCAACATTTTTGCGCTGCAAGGAAATTTCACAGGCACATTCGTGAGTACATGGCTTGTTACATGACGCTTCCAGCTTTCTGATTTTTTCGTTTGTCTCAGAGGAAAAATCGGAGATTTTTTCATCCAGTTCATAGGTCAATTTTTCTAATTTCTGTATCCTAAACCTAACCATGACCCTAACCTTAATCCTAACCCTAACAAATCCTGACCCTAATCGTGACCCTAACCCTAGTCCTTAAAGCGCTAGGTGCGCTTAACTATATTTTTCTGACTGACGTCATTATCATAGATAATGAAGAGCCCAGAGTTATATGGGAAACTAGCCCAACAGACGCTGTCCGTCCCTTCGTAGAATTTTATTTTTACGCGTATGTGTGCACATGGATCGATCAAAAGACTCGTCGCGGTCGAAAGAACGCGCAAATTACAGTGCGCGCGCAAGTTTTGAATTTGCGCGTTCTTTTGACGGGTCTTTCGAATTCGATCGATCCATGTGCACGCGTTACCCTACCGCGGTGCAGCAGTTCACTGGAACACCGGATCAGTGGTGCAGTGGAACATTGGCGCACTAGAACACTGGTGACGTGGTGCACTGAAACAGTACTAGATCATTAGCACACGAGAACAGTAGATCACTATCAGTGGTGCAGTGGAACATTTGGGTGCAGTGGAACACTGGATCAGTGGTGCAGTGGAACATTTGGGCTAGTCTCCATGTAAACGGGGTATGTGTCCCATATAACGCTGGCTGAGTGACGTCACAGACCTAAAGGTCAATTTTTCTGTATCCTAAACGGGAGCCTTCATTATCTATGACAATGACGTCACTCAGAAAAATATAATTAAGCGCATCTAGCGCTTTAAAGGTTAGGGTCGAGATTAGGGTCAGGATTTGTTAGGTTTAGGGCAAGGATTAAGGTTGGCATAATAGGCCGCGAACTTTAGTTCGCCGCGAACCCGGGCGAACTCAGGCGAACCCGCGCGAACTCCGCGCGGGTTCGCAAGCGTTCGCCGACAGTTCGCCAATTTTTTTCCTTGGCGAACTCCGCTAAAGTTCGCCGAGAGTTCGCCAGACGTTCGCCGAACTCCGGGCGAACTCGAGCGAACTCAGGCGAACCGCGCGGAGTTCGCCGCAAACTGAGCGAACTAGTTCGCCGCGAACTAGTTCGCAGCGAACTTAAATTTTTGGTTGGCGAACGATTTTTGGAGTTCGCGGCGGACTCGTTCGCGGCGAACGAGTTCGCAGCGAACTAGTTCGCGGCGGACTAGTTCGCCGCGAACTACTTTTTTCTAAGTTCGCGGCGAACTAGTTCGCGGCGAACTCTTGTCCGACGTTGTCTGACCCCTTCGCCTTCGGTTAGGGTTTGGGTTAGGGTTGGGTTTGGGTTAGGGCCCATCCATGAACTATAAAGGACGTCCGCAAAATTTCGAGCATTTTAGACCCTCCCTCCCCTTGTCCGCAAACGTCCGCATTTCAGAAACCCTCCTCCCCACAGGACGTCCGAACTTTCTTAAAAATCTTTTGAGTCATCATTCTGGGCCCGAAATTTCACGATTTTCTTGTGAAATAACCGTCAAATCGACCATAACTTCCAAAAATTGCGGACGTCCGCATTTGACCAAACACCCCTCCCCTATGTCCACAAACGTCCGCATTGGGCAGACTCCCTCCTCCCCCCTCATTGCGGACGTCCTTTATGGATGGCCCCTTAGGGTTTGGGTTAGGGTTTGGGTTAGGGTTTGGGTTAGGGTTTGGGTTAGGGTTTGGGTTAGGGTTTGGGTTAGGGTTTGGGTTAGGGTTTGGGTTAGGGTTTGGGTTAGGGTTTGGGTTAGGGTTTGGGTTAGGGTTAGGGTTAGGGGTTGGGTTCGGGTTTGGGTTCGCGTTTGGATTCGGGTTAGGGTTTGGGTTGGCGAACAATCGTTCGAGGTGAACTAGTTTGGCAGTTTGCAGCGGAATTGTTATAGTTGATGACAAACAAGTTCGCAGCATAAAATGAATAATGAAGTTCGCGGCGAACTAGTTCGCCGCGAACTTAGAAAAAACTAGTTCTTGGCGAACTAGTTCGCCGCGAACTAGTCCGCCGCGAACTTGTTCGCCACGAACTAGTTCGCCGCGAACGATTGTTCGCCGGCGAACAATCGTTCTCAACCAAAAATTTAAGTTCGCTGCGAACTGGTTCGCGGCGAACTAGTTCAGTTTGCGGCGAACTCCGCGCGGGTTCGCCTGAGTTCGCTCCGAGTTCGCCCGGAGTTCGGCGAACGTCTGGCGAACTCTCGGCGAACTTCAAAGGTTCGCCAAGGAAAAAAATTGGCGAACTGTCGGCGAACGCTTGCGAACCCGCGCGGAGTTCGCGCGGGTTCGCCTGAGTTCGCCCGGGTTCGCGGCGAACTAAAGTTCGCGGCCTATTATGCCTTAAGGTTAGGGTTTTGGTTAGGGTCATGGTTAGGTTTAGGATACAGAAAAATTGACGTTTAGATCTGTGACGTCACTCAGCCCCGTTTACATGGGAGACATACCGACATTTGGGGTATGTGTCCCATATAACTCTGGCTGCAGAGGCGTGCCGTGGAGGGTCTAGTCAGCAAAGTAGGGGTGTACGGTACCGAGTGACTCAGGGGGTTTGGGGGGCGGACCCCCAACCGCCGGAGGCTATGCGCCGCAGGCAAAACCTCTGGAAAATAGCTGAAAGAAGCACTCAAAAAGTGCCTAAAACAAGCCTCTTTACAAATTATACTATGTTTCTACACGAGATCATTAAACACATTTAGTTTTACATCGGATCACTGGATCGAGAACACTGGAACGTCACAACACAAGATTATGGGACACAGGCACATCAGATCATTAGATCGAGAACACTGGAACATCACAACACTAGAAGTAGATGGATCATGGGACACAGGTTCATCAGATCCGATCATTAGATCGAGAACACTGAAACATTAGAGGACTACATCTTGGGTCACAGGTACATCGGATCATTAGATCAAGACCACTGGAACATCAGAACACAGGTACGTCGGAATGTCGGATTATTAGATCGGGAAAAATCAACAATTAATATGTTAATTAAAACTTATTTGTCACTATATTTGTTCCGTCTTGAATCTTAGAAATCCGTCACAAGAAAGAAAAAATCAGTCACAAAACATTCGAGACGAGTTAAAAGTGACGCGAAATCTAAAAGTTACTCCATTTTACGGAGCCTTATTTTGCGCGCGCAAGCGCGCCTCTTCAGAAAAGCGCGCGCAAGCGCGAACAAACAGGGACACGTAACATGTGGTAATCTAAAAGACAATGTTGGAAATGGTACGTGTGCACTGCAAACTGAATGGCGAATGCGCGAAACTGAAAATCGGGGGTGTCACGGGCACCCCCGCGCAATTAAAATACAGTACTACAGTAGGCATCCCAATTTCACGGCACGCCTAGGGAGATTGCAATTTTACAGTAGTACGGAGTGTATGAGAGTTTTACGTCGCGCAGCGCGCGCAACAATTGCGCGCGCTAGTTTTGCGGAGGAGAAATCAGTAAGATAAATGACGAAATGTGCGGCGCGACGTTGGCTAGACGGTGCATTCAGCGCTGGACGCAAGAGCAATGATCGCGCGCGCGATCACGATAATGATAAAAATAAAATTTGATTTTCTTAATTTTAGCGGGGTGTACAATGTACATGGACACCCCAACACCCCCACGGCACGCCTCTGTGACTGGTTGAGTGACGTCACAGACCTAAAGGTCAATTTTTCTGTATCCTAAACCCAGCCGGCACAAAGAAACCAAACCAAAAATAAACCAATGAAAAACGTTTTTCTTTGGTTTAATTTTGGTTTTCGTCAAACGTTATTTCTAAACGTTTTTGATTCGTTTAATAGACGGATCTGTAGAAACGTTTACACCAAAACCAAGATTAAACGTTTCTGATACGTTTATTTTTGGTTTATATATAACGTTTTCTACAAAACCATAAATAAACGTATGTGGAACGTTTATTTATGGTTTACAGAAAACTAATTTGTGGATTGAAGTTTCGTTCCATAGAAACCTCAAGTAAACTTTTTAAAAATGTGTATTTTTTTGTTCACGAAAAACCTGTTTATCACAAACCCTATGTGTAGCACCCACAAGGGCTTTAAAATCAAACTTGATCCGGCTGTTCAGGTTATTAGAAATTCCCACCCCATAGCAGTCACGGACTGATGGCTCGCTCTGTTGCAGATATGTCCACTGCAGGCTCTTCTCCACTTCCCCCGCACAACTTCGCTGGTAATCTCTTCAAGTTCAAGAACAATTAACAGTATAATTACTATTATCTACCGCCCTTTCTTTCACTTTCAGTCGCCGTGTTTCTCAGCAAATTTCACCGCAGCTTTCAGCTCTATTTTCTTTCTTCATACCCCAGCTCATGCTTGACCGCATCACTGACACTCCTCAAACTCACTCTTGAATTGCTCACCTTTACTCTGCTGTAACCGAGTTTCCTGATTTTTGATCGGAATCCGCCTCAACTGATGAATCGATCCAGCTGCTGACTCTGCTCTTGCTCTCTTGACAAGAAAACCGCGGACAGCTGTCAAAATCAAATTTGACTGAGTAGACTAGACTTGTCAAACTTCATCACTGTCGTCTTGCAGTACAGTTGACCTCCTCCCACTTTTCACCAAACACAGCATTGAAAGTTCATTTCCTTCGCCACACTGTGCAGATTTTCTAGCGAGAATTTAATGGGTGATCTTTGTACACTATATAACTATAAGTATATAAGGCCCCAAAACCGCAAAGGAGTCGTCACTGAATTATCTCCCTTAAAATTGGATGAGGCCGTTCAAACCCATGCGACTCCTCCGAACACACTTTGGGTCCACGTAACTCATCATATCGTAACTCATCATAACGTTTAATGCCTGAATAAATCAAAAGTAGCGATTTCAATAAGTTCTACAAAACGTCCGTGCTAACTCACGTGCAAAATTGTAGCATTGGAACCTAATTTCACGCACATTAATCGTATTTGAACTTGTTTTAACAAAATCAAGTCGAAAATCCCATGTATATATTGATTTCATGAAATGCCCTAATTTCTACAAAACTTCCGCGTGAACTTACGTGCAGCACAATTTTATCTCCTATTTTCCATCATTTTTTACTAACAGGCAACAGGACACCATGAAAAAGTCACTATAGCATCACTAAGTGCGGCAGCAGAACGTTTTTCGCCAAAAACCTATTTTAATCATTTTGCAGCTCAATTTTTAGAGGCTTCCAGAGGCCGCATTTAACACCTGATTGCCCTGAAAATTGTTTTATAGCTAAATCTTAAGGAACAATATAAGCAACTTACCAATTTAAAACATTATCCGATAAAAACTGATTTAGTTATAGATGTTCAAAATGGCGCAAAATAACATTTTAAACATGGTTCTACTCTCTATCTTTCCGCGGATTACCGCCTTGCCCAGGGCGTGAACTCGTGCCAGCTGTGGACAAAGGCTTGTGCTATATTGTGCAAATACGCTGCAATTTGTTGATAAGAAAATTGCTTAATCAACACGCATAAAAAACTGATAGATAGCAAATGAATAAGAAATAAACGAAAATAAACCAAAAATAAACCAAAAATAAACCTTATCATAGAAACACAAGGAAACCTTTTACCCTTACAATTATATCCCCCGTCCTGCTTCAGTCTGTAAATTGTGCCTTGCAAGGCAAATACTGTAGTTAATAACCCAGTTCTATTACTTTTGTTAAAACCATGTGTGTACTCATACTGTATACTCATGGTCGACGGAGGACTCACTATAGTCCAAGTCAAGATTGTCCTAGGGTTCTAGGACAGTAAGAAATAATTTAGCTATTTAGTGATGAAATGGTTAATCAATTGGTTTATTTATAGTTTCGAGGATACCAATCAGAAACGTTTTTTTGAAAACGATTTATTAACCATAAATAAACGAAACCGCAGGAACTATTTTTCGAGTGATTTTCCGTTTGATGACCGTTTCTGTTTGACGTTTATTAAACGTTTCCCTAGAAACGTTTATGAAACGTAAATTTTAAACCGAATGTATGCTTTAAAACGTTACGCGAAAAAACGTTTAATAAACGTTTATTAAACGTTATTTCGTTTCGTTAAGGTTTCCCAAAAACGTTGAATAAACGTATTTTAAACGCTTTTTGGCCGGCTGGGAACCTAACCATGACCCTAACCAAAACCCTAACCTTAATCCTAACCCTAACCCTAACAAATCCTGACCCTAATCGTGACCCTAACCCGAGTCCTTAAAGCGCTAGGTGCGCTTAGCTATATTTTTCTGACTGACGTCATTATCATAGATAATGAAGAGCCAGGAGTTATATGGGACACTAGCAACATTTGGGTGCAGTGGAACACTGGATCAGTAGTGCAGTGGAACACTGGATCAGTAATGCAGTGGAACACTGGATCAGTGGAACACTGGTGCAGTGTTGCACTGGAACAGTAGATCAGTGGTGCATTGGGACACTGGATCTCCTACACCTACATATCCTCCCATCTCATAACCTACACCTACATCTCCTCCCACCTCATCTCCTACACCTACATCTCCTCCCACCTCATCTCATACACCTACATCTCCCACCTCATCTCCTGCACCTACATCTCCTCCCACCTCATCTCCTACACCTACATCTCCTCCCACCTCATCTCCTATACCTACATCTCCTCCCACCTCATCTCATACACCTACATCTCCTCCCACCTCATCTCCTACACCTACATCTCCTCCCACCTCATCTCATACACCTACATCTCCCACCTCATCTCCTGCACCTACATCTCCTCCCACCTCATCTCCTACACCTACATCTCCTCCCACCTCATCTCCTGCACCTACATCTCCTCCCACCTCATCTCATACACCTACATCTCCTCCCACCTCATCTCCTACACCTACATCTCCCACCTCATCTCCTCCCACCTCATCTCCTACACCTACATCTCCCACCTCATCTCCTCCCACCTCATATCCTATACCTACATCTCCTCCCACCTCATCTCCTACACCTACAGCTCCTCCTACCTCATCTCCTATACCTACATCTCCTCCCACCTCATCTCCTACACCTACATCTCCTCCCACCTCATCTCCTACACCTTCATCTCCTCCCACCTCATATCCTATACCTACATCTCCTCCCACCTCATCTCCTACACCTACATCTCCCACCTCATCTCCTCCCACCTCATCTCCTACACCTACATCTCCTCCCACCTCATCTCATACACCTACATCTCCTCCCACCTCATCTCCTATACCTACATCTCCTCCCACCTCATCTCCTGCACCTACATCTCCTCCCACCTCATCTCCTACACCTACATCTCCTCCCACCTCATCTCATACACCTACATCTCCTCCCACCTCATCTCCTACACCTACATCTCCTCCCACCTCATCTCCTACACCTACATCTCCTCCCACCTCATCTCCTATACCTACATCTCCTCCCACCTCATCTCATAGTCATACACCTACATCTCCTCCCACCTCATCTCCTACACCTACATCTCCTCCCACCTCATCTCCTACACCTACATCTCCTCCCACCTCATCTCATACACCTACATCTCCTCCCACCTCATCTCCTACACCTACATCTCCTCCCACCTCATCTCCTGCACCTACATCTCCTCCCACCTCATCTCATACACCTACATCTCCTCCCACCTCATCTCCTACACCTACATCTCCCACCTCATCTCCTCCCACCTCATCTCCTACACCTACATCTCCCACCTCATTGTGATAAACTAAATAAGATGGGAGCTGGGGTTAAGGTTGGTTATCACTTAAGGAGTAAAGTAGTATGGTTCATCTATAGCTGTATGCTCGTAGGGCTCAGGGGTTCTGACGTAACAAAATTCGCTCACTATGCTATCCCTATGACGTATCAAAATAAACTCTATATATGGCGTATTCATTGCCCTCAGGAGCTCAGGGTCTATATTGTGTCGTTATGGCTAAATTCATTGTAATTGTAAAGCATGAGACTTAATAATCAGCAGGGTTGCGTTAAGGTTCGTGCCACGTGTCCTTTTAATGACCCGGGAATATAGACTGTCATATGATTCGCTGCATCACACTTCAACTCCCAATTTCAATAGAACATGCTGCGCTGCAGCTGTAATTGTAATTGTATTTGTATACATTCGTCAATAAAGGAATAAACAAAGAGAAACTCGGTTATAAAAAGGTGGAATGCCTGATTGGCTTTTGAGTTTAACTTGGGAACGTGGTTATTTTGCAAAGTGCATGTTTTGAATTTGACACATTCGAATATGAAAGTATGAACGATCACAGTCGCAATATTCTTACAAATAGTCATACAATGGATGCTTTACGCCTTATAGGCCGGCACCACTTTAATCACTATAAATTGTCGCCCATACTCAAACTGTGCTATTGCGTGATTTTCACCACGACTTCAATCATGGGGCGAAAATCACATCATCAATCATTGATTAACTGATTATTAACGAAAACAAGTGTAATCGTTAAAAGTACAAATAACACAGATACGTATATAAATAATCAATATACGTACAAATATACGTATAACTTCTATTAAAGCTATCATTTCGACATTGGCCGGGAGACGTAATACCTATTTGAAGCTCCGCCTAAGACGGGACACTTCTTATAAAACTATGTTGACCAATGTTAATACTGTAGAATATCAATATGGACTGGACTTATCAAATAAGACTATAAGAGCTCCACCTTATAGCCGGTGGGACACTCTAAAGAACCCTACACATACTTATAAAATAGGACTTATAAAGAGCTCCACCTTATAGCCGGTGGGACACTCTAAAGAACCCTACAAATACATATAAAATAGGACTATAAACCTATAAGAGCTCCACCTTATAGCCGGTGGGACACTCTATAGCAAACCTACAAATAGTACGAATACGTGGCCCTAACCTATTCCTAAGACGTGAATCAGCCACGTATCAACAAAACATTCAGACAGCCACCAGCTACTGCGAGTTACGCATTGTTAAGGTGCTGGGTCACGTGACTGACACAGCGCGTTACTCCGCAACGCACTGTAACCTTACTGCCCTACGTTCTACTGCAGCTGTGTTATGTGACGTATATAAATGTGTATCTTATTACCTAGTTATGACGTTTGTATGGCAGTTTCCTAAAGTCCTAAGACCTATGCTGTTATCTGCAGCTGCAGCTTCTATACCTACTTATCTACCGCTTCTATCTCTATAAGAGTATAAGTGCCAATGATTTCCTAAGACTTATCAGACCTAAAAGACGCCCTATCTATACTTATCTACCTTACAGCTCTAAAAGACGCCCTATCTATTACTCTATTATACTGCCTACCTATATAAGTCCTAAAACACACTACAGGGGACCATGGGTCTCCCACACTCATCTCCTATACCTACATCTCCTCCCACCTCATCTCCTACACCTACATCTCCTCACCTACACCTCTCCCTCCCACCCTCATCTCCTACATCTCCTGGTCATCTCCCACCTACATCTCCTCCCACCTCATATCCTATACCTACATCTCCTCCCACCATCTCCTACACCTCCCACCTCATCTCCTACCTCATCTCCTATCACCTACATCTCCTCCCACCTCATCTCCTACACCTACATCTCCTCCCACCTCATCTCCTACCACCTCCTCATCTCTCTCCTACATCTCCTCCCACCTCATCCTATACCTACATCTCCCCACCTCATCTCCTACACCTACATCTCCTCCCACCTCATCTCATACACCTACATCATCTCCCACCTACATCTCCTCCCACACTCTACATCTCCTCCCACCTCATCTCCACACCTACATCTCCCACCTCATCTCCTACACCTCCCAACCTATCTCCTCTCTCCTACCTCATCTCATACACCTACATCTCCTCCCACCTCATCTCCTACACCTACATCTCCTCCCCACCTCATCTCCTACACCTACATCTCCTCCCACCTCATCTCATACACCTACATCTCCTCCCACCTACATCTCCTACAGCACC
>WFMF01000849.1:0-34913 GCA_011033025.1 Beroe forskalii | reverse complement strand
TCACAGTAAAGGTGTTGCCGGTGACAGAAGGTATGGTTTTAGAGAGAATGTAGCCACATGAACCCTGGAACTCATACATCTCCCCATCGAAGGTCTTGTAGTGAGGGTCCCCGCTCGCAAAACACTCGCCCGGACAAAGGGCGTCCTCACAGGTTACCTGACCGTCGAGACACAGACACGTGTTACAATCCTGGGGGACACGTGTTACAATCCTGGGGACACGTGTTACACTCCTGGGGGACACGTGTTACAATCCTGGGGACACGTGTTACAATCCTGAGGGACACGTGTTACAATCCTGGGGGACACGTGTTACACTCCTGCTCGGGGACACGTGTTACAATCCTGGGGAACACGTGTTACAATCCTGGGGACACGTGTTACAATCCTGAGGGACAGGTGTTACACTCCTGCTCGGGGACACGTGTTACACTCCTGGGGGACACGTGTTACACTCCTTGGGCTCTTGGGGACACGTGTTACACTCCTTGGGGACACGTGTTACAATCCTGAGGAACACGTGTTACAATCCTGAGGGACACGTGTTACACACCTGGGGGACACGTGTTACACTCCTGCTCGGGGACAAGTGTTATTTCAGCTGTGGTGAAACAACTTTAAAGCGAGGCAACCTTCAATGTTATTCTTTATTATTGAAAACATTTACAAGCATTCAACTAAGAGCATTACTAATACTAATATATCCACGGACCATATCTAAACGATCGGCAAATGACTACTTTACAAATTAATCGCCAACTCGGCACCCGTCCGGCGCCAGTCGCCCAGTCTGTGGTATCGCCGATCGGCACCTATAAGTCAGCGCCGAGTAGGCGCTTTTGCAATGTGGTCATTTGCCCACAGTCTAGGCGACAAAGCTTTAACTTAGATACTTTCTTCCAGTTGGAAGAGGCAAGAGAAACTATGGCGTAAATGTTCAAAAACATGACTTACTCTTTTGACGGACTGCCCGGACACCAACGGCTGTCCATTGAACGTACAGGAACCTTTCGTGTCAATTTCATCTGAGAGAAGTTCAGGTAAGACATGGGATACCTGCCAGATACTGTTCCTATTTCATACTAACAGAACAAGTGAGAGTTTGGCGTGTTTTAGTAAATTAATATGCACAAGAATTGTTCAAGAAGTCAAAGACTATCATCTATGTTATCAATATTTCAATTTACACATTTTTGGGCCCCTAGAACCAAATAAGGAAATAATGATAAATGATCACGAAGATATCTCGAAAACAAGATGTTTAGATGTAGGCGAAAATGTAGGAAAACCAGAAGGAGACTTTCAGCTCATATTGACACATTGACTAACCGTTAAGGGGTAGTAAAGTGAATGCCCCATCATGACAGATGTTGGTGCAAGTAACAATCCCTGCCTTACAGTGGCATTCCTCACATTCCAGAACAAACTTCTCATCAGCTTCCTGAGAAGAGTTAGGAGTCAACGCCTCATGGTTTAGAAAGTTAGATGAGCACAAAATACGTCGTAAAACAATTCAATAATTCATAAAGCTGTCACAATTTAACGATAATTTGCGATCTTATTCAAATGTTCAAACAACGCTTTTTGAACCAAAATTTAAGAGAACTTTTAAGAGAACAATCAACATCTCTCTTTTGAATTTTCCCTACATTCAACATTGGCCATTTTCTGGAGTTTGGGGCAATGATCACGAGACACGAAATTATCTCAAATGCAAGATCTAGCGACTTCAGAAAAAAAGGACAACCAGAAAATGTAAATTGGTTACAGGCGTTTTGTAGCAGGCGTTCGTATCCGCAAAGCACAAAACACTAGCAGGAACGAAAGTTCTCGAAGGAACTGAGCTGAATGTGTGTAGGGTAGTGCGCGCGCGTCAGTAAGTCATGTCACGTGACATACGCGTGACCCTTGCAGTGCGTAAGATCACATTCAGTGTGTAGATTGTACATTCTGCATTTCCCGCGCTAACTCTTTGCAGCCTGTGCGACTGACGTGTATGTAAGCTTTCCGAGTGTGTCAGAATGCGTTCTTGGAAGACCCCAAATAGTCTCAATCTGTTTGCCTTCTTTTTTGACACCTGCAGGGAGTCCCATTCTGTTTGCCTTCTTCCTTGACACCAGGAGTTCCATTCTGTTTGCCTTCTTTCGGCGAAATGGTAGTTGAGGAACATGAATGATTTCAGCGTAAAATAGCCCCCATTAGCCCCCATGGGGGCTACGTGAGGGGCTAGTGAGGGGCTACGTGAGGGGCTAGTGAGGGGCTAATCTTGGTGTCTAGCCCCCCATGGGCGCTAATATACGGTGGGGGCTATTTGCATTATGTAGCCCGCTACGGTGAGGGGCTAAAAAGTTCACGGCCCCTCACTAGCCCCTTGCTGGCCCCTATGCCCTTCACTAGCCCCTCACTAGCCCTCACGTGCCCCCATGGGCTAAATCTTCAATTTAGCCCCTCATAGCCCCTCACAAGACGTTTTAACGAATTTAGCCCCATTAGCCCCCCACGAATTATGTATCTACGCATTTCCGTGAGGGGCTATAGCACCATATGAGGGCTAAAGCCTTCATATGAGGGGCTAATGGGGGGCAATTTGACTAGCCCCCCACGAGTACATTTTTGTCGTCAAAATGTCACCATGTAGCCATCCATTAAACAATTTGAATGCTTTTTCTTCACTAGCCCCTCACTTAGTCCCCTTCGAAACAATTTCAATATTGCCTCACTTCTAAACTGGCCTCACTAGCCCTACTGGCCCTCACTGGCCCCTCACACTGGCCCTTACTAGCCCTCACTGGCCTCACTGGCCCTTTTTTACTGGCCCTCACTGGCCCCTTACTTTTGTCCCTCACTGGCCCTCACTAGCCCCTTACTAGCCCCTCACTAGCCCCTACTGGCCCCTTTGGCCCTCACTAGCCCCTTACTAGCCCCTCACTAGCCCCTCACTAGCCCCTTACTAGCCCCTCACTAGCCCCTCACTGGCCCCTCACTAGCCCCTTACTAGCCCCTTCACTGGCCCCTTACTAGCCCTTCACTGGCCCCTCACTAGCCCCTCCCTAGCCCCTTACTAACCCCTCATGGCCCCTTACTAGCCCCCACTAGCACCCTCACTAGCCCCTCACTAGCCCCCTCACTGGCCCCTCACTAGCCCCCTTACTGGCCCCTCACTAGTCCTTCGAAACAATTTCCTTAATATTACCATTCTTAATCACTAGCCCCTCACTAGCCCCTTACTAGCCTCTCACTGGCCCTTGGCCCCAATCACTGGCCCTTACTAGCCCCTTACTAGCCCCTTACTAGCCCCTTACTGGCCCTTACTGGCCCCTCACTGGCCCTTACTAGCCCCTCACTGGCCTTACTAGCCCCTCACTAGCCCCTCACTAGCCCCTCACTAGCCCCTTACTAGCCCTCACTGGCCCCTCACTAGCCCCTCACTAGCCCCTTACCAGCCCCTCACTAGCCCCCACCAGCCCTCACTGGCCCTCACTGGCCTTACTGGCCCCTCACTGGCCCCTTACTAGCCCCTCACTAGCCCCTCACTAGCCCCTCACTGGCCCTCACTAGCCCCTTCTGGCCCTCACGGCCCCTCACTAGCCCTTCACTAGCCCCTTACTAGCCCCTCACTAGCCCCTCACTGGCCCCTTACTAGCCCCTTACTAGCACCTTACTGGCCCCTCACTGGCCCTTTACTAGCCCCTCACTGGCCTTTACTGGCCCTTACTGGCCCTCACTAGCCCCTTACTAGCCCTCACTAGCCCTCATTGGCCCTCTGCCTGGCCCTCACTAGCCCTCACTAGCCATTCATATTGGATGCACGACCATGGTGTAGTTGCTACGTCACGTGCTAATTATGACATCACATGACATAACCTGTGGCACATCACGTGATATACCTCGAGACATATCACGTGACCTCTCTAGTTCTATCCAGTGCTGATTATATCCAGTGCCGATTTCAATTTTAAATCAGTGCCTCGTTGATCGTAACTAAATCATTTATAAGTATAATTGCTGACGCAAGCTGTTGAGATTCAGCTTGCCTTGCGCGGCGCCCGTACACACACCTATGCGGGCTTAGGAAAGATTCAGCGCGCAGCACGGTGGCGTGGAAATCTCACGAATAATACTAATAGTTATAAATGACTAAGACAATTGTCGGCTGTTGACTCGTACTCGTAGGATGTTACCCTACCCTCCTCTGGACGTCACTTTGCGCTCTCGAGTCTCGCCATCCAGTCACATAAAATAGACGAGCAACGTCCGTCGAGCTGCCATCCAGTCAGAAGAAATAGACGGGCATTGTCCGTCGAGCTGTTGACACACCCTCGTGAGAATCAGTGCCACGTGCACCTCGCTGAAACTTATCTCGGCTGGCGTCGCAGTGGGTTATTCATCGTACGACTAAGAGCAACTGCAAGCAGAGGTAATTTACTTAATTAGTGCACGTGCGCAACACTCGGACATCTTGCGGGTCCCGATCCCATTCACTGTTCCTGCAGAGAGAAGTGCGCGCGGTGGAGGGTAGACCCTTACCAGGACCCTGGTTTATCGCACAGAATGCGATTGCGAGGCAAGCGCGACACCACTGGTGAGTGGTTAGAGGAAGATAAAACCCGCGCCGGGTCGGTCTTCCGAATAAACGGGAGCCTTCATTACCTATGACAATGACCTCTGCTTGCTCTTAGTCGTACGATTAATAACCCACTGACGCCAGCCGAGGTATTTCTCCCATATAAACAGGTATGTGACCCATATAACTCTGGCTGAGTGACGTCACAGATCTAAGGTCAATTTTTCTGTATCCTAAACCTAAATATGACCCTACTAACCAAAAACCCTAACCTTAATCCTGGCCCTAAACCTAACCGTCTGACCCTAATCCCTGATCCTAACCTAACCTTTAAAGCTAGATGCGCTTAACTATAATTTTCTGACTGACGTCATTATCATAGATAATGAAGAGCCCAGAGTTATATGGGACACTAGCCTATAAACGGCTCTGGTGACGTCACAGATCTAGACGTCAATTTTCTGTATCTAAACCTAAATATCAAAATATTTTTATATGGCCCTAACCAAAACCCTGACCTTAATCCTTGCTAACCTTAACAAATCCTGACCCTAACCCCTGACCTAACTGACCCTAACCCTGACCTAACCTGACCTAACCTGACCTAACCCTAACCCTTAAAGCGCTAGGTGCACTTAAATGTATTTTTCTGAGTGAGGTCATTATCATAGATATAATGAAGCTAAGAGCCTAGAGTTATATGGGACACTAGCCCCAGCCGAGATGAGCATCAGCGCCGCGCACGTGCAACACTGCAACGTGGCGCTGATTCTCAGTTCTCACGAGGGTGTGTCAACAGCCGAGCCGACAATTGTCTTTTATAACTATTATTGGTGAGAATTTCAAGCCACCGTGCTGCGTGCTGAATCTTTCCTAAGCCCGCATAGGTGTGTGTACAGGCGCCGCGCAACGCAAACAGGGATATACGTGTTTAGCAAGCTGAATCTCAACAGCTTGCGTCAGCAATTATACTTATAAATGATTTAGTTACGATCAACGAGGCACTGATTTAAATTGAAATCGGCACTGGATATAATCAGCACTGGATAGAACTAGAGAGGTCACGTGATATGTCTCGAGGTATATCATGATGATGTGCCACAGAGTTATGTCATGTGATGTCATAATTAGCACGTGACGTAGCAACTACACCATGGTCATGCATCCAATATGAATGGCTAGTGAGGGGCTAGTGAGGGGCTAGTGAGGGGCTAGTAAAAGGGGCTAGTAAGGGGGGGCTAGTAAAGGGGCTAGTGAGGGGGCTGTAAGAGGCTGGTGAGGGGCTGAGTGAGGGGCTGGTAAGGGGCTAGTGAGGGGCTGGTGAGGGCCAGTGGGGCTAGTGAGGGTGAGGGGCTAGTAAGGGGCTGAGGGGGCTGAGTGGGGGCTGTGGGGCTAGTAAGGGGCTGTGGGGCTGGTGAGGGGCTAGGGGCTGTAAGGGGCTAGTGAGGGCTGTGAGGAGGGGCTAGTGAGAGGCTAGGGCTAGTGAGGGCTAGTGAGGGGCCAGTGAGGCCAGTGAGGCCAGTGAGGGAGCGGGGCTAGTGAGGCCAGTAGGGGCTAGTGAGGGGCTAGTAAGGGGGCTAGTGAGGGCCAGTGAGGGGGGGCTGAGTAAGGGGCTAGTAAGGGGCTAGTGAGGGGCTAGTAAGGGGCTAGTGAGGGATTAGGGAGGCTAGTAAGGGGCTGGTGAGGGCCAGTGAGGGGCTAATGAGGGGCTAGTAAGGGGCTAGTGAGGGGCTAGTAAGGGGCTGAGGGGGCTGAGGGGCTAGTAAGGGGCTAGTGAGGGCTAAGGCCTAGTGAGGGCCTGGTAAGGGGCCAGTGGGGCTAGTAAGGGGCTAGTGAGGGGTAAATGGGGCCAGAAGGCTAGTAAGGGGCTAGGGGCTAGTAAGGGGCTAGTGAGGGGCTAGTGAGGGGGCTGAGGGCTAGTGGGGCTAGTGAGGGGCTAGTAAAGGGGCTAGTAAGGGGCTGGTGAGGCTAGTAAAGGGCTAGTGAGAGAGGCGGTGAGGGCTAGTGAGGGGCTGGTAAATGGCTAGTGAGGGGGCTAGTAAGGGGCTAGTGAGGGGCTAGTAAGGGGCTAGTGAGGGGGCTTAAAACTAGTAAAGGGGCTAGTGATTAAGAATGGAAACAATATTAAGGAAATTGTTTCGAAGGACTAAGTGAGGGGCTAGTGAAGAAAAGCATTCAAATTGTTTAATGGATGTCATAATTTTGACATTTTGACGACAAAATGTACTCTCGTGGGGGCTAACTCATTCAGTCAAATTTAGCCCCCATTAGCCCCTCATATGAAGGCTTTAGCCCCTCATATGGTGCTATAGCCCTCACGGAAATGCGTAGATACATAATTCGTGGGGGCTAATGGGGGCTAAATTCGTTAAAACGTCTTGTGAGGGGCTATGAGGGCTAAATTGCAGATTTAGCGCCCATGGGGAACTACGTGAGGGGCTAGTGAGGGGCTAGTGAAGGGCTGGTGAGGGGCTAGTGAGGGGCTGGTGAGGGGCTAAGTGAACTTTTTAGCCCTCACCGTGAAGGGCTACATAATGCAAATAGCCCCCACCGTATATTAGCGCCCATGAGGGCTAGACACCAAGATTAGCCCCTCACTAGCCCCTCACGTAGCCCCTCACTAGCCCCTCACGTAGCCCCCATGGGGGCTAATGGGGGCTATTTTACGCTGAAATCAGTCATGTTCCTCAACTACCATTTCGCCCTTCTTTCTTGACACCAGGGAGTCCCATTCTGTTGGCCTTCTTTCTTGACACCAGATAGTCTCAATCTGTTTGCCATCTTTGTTGACACCAGATAGTCTCAATCTGTTTGCCTTCTTTGTTGACACCAGATAGTCTCAATCTGTTTGCCTTCTTTGTTGACACCAGATAGTCTCAATCTGTTTGCCTTCTTTGTTGACACCAGATAGTTTCGATATGTTTACCTTCTTTCTTGACACCAGGGAGTCTCAATCTGTTTGCCATCTTTCTTGACACCAAGTTGCCTGTATGTATAATTCATTGACACCAGTTATTCTTCTTGCCTGATTCCTTGACACCTGTTCTCTGTTAGACTGTTTTAACCATATCTTATTCTCGTATTTTCTTGACTCCAGTTTGATTATTTGTTCCATTCCTCAGTCTTTCAGTCATACTTCGTTTGTGAAATTCGATCAAAAGGTTATTTATCTGTGCATTTGTTCTTTTTTTCAATTCTGGTTCATCATGACTTTAAATAAATTTTGAAATATGTTACCTTACGTACCAAAGTATCATGGATTTATAGCAAACCCTGCTTAACCCTCCCATCGTAGGATGGTGATCTAGAAACATGTATTTATACTCACGTAGAGAGAGCCTCTGTAAGGGCAAGGACAGGACTGATGCTCCACGCAGGCACCATGCAGCTCCACGTAGCCCTGATGTCACAGGTTAGTGGCTCTGTTAGTTAATTACTTACCCGTTAATCATTGTACATGAAATAAATCACTAAATCAGTTGCTTACCCGTTTATTATTCTTCAAGAATTTGATCACTAAGATGTCACGTCACGACTATATGACGCGTCAAGATTAGCTTAAAACGCATACAAAACTATAAGGGGACAAAGTTCAGAACATTAAGGAACTTGCAATATGTCGAATACGCTTAAAAGAAAATGAATTCTAAAAAGCTTCCAAAACCAGCTGCGTCCACTGACCTCCTGACAGGAGCAGCCTTTGACACACTCCCCGCTGCACTGTTTGTGGGTAGACAGCTGTCCACATGTCAAGGCACACGTGTTACACAGCTCAAATGTCTGTCCGGGAATCGGGCATACGACAGCTGAAAAATTGGGGTTAAATATAAGTGGTTGCTATGTAACTGCGTGTTGTCATGGTTATCTCTCACCTTGTTTGTTGCTATAGTAATATTTTACAAAATTAGACTTGGATCGATCGGTAAAAACGCGTAAAATTCGACAGAAATTCTATCAAAAGTATATTATGCGCAGTGTAAAATGCCTGTCTTTATCAGTCCCTTCCTAGTTCCTCCACCTATGCATATGCCCACCTATGCTTATGCCCACATATGGGTTACTCACGGCAGTTTGTAGACTGTCTCCAGGCCAGGGGTGGTCCATGTGCTTGGAACACACGTCCTCGTAGTGAGACAGCGCCTCACAGTAGCACTGCCTGTGGTCGCCCATGCAGTGAGTTATGGACCTCACACAAACCTGCGTGAATTATTAATCAGGGGTGGGGGAAGGTAATTTTAATCAGAGGGGTTTTGTGGTGGCAAGTGGAGAAGCACCAATGTACTATGTTTTCCTTATTTCTGTAGTATGTGGAGTAGCTATATTTAATAAAAATGATGTGCGATATTGGGTTGATTCGATTTTCAAAAATAAATTTATACTGTCAGATGGCCCTTCGATTTCTTCCAAAAGTAATTTAAGTTTTCGGATTAATTCCCAAAGTTTCAAATGCTCACTTTGTAGTAATCGTTGGGTGGGACCACTTTGTGACATCGTTTTAGCTCCTCGTCCTTAAATATCACTCCACATATCTCCGATGCTTGGAACTCCGCTGCCTGGGAAAGAATGCTGCGTTTTGCTTAACTTAGATAGGTTAATATAGGCTACGAAAATGGTAAATCATTGTAAAATTATTAAATGTGGAGTGATGGTTACTAGCCTCACTTCTGTCTCTATTTTATCATCAAGGACAATGGGATAATAGTGAGTTAGTGGTGGATCTTATTCGGCTGTTATAAAGCCATTATATCGTCGAACTTCTTTAATCTTTACATATTCTAAATGTGGCAATATACTTTTGACTATATCGTCGAACTTCTTTAATCTTTACATATTCTAACTCTATTATTCACATACCACGGTTACATCCCTGGTGAACCAAGTGTCATCCTCACAGTTCCCAGTAGCCCAGCTCCGTGTGAAGGCCTCTATTCCTGTTCTTATCATCTCATTTGCTGCCGTGAAGTCGTTCGACCTGCAGGGTGCAGGAGTTAAGATATAAGATAGGTATATGATTTTATTTTTCTTTTCGTTTGGTAAATGGAAACGTGCAATATTTTTATTCTTTTTTTTCTTTAGCGTGTTTTCAAAAAAGGGAGGCGTTCATATCATCATTTCCCATAAAAATTATTTCAACTTATAATGCCTTCATTTCAATTAATAGTAACCTGAGGTCGTCGAAGTTTCCGCACAAGCCGCATGTTTTCTTCTGTAGGGACTGAGGAAAAGAGAGGGCGATGTCGCCAGCCGACCACTGGACCTGTTGGGGCATAAAAATGCATAATATTGCTTATAGATGCTGGAAATTGATAGAAATTATCAATAAACTGCTCGTTACACCTCACGGCTGCATAAATTATCTAGCTGTATATTATATATGCATGGAATGATTAAATGGTTATTTAGTACAGAGTCGAGTATTCAATAATTTGATGATTCCATTTAATCATTATTCAATTATTCATGAAAAACTGCCTTATGAAAAAAAGTCATGAGGGAGGCAGTGTTTATGACTATATTGTATGGCCAAAATTATTCAATTATCAATTATATAGCTGGCAAGAACACCTCTTTGAAGAGGTCCTCTCTTGTAAGTTATATAATTAATAACTGATTAATTGTGGCCTCACAATACAGCCATAAACACTGCCTGCGTCATTTCCAACTATTTATCCGCTTCCATGAATTACGTATGGCTGGTAATTAATAATCACTCGATTAGTTGACAACATAGCAGTCATGGAGCTATTCGTTAATTGATATTTATCACTCAAATATTCTTGCAAATGCGTCAGAAACTGATCCTATAATTTCTTTGCTGCCTTTATAAAGAGTGATAAACTCTCCATTTTTCCAGAAGTTCAGTTTTCTAATAAACCTCTCCATTCGCTGACACATATATTTGCAGACACATATATTCGCTGACATATAAATTCGCTGAAATAGATATTCGCTGACCTGTAAGTTGGAGCTGGCTGAGTGTAGGCTGGTTACCCGGACCACGCTCCACCCCAGCCTCACTACTTCCATGTGGCTGTTTACAAATGGTATCGTCTTCGCTTCTGTGGGTGGTCGCAGGGTTATAAGTCGTTACTCTAGTTAACATATGATAATGACGTCATTTTGAACTATCATGGTGTGTGAAAAATGGGGATTTTCCCGAAAAATCCCCAAATTACAACCTCCATCATTAAATGATTGTCTCATCTCACCATTGAAGATTCCAGTGACGGGATCGGTGACATTGGCGTACACGTCGTTGTCAATGGTAACGTGCCACGTTCCTATGGTGACGTGCAGAACACGTGGTGGGCAGTGGTGGGAGGTTGTACACGAGGCCAGGTCTCTAAGGGGGTAGGGGGCGTTCATAATTCACAAATTCCTTTACTTCTGGAACAAGCAGTTACTCATAGATATTAGATTCTTGGTTTTTATTGCAATCTAGCAATCTTGTTACCAAAAAGGTTAAGTTGAGGCTGACACATAGGCATTATTTGGCGCGCTTTCATCGAGTTTCCACCTAACGTTATTAAATGATCTATATCCAGCTAGATGCACTATTTTGTAGGATTTCAGGAGTAAACATTATGTTAACCATCCCGCACCTTTCCACTGATATGGCGAAGGCAGGTTTGTCGGGTATGACATTGTTTATGGGACTGCACTGGGTAGCTAGAGTGTACTGACAAGAGTTGAAGAACGAGTAGAACATCTTGTCAAATGTCCTGTAGAATCCTTGTCCTGAAATATAGGTGTAATGATAATGAATCATAGACAATAAAATCTAAAATAAAAATCATAAGAGCCTTTAATCGTGAAGTTTAATTCATCTTGCCAAGAAATATGGAGATTTTTTGCATTATTTTAGCGTTTAGTAAACGCCGTTTACCTGTTAAATAGCAATGTCCAGAACACGGCCTCTCTTTGCACGCCCACTTTCCGTATTCGCAAGTGCTGTGAAAGACGGTGTTTGTCACAAGAGACACTTGTTTTTGCTTCAATAAATTCTGTTAATATGATTTCAATTGAGATATCAAATATTATGTTATTCAATTAGAATATTATGTTGTCCTTTTTTATTCTGTTCGGCGTTAAATACATACATTTTGCATCTTTGGCCAATTTGCATAAGGAATAAATGTTACAGCTTTAGTTCTTTCTTTCTATATCTAAACGATGATTCCGCAAACTTACCATGTTCGGCACTCTGAATCTCTTCTTTCTCCGGAGACGTACCGTGTTGTCATGGATACACGTGCAATCAGCTGCGTCAACACAGTCTTCATACGCGTCACGTACCTAACACGTGCAATATATTAATGCTGGCATCTTGAAACGAATCTAATGATCCCCGCGGTCTTTTTTGTGTTGTTCATAATTGATTTTCCTAGGTTTATTGATCTTCATTTTTGCTCCAGTGACTTTGTTGCATGCTTAATAATTCTGTCCTTGCCTTTTTTCTCGTTTTACAGCTTCAATTTCTCTGCCTATTATTGTGTCACCAATGCATGATAGCAAGAAGCTTCTAGCTAAACCAGTCAAACCAGTTATAAGAGAATCAATCCAATCCTGACGCAGCTTTAACCACATACTCAACTAAGTTCTAATCATATGAATTTTAAACAGGTTCCCATGGGTAGCTAATCTAGCTAATTTAACCATCAATAATTTTGATTAAAATCGACGTCGCTTCGAATTTCGAACGCACGTACTTTCCCACCGATCTTGAAATGTTGACATCCAATATTATCTGCTGGCAATTTTGATGAACATAAAATTGAAAATCATATTCGATTCATGCTCCTTGAACAAGAAGTATTTAGTAAGCCTTTTGCTTAATGAAGAATTGAGGGAAAAGGGAATTGGACAAACAAAGCTCAAAACAAGATGATATTTCGAACCTTGTTGCCCTGGCAGAAGCACCCGTCTGACTCGTGAGCGCAGTCCAGGTTAAGATGGTAGTTTGAGCAAGTCTGCTCACATCCCGGGTATCGGGCGTGGTATTCCGATCCTTTCGGACACGAATCTGCAGGAGTATAGGGACATGGAATGTTTTGAAAAACCTCTAGCAGCTAGCTGAGCAGGGTGTGTGCCTTTCCAAAGAAGTTATTCCAAAAAAACCTCTAGCAGCTCTGAGCTTTACCAAGGAATTAAATCCAATCAAAATTGTAAGCTGGAACCACTGCACCACAACAATACTCACAATACTGGTGGCAGGGAGTGGGATTCATCCACTCAGTATCCATCATGCACTCATGCGAGAAGGCTGTGTTGAGCGCGACGCACGTGCACTCCAGCAGCTCGCGCTCGCTCTCGCAGTTACACACGGCGGACAGGCACATGTTGTAGTGGTCCTCGGCGCCAGGGCATCGGTCTGAGTAGTCCTGAGATGGGAGGAGTCTTAGGAAACCGAAGTGTTGCTTTCAGAGCCTAGAACTTATTTCTCCGTCATAAGGATTAGTGGTTGGAATTAAGGAATTAGGAAGAATGTATCTAGTGCAAATCGAGTAGCTTGAATGTAGATTTATTTTGCTGAAGAAATCATGTTATTACTTTATTATGCCCGCTTTGAACAGTCAATTTTCTTCGGTGAGAGATGTCCCCCGACCTGTATCATTGGCTGTGCTTAGTCTCACCTTGATTATCTGACAGTCGTGCTTTGCAATTGCTAGTCTGTCTTCAGAGCAGGAAGGAGGTGTTATTGTCAGACTTGAACACGTGTACTGCAAGGTATATCAAGCTTTAGAATGAAGATATTGTAAGGAATCTATTATTCTGACTAATTTTAATTTTCTTGAGAATGAAACCAAGTTTAAAGGCTTTTTATTGATGATTCAGCGATTCTTGGACAGCACCCAGCACCAAACACGTGCCTTTTAAGAACATACTCACATCAGCATTCCAGGCCTTCCCGACCACATCCACACTATCAGTTATTCCCCAGAAAGCGTCCCTCATGTCGTTGTCAGGGATACCATCGAAATCACCACACATACCGCACGTGTGAGTTGCCATGTTTGGGGATACCGTTACTAGGAGAATACCCGCACCGTTCCAACTAATGCTGATATCTGAGTGTGTGTTGCCATGTTAGGGGATACCGTTACTAGGAGAATACCTGCACCGTTCCAACTAATGCTGATATCTGAGTGTGGGTTGCTATGTTAGGGGATACCGTTACTAGGAGAATACCCGCACCGTTCCAACTAATGCTGATATCTGAGTGTGGGTTGCCATGTTAGGGGATACCGTTACTAGGAGAATACCTGCACCGTTCCAACTAATGCTGATATCTGATTGTGGGTTGCCATGTTAGGGGATAAAGTTACTAGGAAATCCGTCCAAAAGTTCGCTAAGCTAGGTAGATGCTAGTAATATAACTTAGTAAGCAGGTATACAAACCTCTAACGTGTAGATAGACACTGAATCCAGCGGTTGCCATGACGATGTTTCCATAACTACGTTGTCCTACCAACTCAGTTACATTCTCTTCTTTCCCTGTGAGGTGTTGGGGATGCTGAGCCCAGGAATAAAATGAGAAGGTTAATGTCTTGAGAGTTTAAACTTGTTTGAAGTATCCTCAATTTAAAGGAAGAAGGGGTTTTCCTGCTTCAAACAAGCCAAGAGGGGCTCTCCTTGAGTCAGTAAGCTTGATTGTTATCATCCTGACTTACAATGATATGATCCTCTATCCTAATGGAGAACTTGTGCGAACTTCTGCTGTGTATGTAGATACTGTACTTGTTTGCAATCCTCATCTCAATCTCGTGTAGTCGCGATATCTGATCCCCTTGCCTTCTCATGTGCCCAATCACCTGGTGTAGTCTTGGATCAGAATTTCACTTGTGATGAGTCCGAGGCAAAGGTCATTGAAATGACTGGATTCAGGAATTTTGGGGATGCGCTTGCTGAAAAAACGAGAACCAAATATTTTATCCTTAGTTACCTAATAAGAGCTGGTCGATACAATTACAATAATACATGAAAACCTACCTGGAATGCCCTCGCAGCACTGCAATCCTTTGCGATCACATAGCTACAAGTCCCTGAATACTCGTAAATTGACCCGTCAAACGTAACGTAGCTCCTATCTCCATACAGAGCACACACGCCTGCGAGGCACAGAAATCTCAATAAGTGTCAATAATTTAATTTGTGTTGCCACCGTGAGAAGAAACTTTTTTTGGATGCCACCATCGATGTTAATATCTCGAGGCTTTTGACGATATGGATGATGGTTGTGGATTGTAGAGCCCTCAAAGGAGAGATTTCAGAGGTTTGATATAATCATGAGCCTGAGTCCTAGTTTTTGATGAGCTATGCAATATGAGAACACTCAGATTACCGTTCCCAGCAGTAAGCAGGAAATTCAGGTATTTTAAATTACAATAATAACGTATTGTCTATCCCCAAAGCAACAGGTAAGTATTGTGTCATCTGGTCTCACATCACATCAAGCGCTAACCCAGCACCATGACGCAAGTCCACAAGAAAGGCTTACTTGTGAGATTGCTAAATTTGATATGAGAAAACTGTTTCGTGATTGAAGGCCGTAAAAGCATACCACTATGCAGCCGAATTATACATCATCAACCCGAATTGCGTGCGTGCTTCGATCAAATATTCTCTTGTCAACGGAAATGCTAATAATTTTTTCGCGCAACTCAAATACGAAAAATTCGCATTAGAAAGAATGAAAAGTTAAAAATGGACATGCCTGAAATTTGATTCAAATGTAACAGAAAAGTAACTTTTTTGGTGTAATCAGTTGCGTCATCGCCTTTTGCTTTTGTAAACCTGGAGTTGTTGGTCCGAAACATCACGAATTCAATTATTGATGATACTAAAGTAAAATAACGCCGCAGTTACCAATAAAGATTTGATGTGGTCTTCAATCAAATTGCAATTAAAATGCCATCAAAAGTTAATCTTATGGTAACCACCTTCAACAGCATTGTCTAATTGTCTAAAACCACTGATTTCCGATCAATAACACAAGGGCACGGTCAATACTTTAAAACCAATCGTTTTCCGAGCTAAAAGTTGATAATATTTCCTACAAGACTTTCGTTGTCTAGTTGAAGCTTTCTCTTGACGCAACACAGTAACACCAAGATGAGAATCTTTCTTAGCTTGGTTTTGATGACCTTGTGCACCACCTCAGAAGGCAGTAAGAAGGTGGAAAAGAAGTACGCCGGACTGGAGAACATAGAGGGTTTGAAGAAACTTCTGGAGACCCTGTCTAACAATGTGTTTGCGACATGCGAGGTGGCTCTGTTCACACTTCCCCGGGGTTACGGCACCGCTTCAGAGGAATGCAGGATGTTTAGACTGGGAGCAGACTCACCGCCAGGCCACCTAGTCACACTGGATTCTAAGGAGAAAGCAGAACAGCTGGAATTCCTACACGAGCTGGGAGTTCCACCTGACGAACGGCCCCCTGACAGATTCAATGAATCTAACTGGATTTGGACAGGGCTACAGAAAGTAGAGAACAACCAAGTGAAAGGGAAAAGGAAGCGGGAAGTTAAGAGGTACGATCCAAATGAGTGGAAGTGGCAGGGCACAGGGAAGTCTCCCTTCGAGTACAGCAAGTGGCCGAAACTGAGGAAGAACGGGCAGCCTGATCAAAGTTACCGCAGGGAACACGAGAAGGGATGTCAGGAGGAAGGTGGTTGCTTCCAAAACCATATGAGAACGGACGGGAACGGGTACTGGGACGACGGGTGGGCTTTTGAAAAGTACCTGTTTGCGTGCGACTACGCAGGGAAGTACATCCTTTCTAACAAGGAGCGTTCCTGGGAGAGTGCTGGAGCATTGTGCGAGGAGGCAGGGCTGAAGCTGGCAATGGTGAGGAGTCAGGAGGAGGTGGAGGAGATGAGGGCAGCTATCCGACACTTCCTGGGGCCCGGGCACCAGAACACCACATTCGCTCCAGGGAACTGGGTGTGGCTGGGAGCAGACGACCTCCACCAGGAGGGGGTGTTCAGGTGGCACAATGGCGACCTCCTCCAGACCTGGGATGTGCCTTGGATGCCAAAAGCAGGCAAAGATAACGCCTCCTTCAAGAAGGGTTTGGACGGCCAACATGCCTTGGCCATGTCCAGATGGGGGCACTTTGACGACTCATTCCATAGGAAGAAGAAGCGTCCATTCGCCTGCCAATGTCCGGGTTCTTAGGACTCAGGGGAGGTCAATGAGATGGAATCTTCCATCCCCACTTGTGAGGCAGTCTTCAAATTATTGATTAATGATTCTTTAATCTTAATATTTACCAAACTGTGTGTTCAAAAAAAAAAAAAAAAAAAGTTACTTTTCTGTTACATTTTTTTGTGCTGGAACACTTGATGTAAATTTCTATGAAAAAGTATGATTCTATGATTTAACCGCTTAAGAATAGGTCATCTCGTGCGGCTCAAAGACTGAAACACGTATGTCGTTCATTAAGATGAACCGCATGTCACATTAGCTTAAAATATTATGAAAGTTTCACGGAGCAGCTGCTGGTGGAATGATCGGCCACTCAACCAGCCATTTACGATGTGAAAGTTGAGTTTGTGCACCATGTGTCTTTAAATTTCTTAGAAATTAGCACCCAAAAATATGTTATGACTTCATGAGTTGCCTGATGGTAATTAGATGTTTGATGATGAAGCATTAGAACATCACACATTAAAATTTTAAAACTACAAGGAAATGTTTTGAAGAATTTCGAGGTATAAGAGCAACTTTTGATCGTAGTTGCTGCCTAACGTGCTTGGGCGTTCCTCAGCTGACTTGTGTGTGATGCAAGCAGCTCGTGAAGGAAATGAAAAGGCTTCCAAATACGAGAGCATCCTCTCACTTTTGTGATGAAAACTTCTCTGTGAGCAACAAAAATCCCCCAATTCTTACGGTAGTCAGGCTGTCCCTCGGATCAATCAAGTGTCTATAATATTAATATGTTTCATGGCCCCAAGGAAACCACCAGAGGATTTTATGATGAATAAATGCCTTCTCACTCTGGGAGCTGTACACGTAACCGACGAGCCGAAGCTTATACAACGGTTGCACAGCTCTCCAAGAGAGTATATTTTGTAATTATTATAACAACCGTTACTGTGTCTGCACATAAAATAGGACCAAGCGAACCGAGAAATTCGTTTGGAATATCCAGGATATAAATGTTGCCTATTTGATAAGGTTGCTGCAAGATGTTAAATTAATGTATGAAAAGTGCATAATATGGTATATTTTTCTCCATATTTCGAGAAATGAGAATGTGCACCTGGACAGTTGTAAGCCTGACAATCCCAGCGGCCGTTGAGGCAGGAGCAACGTCTGCATCCAGCTACAGTGTCTTTATCTTCCCCACTGAAGCATTCCTTGCCTGCATGAATATGGTGTGTTATGATATTGCGTTGAATATTAAGATGGCTGGCCAATTAATTGTCACTTGAGTTTTTAATTCCAGGAATTAGTGCAACGTATTTCTCTGAAAATTTTGTTTGCAGAATTTTTTTGATATTTAAGTATTCACCATTTTGCAGTGGTTCTGAGCGTTTAACTCTTCTTTTCTGCATTATCGAATCAATTTTCTTCCTGACATCTGCAGCCATGGGCATTCCTGAAAGTCAAAAGTTTTGATAACTGAAATTATATACCTATTCATCTTCCATAGCCTTCTTAAACTTAAATTGGAACATATACGAACATATACGAACATATACGAACAGTGAATAAGAGAAAATATTGTTCGAGCGCAGTATGCAAGCTTCAAGTTCATACCGAGGGATCTCCTGCGTTGGCACTGCGGTCCTGTGAAGTTCTCCGTGCATTGACACAGGTCTGGCTCCACACATTGCCCTCCATTCTTCTCAGTGCACTGACACTGGGAATATCTGGCTCCACACACTGCCCTCCATTCTCACACTCAGGCTCGCAGATAGCTGGGAATATATGATGTTGATATACGTTTACCGAGTTAATTAGGGAGCCGTAAATTATCATCGTATGATGAAGTTTAACTCCTGCAACAATAAGAATGTGTGAGACTCACGGCTGATGCAGTTGTGCCCACCCCAGCCTCTACAACACTCTCTCTTTTCCACCTTGACGGTTTTGAAGAGAATCACTGGTGTCTCTATGATAGATCTCCTGAAACAATGATTTCTGTGTTGTATTTCATGTTTTCTTGCCATCCTAATTTCTTTTTTCGTAGCAGACATTATGTTGCTTATCTAACGAATTCCGCGTGTATTTCAATTCTCACCTGACTCTACGACGGGCACAGTACTCCCTTCCCCTCCTGACACCTTTCAATAACGAGTGTCTTGACACTCCTCTTCTCGGTTGTCTTCTCCTCCTCCGTCCTCTCCTCCACCCTCCGACACCACTTCCCTGCTACACCTCGCTTTAAAGGGGGACTATCTCCGAGGGAATGGAGAGACTACTTGCTCCTTCATCAATATCCGATGCGATACTGAAAAGTTATAGAGTTAAAGGAACATCAGATGTTATTGACCGTGATAGAAACAGTTTTTGCTGTTTTTACTTTTTTATTTGCGAAAGAAACAGTTGAAGCCGTTGGTTCGTCAGAGCCATAATTTTTGCGACTGAAAATATGGAATTATTGGTTAGACTCGATTTTTAAAAAATCACAATTCACGAAACATCCATATTTTTCAACAATCGAGTCTAACCAATAATTATCTTGAATTTATTATTCTAGAAAGTATGCTGAACAATTGTTTGCTTTAGATGTCTAAACTGAAAACCATGCGGACCGCTTTATCGCTTACCCAATTGATAGAAAGGTACAGCATGCTAGTAGCACTAGCTTTATCATACTACGCTCAGTACTTCAGTATGTCAGATTGCTTTTCAAATCCACAGATTTGGCTTCGTAGATTTTATCTCAAGATAATATATTGCCACAACTACGAATAATTTGAAAGACAAAAGTAACGTAAAGATCAAGGGTTTTGCATGAACTCCTGGATTTTTCCTAGCATTGATACTACTCACATTTTCCGTGTTTTAAAAATCTGTTTAAACCGATCAGATGGACAGATTCAGCTGTCACGTGACTGTGTTAGCCAATGAGGAGTAGAGGTGTGGTTAACACGTGACTGGTTTAAAGGTGCTATTTCCAAAACACCGGGGCCTCATGGAGGAACAGTTACTGTTATGCATGCAGTTAAACATGGGATTTCGTAAGTGACCCCTCATACCAATTACCACGGACATGGGTAGTAATGTTTATGGATCAATTTGTCCTTCCAAATTAAACTAGCTAACTTGCACTTTGCAGTTATATCTTCTAAATAGCTGCATAATGACTCCTCAAAGCAATTACATGGGTAGTAATGTGTACTTAATTACAGGAAATTTAGTTTACATATAATTAAGACCTAAGGTCTCAAAAAGGGCTTAATTTCATGCACCATAATGCACCAAGACTATCAATGATGCAAGAGACATCTCCAATGGAGCTCACTCTTTGACCCTTTATACGGTCTTGAAACCGTCAAACCTGAATTTGCATACTTACATAGCCTGCCATGTTTCCAAGATCTTTATGATTATCAGCTATAATTACATGGCTGATGAGCCCTAATTTGCAACCATATACTTCAGGTTATGGGCAACAGTCCAATAGTATAGTCTACGACGTGAGTTGCCTACATTTTTTTGCTGACTTAAGGGGGGCGTTCACCCCTCATATTTTGAAAAACACGAATATCCGTATATTTGCGATGCATTAAAGAATGACATTTCAGTCTTTCTTAAATCTAAATCCATATATTTCCAGATATGCCATAATTTGTCTTATTCGTGTCCATTTTTAGGAAGGATTGAGAACTTAAGGAAGGATAGATTAGAATTTGGAACCATTTGCCACTGATTCCTATGGATCGAATGTGTCGAATCCCTCACATTTCTTTCGTAGAACTTAACGCATCGGTAACGAATTTTCATAAATTCCAACTAAACGTACAATGATTCATCCGGTTAACTTGACTGGATGGTGAAGAATTATTCGTTGAAAAGCGGTCCACATTTTATCAATCTGAATTCTGATATATCAGTTATTCCACGCTCTTAATATAGGTACTTTTTAATGACAAATCTAAGAACAGCATTACGTAAGTTCGTGGGAGTATAATCAATTTTTTTAAATGTCCATTAAACCCCTTTTTCTCTCATTCTGTAATTCTGGCCTTCGGGCCACTGTCATAATATCTAGTTATATACATATCTCATGGAGTGGAAATTATGATGCTGGACTTTTATTCAAAAAAATCATAATATCAATACGCCCCTAAACTGGACGTACACCAAGCCTTTAGGCCAGTAATCGAGCGATCTGATGACAAAAATACGTGGGAAATGTTAATTCAACATTTTCCAAGTATTCTGAGACAAATCTAGTCGGTTTCCAGAATCTGTATTTAAGTGCGAAATTTCGATAATTTCTGCCAGATCATACCTTATCCCGTGTAGAAGAAGCTCTTCATATTTCATAAAATTCATTTACTATTTAGCATAGCGAAATCATGGCATCAGTAGAAGAAACAGATCTGATGAGACATCTGGAGATACTGAAAGTCGGGGATCACCTGCAGAACGAATCTTTATGGGTCTCTGGTGCGGGATGACTTCCCTCATCTCTCTGTTCGGGAACACCCTACTACTTTACGCCAGCATCCGATACAACGCAGTAAAACTTGACAAAATCTCCGCCTTCCTCATTAAGAACATAGCCGTAGCTGACCTTGGCTACTCCCTCTACATCACTCTGACCCTGGTCAGCATCATTGCAAACCAGTGGATGTTCGGGGAGGCGATGTGCAGAGTTGCTAACAGCATCCACCTCTTCTTTGGCATTTCAGAGATCTACCTCATCTGTGCCCTGAACATCAGCAAGCTCCACTGTCTCTGGTACCCCTTTAGGTCGCGGGTCAGGACGGCTAGATCAGGGTATTTCATTGGGGCAGCCATGTGGATTGTTGGTCCTGCCACCTACTTCATTCCTACTGGCTTCGTGGGTAGGAAGATGGAGTTTAAGTTAGCGTACTACAAGTGTGAGAACTTCCTCCAAGCCGAGAGTAGGTTAGTTGCCATGCTACTTCCAGTCCTCAATGTGTTGCTCCTGCTCCTGCTACCTCCTGACCGTCTCAGTATCAGTTATCATGCTGATACAGTTCATGAAACGTTCTCGGGGTGTCAACAAACAGAGTGTTGTCACTCTCATTCTCATCTCCACAGCCTACCTCGTGTCCTACCTTCCCTTCGGAGTGTATCACATCTTAACCAATGTTAACCCTGCCCTGGAGCGGTTCCCTGCGATATCACTTCATTTCTACAGGTTCGCTAACATGGTCATATTCCTGAACTACTCTGCTAACCCGATCATCTATGTCCTCTCGATCAGGAGCTATAAGGACTTCGTGCTAGGTTCCATTTCTCACTTCAAGACGAACTTCTCCTCGTTGAGTCAGCCGAGTCACTCCTCAGAGGGTCCAAAGAGCAGAGCACTGTCCAAGGAGAGAAGGAAAGCGGTAAAGTGAATGCTGCAACTGCGTCAAGGTCGGTTTACACTTCCAGTGTCAAGAACAAAACACTCGGAGACATTTCTTTCAATAATCCAAGTTTCGAGAAAAAGGCAGAAAGTATCGAGAAAATTGCTTAAAGAATACGAATGGTAAGAAAAAAGATGAACTGTGTTTAAAACGACAGAAACGAGCACAAAAATGAATGAATCTGAAAAGAACTCAGAGAAAATAATTTCTGGAAAGGAAGAGAGTTCAAAGAGAAAAGGGTCCGAAGAGGCAGACTGTAGCTTGAATAAAAAGTCAAGTAATGGTTGTTGAGTGAGTGACAGGAAAGGAAGTGTTACCGATAAGAATCAATCGATAAAACTGGAGGTAAAGACCTAAAGACTGAAGAAGTTGCCAGAACCAAATTGTGCAGTGGAAGTAGACAAATTTTCAAGTTTTAATTAAAATGATGCAATAATGAGACTTATCGAGAGAATCATGCGTTTTAGACTGGTTCAGATAATATTGGGAGTGAATAGTATCTTTTTGTCATAAATTTCTGTATATATTATGTTCATAGCTTAATAAAATTGTTTTAAATTTTTTGCTGTATTTGCTATTATATGTACATGTTGATGCTGTATTTTGGTGGTAGTCGTAAGATTATTTTCAAATCATCCTTTAAATGTAATCAATTTTCAAATTCTAATCTCTGTTTCATCATTTTGGCATTTGGTTTGAGTAAAGGCACTTATATTAATGGTCCTTTAATGCCATTTCAGCCTCAAGAACTGGGGTTTTCAAGAAGTTATACATCTTGAAACTGGTCCTGATTCAAAATTCTAATGTGCAGTGGCGAATCTAGTCTTAAGCCAATCCAAATGAGACCACTTCAGCAAATGGTATTCGGCAGTTTTCGATGTTTTTCAATCAAGTCCAATTTCACCTTATTTTGTACCTTATAAAGGGTGGAATTCCTGACTTAATGGTACATCAAAAAAATGGTTCATCTAGAAAAATTAAATTTAAAGTCTGACGACCGATGGAACTTACACCTTCTACTGCAGTGTCTGGGTGAACAATTGATTAACTGGGGGCAGTAAAAAAGGTAGTTAATTTAGGGCAGATGAGTTAATGAGGTATGCTATTGGGGAATCAAGTGATTTTTAACCATGTCATGGTGTCATAATGCAACAAAATCTAATAAAAGAGGAATCGGCTCGGCCCACTATCTCTGCAGATAAGACAAATTAGTGATTAATGATATCTGGATAAAATCGCCAGGAGTCGTGGACGATTGAGAACCATCTGGTGCAGCTACTTTGAAAATGGCAAATTCTAATTTAAATTCTAAATCACGTGCTCAGGCAGCTGCTGGCTGATTCGATGTTCTTGTATATAAAGAGACGATGCCAGAAATGGCTTTAGAATCCTCCTCCTCCTCCAATATTGATATCCGATAAAATTTGGTTTTGGGTCGACTTAATGATCGGCTCTTAAAATTTGTTAAGATAGTAGTTTGTGATTGGAATTAATTTTCATGGTTTAGTTTATAATTTCGTAAGTCTTAACGCCTATAACTACCATTTAGCAATACTTTCGGGCTATCGTCGGATTTAATAAACCAATTAATATTTACTTTTCAACTGTTGATTTTAGAAGGACATATAATGAACTCAAGCATGGAAGTTGGGACGGAAGTTCTGAACAATTCAGCAATCTTCAGCACCCCACCCTCCGAGCCAGAACGGATTCTAATCGGTATCTGGTGTTTTGCTGCCTCCACAACCTCCTTTACCGGCAATCTCCTCCTGCTCTTCACTAGCTACCACTACAACGTCGTTAAGATAGACCGGATTTCAGCGACTCTTATCAAGAACATCGCTGTAGCTGACCTAGGATTTTCCTTCTACATTTTGAGCACCTTCATAACCGTCACTCAAAACAACTGGATCTTCGGGAAGGTCGCGTGTAAAATCGCAGACTTGTGGCACATCTTCTTTTCCGTCTCGGAAATCTACCTGATCTGTGCTCTGAACACCAGTAAGCTCTATAACCTGGTGTTTCCCTTCCGAGCCCGGGCTTCCTCAAGTCGCACAGGACGGTGTCTAGCTCTCATGATGTGGTGTGTGGTTCCGGTGTTCCACTTCGTTCCTACCGCCGTCCTCGGGAGGTTCCAGGAGTTTAGGCTTGCTCACTACAGGTGCATCGGGTACTTTGCCTCCAAGAAGATGCTTGTAAAGCTCTCCGCTAACGTCATGTTCCTGTTCTTGCCGCTGTTTGTCGTGATATTCACCACCATTGCTATCTATTGGAACGCTAGACGAATCAGGAAACTCAAGATGAAAAGCGTCATAACTCTGATTTGTATCTCACTGTGCTACCTCGTTTCATTCCTTCCCTTTGCCTTTTTCCACCTCATAACAACAATGAGCCCGAAATTAAAGAAAACTTACGCAGCCCAAACTTACGGAAAAAGACTCATCTACTACCTGTCATTTATCAACTTTTCAGCAAACCCCATTATCTACGTTTGTACCATAGCAAGCTATAAAGATTTCCTGAAGGACGCGCTGATTACAGTTAAAAGTAAAATCACATTTAGTAGTCAGGGGAATCGGGATTCAGCTAAGTCTAACTACAAAACGGATAAGATAAATAGCAGGCCTGGAAAGTCGGTTCATCTCAAGCAAGGATTTATTTCAAACAAGGCGCCTGTGACGAAATCATTTGCCAATGAGCAAGGTAGAGCAAATGAGCAGGTTAAAACGAAGGGCTTGTCCCTTGCTGCTAATGGTGTCGGTAATGGAAAGTTTCAAAGTGAAGGGCAAAGGTAGGTCTCAAGCCAAAACCCCAGTTAGGAGGCCCAGAGGATCAGCTTGGATCCCAACCAGGGATTGTTGGCTCACATCCAGGGATTGTTGGAAAGGACAGTTCGTAACTGTAGGTAAGTCAGGCAGAAGTAACAATGACTATATTTGAGCTCGGAATTCTTTGCTGAGGTCTCTTGTTGCATTGTGGTATCGTACCAAATCGAGTCTGGCGGAACCCTTACCCCTAGGCCGTCTGCTGTTCTTTACCTTCCAAAATGAAATGACTAGCATTACTTACTACTTTTTATGATGATTTAATTCAATATATTGACCAATTTAATATTATTCCTGAGAAACTAAAATTTCCTATAAAACTCATCAATAAACATCAATACACTTATATGATTTCGGTTGTTTGGTTGTATTAAAGATAAGTTGATGAGATTCGATACTTTACCGGGGGTTGAAATGGTTAATTGATGGATCTTTGATGCGCCTTTTTCGCGCTAAATTTATTAAATTTATTAACCTATTTGTGTATGATTTGTGTTGTGTTCTACTGTTGCTTTCTTTGTTTTCAAATAATGTTGTATTTTGTTCTGGCCCATCATTTGGCATCAATTTATGGCATTTCAGTGGGCGTTGACTATTTAGTGAAAGTCATCTTATTGTAATTAATTATATCAAATCAAACTATTCAAATAAAATAATAACAACATCCAATTAACATATTAATTTCTACAATTAAATCAATCAACAGATAAATCAAAATGAACATTTAAATGTTAAAGGCGGCTAAAAAGCTTTCTCATTCTTAGATGTCTGTAACACGACAGCTGACATCTCCCTTTACCTTAACATTAACCCTGACCCGGACCCAACGTCTGCTCGGAGATGAAATATCGCAAGATAAAGTGGCTTGAGATGAAATGTTTGTTCCCCTGGATGGCTTGCAGAGTTAGACTGCACTAACCGATCTGCACAACAGCTGACTATATGCGCAATAGGTTTAAGTTTAACGTTATGTCTGATACGAGAGCGTTATCAGATCAGAAGCTTCCGAAAATCACGTGATTATCGTCGTAAGCTGACTGTTAGCTCACACCCTTTTTGGTCGAAACTCTTCATAAATTCTCAAACAATGTTATCATGCCAGCAACACGAGTAAGCTTTCCAGTCGGCTATGTTTAAAAATAACGTAAATAATAAATATTTCTGAAACATATCAAAAAAATTCCCTTATCCCTGCCATTGTGGCGCATGATTCAATATCGTAATTTAATCATTTAATCGGATTGAATAATGAATATGAAAACTTACTACATTAATACGCTATTTACATTAAAATTACAACTTTACTTTACTATACTCAAACATATCAAAATCGTTTACAAAAAAGTGATTCAAAAAGTTTTTCAAATCATCTGATAGTTGCGAAACATAAAAATCTATTTCTGTCTCTTCGCTAGATTTATTGTTGTCCCCGGCACTGTTTGTAAGTTTGAGGAAGTACGCCCGATCGTCCCAGAGTCCTATAGTATCGAGTAAGGACCACAGTTCCCAGGGTTCTTTCTCCAGTTTGATGATGTAGTCGAACTGCTGTATGCACACGTTACACCACTCAGCGGCCGGGGCCCAGTGACCCTCCCAGTCCTTGTTACCGAGCTCAGCTCTCTGCCTGGGAAGGATGGGAAAATGTTTAGATCCAGAGAAAACTTTCAAAATCATCCTACGCATTTCAAAAATACTGGTTATATTATAAATCTGATTATACTGTTGAATAACACACCGACAATTAATGTTTGATAATACTCTATTACTTGTGATACCTTCTTAATTGAATAGTTCAAAACTTGCCATTTAATCTCGTCATTTATAAAGTCACTCACGATTTGATCTTAGCAACCAGCTCTGAGAAGGTAGTGTGGGGCGGATTGAGGTAGGGGTTCTCTGGGTTTTCAGTGAGAGGAGTTATTTTGTCGTGCTTTTTTCCAACTGAGATCTGACCTTGACACTGTCGAATTGTATTTTAGTATTTTAAGGAATTGTATTTTGTGGCAAAAACTCGAGTAGAACGTCATGCAAGGGGTAAGGGAGACGTTTTCTTCTTAGTTGACGTGAGAATATCTTTCTCCTGACCATAAACGCTTAAAAAGAAGTAGAGTATTAGAAATTTATGATCATGTACTCATATTGCAACAATTCTACCTACCCAGTCAAGGGCCTGTTGGAATTCCCTTCGGAATTCTTCTTTTCTCCCAACTAAAAGGGGAGGGATCGGTCTTTTCAGTACGGTATCTTTGTGCATGCCGACTTGTATCATTTCCCAACATGTCTGTGACATCTTCCAGAAACTGATCTGTCGTTGGTTTGTCAGTAACGTACATGTGTGCGCACATCGATCAAATGCTCTAAGTATCGAAGCTTGAAGGGTAAAGACATGCAATTTACAGTGAATTTCACTGTAAATTGCACGTCCCTATCACCGCTCCTTCGATCACTCCATGTGCATTGTGAACGTGTACAAGTTTGTTTACAAGTGTTGTACTTTGAGGGCTCGCCTCTTCAAGGATGCCTATAATCTATAAACGGCAATCATTCCATTTCCCATTTAGATTATTTGAATTATGGTGCCGATTTAATGAAATTATGATCAATTAACTAGCAGTCTTCAGATTCAGGGTTAACCTCTAGCTTTAGTAAGAGAACTATTCTACTTTTTAACTTACAACTCGGACGATGGGATTCCGGACCACAGTGAATCGGATGGCGTCTTCGTTTTCCTTGCCGTATTGTGCTCTGTTGTTGAGAATCTTAGATGGGTTCTGAAATTGTAGCATATCGTAAGCTAAATAAATTAAATAAAAAAGTCATTCTATGGTTAAGTACAATTGGCCTTCCTCCAATTATCAAACCAGTACAATTGTCAATACAAAGACTGTTGGAAATAAACATAACATAACATGAACCCGCCTGCATTTTTTCATTCGCTCCTCATCATTTATATCAATAAAGTTATTGATTAGCTTATTGAATAACATATGAGTTAACATAAAAGTTAAATTATTAATTAACTTATTAATTACCAACCTGGTTACCCTATTAGTTGATTTATAAATTAATTCATTAATTAACGTATTAGTCAACTTATCTATTACTTCTTAGTTAACCTTTTTATTATCAACTTTTTGATAACTTTGTTGATTAACTTGTTAGTTAATTTATAGATTAACTGATTAGCTAATTAACTTATTAACTTATTCAGAACTAACCCACCCCAAGAGTGTACTGATGTAGTAGGTTGATGTGAGGATCCTTGGCATTTGGATCCACGTACTTGTGTACCCAGTAGTTTTTCCAGGTTGTGCTGCCAGCCTTGTACGTTGGACACCATGATATCCCGCTGTATGGTAGAAAGATTAGTAGATTAGCATTCCATGGAGCTTTTGTACTTTAGTACTTTGTTCAAAATTTATTAATGGTTAAATCTAGGTCAATTATATATCATCGTGGTATTTCATGTCTTTTTTGCGGACAATTTAGAATAAATAGCGCTTTATTTTAGACAAAGTTTTGCTTTACTATGCCAAAAATTTGTATATTTGTGCTAGTTTATAGCAATGAGCATTACCAAATCATACTTACTCGAAGCTGTACAGAACGTTTCTGTTGGAGTTAGGAATCCGTCTGTCGTGACAGATTGACTTGATGTGGTCTCTGCGAGACTCTAGGGTCTTCTTAATCGCCTGGTCAAATTTTGGTGTCGTTTGCTTACTGTTAATTTTGTTGGTTCGAGATATCACAATGACGTGAACGAAATGTGGTTTAATTATGAAACCAATCTGATATTTTCGAAACTCTGGCCTGCTGCTGGCTGCTGCGCCTCAAAAATACCAAAATTTCTGCATGAAAGTTCATTTAGATTTTTTATAATACCGCCAATAGTTCATTGGCTCGATTTGAAGATTTGAGAGCTTTTCAGTACTGACCTGCTTATTTTGTCTGTATATTTTATCAATATCTGGAATCTTAAGGGAGTGCCATTCTATGTCATATAGCTCTTTGATGCTTTTACTCAGCTCCGAATCTGAAACAATGAACCTACGTATTACAATTAATTAAATTGGATTACAGCTGTTATAGGCTGTGCAAAGGATTAGCTGCGTCTCCAGGACAGTGGACATCAGTGACCAGCTGCTGCTGATAGTATTGAAATATTGAATTCATTATACAGTATACACTACTTCGCTTTCAATAGAATTACTTGGTCATGAACGATTGAATAATGAGATATAGAGTTTCACCCGTCAAATATATACCATGAATAATTCTTAGGTGGACGTACAGTGTACAAATCCAAAGATTCCACAATTATACACGTCTATGAAAAAGGAATCCTTTATCCTTTGATTATTCCACAATATAATTCCACGTAGTATTAGAAATTTCCACCGAAAATTCTATGGAATCAATTACCGTTGAATGTTACCGTGGATACTGACCCACAGCGAGCTTTTCTACACTCTGAGTTTTCAGTTCTCCTCAAATCTCATTTTATCACAAAAGATGTTCAATAGGAGAAAAGCTTGGCACCTGTGTTCTGCAAGATGATCACGCTCAACTTAGCCTTAATGCTACGTGTCAAAATAAGCTCCCGGCTGTCCCCTTACTCAGTCCTGGCTTACTAACCACGGCTTCCCATCAACCCCAAGTCTTACCCTTTTCATCATCGGGCTCAGGTTCATCCTTGGTGTCACTGGTGTCACTCTCTTGTGTGGAGTCTTCTTCAACTGACTGATTGTCGGCAACCTCCTCTTCCTCCTCTTCATGATCGTCTTCTTCTTCCTCACTCCCTTCCTCCATCTCCTCCTCATCATATTCTCCCTCGTCGTGTCCTCCTCCCTCAGTCCCTCCTTCTTCGGCTTTCTCTTCACTGTCATCGACTGAAACGTAGAATCACGAGTGTAATCATTGATCCTTGTTTAACTAATTCCTGTTTAATTCCTGTATCATAATATATCATGATATCATGTTGCAGCAACTATTTAAATGATTCGTTATGTTTCAATGTTGTGGGATGGTTGCAAGCGCCTGCACGTGCCGATTGGCCCCCAATATTGTTGTCTTGATTTCCTTATGAGGTTATTATAATTGATTAATTTCATGTCAATTACTCAATTACCTGCTTGTTCTTTATCAACGGTGTCAATTTCACCAGAGGTTCTATCATCATCTGGAGAGGCTTTGTGTTCTTCATTGGTTTTATCAACTTCAACCGGGACTTCGTGATTTATGGTCTCTGCCACTTTTTCTATCTTTGTATTCTCAATACTGATTACTTCCACCTCATTTTGCTTTACAACAACTTTATTGTCTACGACCTTGATATTGTCGGCTTTGACGACCTTGATATTGTCGGCTTTATCAGACTTGTTTACTGCAGCATGATTATCTGTGTCCGCCTCAGGCAAATTCTTCATTATTCCTGAGAAGTTGAGGAAATGAAAGGGATTTAATTTATAAAGGTGGATCTACTCAAACTTGTAAACACAAATCTTATAGCCAAACATGATGCAAATAATAAAATGTGTAAATATGGACTGGTTAAAATTGATTTTTAACTGTTTCTTTTTGATCTGCTGAATGACGCTTAAAACTAGCATGTTTTATGAACTGCTCTGTTATTGCTCACCTATTATTATTAGAGTGACAACAGCTGCCATAAGAACTTTCGTCTTCCTCTTGAAAACCATTTTGACCATTTCAACAAACATATTATGATCTTAGTGTCCGACAGTGAGGCAGTTCCTACAAAATAGTTCGTCCTAATTTAGATACAAATCAAGGAGCCTATTCATTTTAACCCCCAAGGGCGTAACCCGAGGGATTTAACATGAGTCGGTGATGAAGTAATGAATATTGGATATGGTATAACTGCATTATATTTAGAAGAATCACTACAAAATCAGGCTTAACTGTACGAAATAGTAGTATTATGTAACAGAGTAACAAGTTAGTTAATTATGTTATCTATCGACCGCATCGCATGGACTGAAGGACCCAAATGCTTGACAAAATCGTTAAATAACCTAGAAAGCTACATTGTCAAATTCTACGTTCTTCCTTCACACTACTGCGCATGATAATGGCGACATATCAAACTGCATATTATCGAAGGAGAGCTGTTGAGTGTTGACCGTGGAAGCTGCTGAACGATAACAATATGAAAGTGGAGAAGTCAAGGTCACATAACATATTAAATAAAGGTCACACGCGTTCTACCTTAACTCCCCATAAAATTAAAATGGAAGTTACATATTTTGTTGAATTAAAACACCTGGTGCACCCATGACTCTCTTTTTTCTGAAAAATTTACCTTAGAACTAGAGAATTCTAACCATGTGTGTCTCTATCTATACATTTGATATAGCTCTAGTATAAAATCTTTGTGTGGGATAACTTCGAACGTCAGTTTGACCAAACACTAAAGCTGAGAGAGAGAACCGCGACGTAAAACTGCGAACTTTTGTCAGAGATATGGGGTCGTATATGACGGGTTATCACACCTACTTAGAGCGACTGTGTGCGTTGTAAAATACGCATGTGTCAATATATGAAGCAGCAAATCAACACAATAATTCATTATGTGATCAAGTTACACTGATCTGACACTTGTCGGACGCGCGCAGGTAACAGCTGTTGTAAGGGGAGTGGAGAGTTGGAGACGTCATTATCAGGGTGTAACGTGGTACTTTGGTGATGCGTTAGTGTGACAGGGGATCCCGTACTAATCAGTCACGGTTAGTGGCACAATGTATCGGGGACACATGGTATGATAGCAATGTTATATAGGGAAACTTACAACTTGTGTACTTGTGACGATATCAATATATTATCAACCAATTCTGAGACGTAATTCTAAGACGTGATCATGTATTTTTAATGACGTTTTGAAGTCATATAAACTCGAATATTGTGAAATCAACGCGTCATCAATAAAATTATACGCATTTGCTAAAGAATCTTATACTCTTTCAACAATGCTCAAGAGAAGGTCTGCAAACATGCAACCAAGGAAAAAAAGGAATAAAAGAGTTCACAGCAGCTCAGTCATTCTTAAATCTTATACTTAGCTTCTTATTGTGTATTCTTATGCGAAGTAGAAGTACCTTTCTATGTACTTCATAATGTGGGTATGATCGAATGAAATAGGTGTATAGTAGCGAGGGTTTCAACTTGATGACAAGCTTGTTAGTTCTAGTAAAGTAGTAACCCTCCTATACATTTTCTCTCTTGCATGTGGTGACATTTTACAGTGTTTTTAGTCATTGTCTTTAAGGAAAACGTGGGATCCTTTGTAATTCTTCTAGATTTTAGGAATTCATCCAACTTTGCACTGGATATACTGTATTAGTGTATAACACATACGAGGTTGCTATGTTATGTGGTCCAGTAAAATATTCCACTGTCAAAAATCAGTCATAAGGACTGTCATAAGGAATAAATACCGAAGTAAATTTTCGACGTGTTCTAAATTAAAAAAAAAGGAAAATCAACAAAGGATCCGCCGTAAACGTATTTACTATTTAGCAAGATCTCTCCAAAAGGAGTGCACAAAAATACTTAAATGTAGAAATACGACAAATTTCAGTCGTATTGCGGTAAAACACACAGCTAGGTCAGTCGGGTTATAATAAGTTCTTAAATACCACCACGGAACATCTATTGTCGATAATTTACAACCGTGACTAGTGCAGCTAAGTACTGGGAATAATCCGATAATTGATAACAGCTCCAAGTCGCGCAAAAGTCATGCCTGAAACAATACGTCACAATAATATCTTGGTTTAGAATGGCTGAGTGTTGGCGCCGAGTGGCCTATTTTTTTTCAGTGAAATCGAGGATCACTTCTGGCGTTTTGATAATACGCACGCAATGCACCGAAAGAAAATAAGAGAGTAAATATAATGAGCCCAATATTTTTCACAACCATGTGGCATGTGCAGTTGTATGCGTAATCATGCGTTATATGTAAGTGTCTATTTTGGATGTGCAGCTGGCGAATTGTACCAGATGAAACCTTCCGAAGTTTCGACAAGGAAAGAATCAACGAGTTGCAAAATGCATTGTTCCAGCTTACAAATTAGAAATTTTGACAACGAGAAAAGTGTTCAAAACGCGATACTATAAGATATCATGAAAACGATTATAAACACGATTTTAAGATACTAAACTGGAGCGCCCGAGGGACGAGTTTGTAATGTGAAGGAGTGTGTATAATCCGAAGGAGGCCGGAGGCTGCAGGGTTTTAATCCAAAGGTCTGCACTTATTCCAAGTTAAGGTGGCTCTACTGTTCAAAATAAATGATTGCTCAACATGTTCGATGGGACATAATAATATGTCCCCTGAAACATGTTGAGCAACTTTCTGCATATTATGCAGCATTAGAAAACTTTGTTTCCGTGGCTCATAATAAACAATCACTGAACCGCTAAAAAGACCGTCAAAACGAAATACACTGCCAAAACTGGGATAATATAACGCCGCGTTCCCTGGATGTTATCAGTTCAAATATAACGTATAACGAGGACTGATATAATTGGTAATGTCATAGGAATATAACGAGTGTGTAAGTTAGTCATGTTAAAGGACCAATACACTATACTGAAGTTGCCGATTTTATTTTACTACCAGCTTCATTTCATAAAATTATGCAGATTAGTGAAGACCCGAGCTCTCTATCTGCTTTCTACACGGAGTTACAGCGATATTAAGTGTACGTAATTTGATCATGCTGCTACGTCATAAATCACTGATTCGCAGGAAGAGGAATGTATCACGCACTGCGTAATATCATAGTTTACATAAGAACGTAGTCGGAAATTATTGTTTGCTTGTCATTTATTTTTCCACCCTGATAACTAATATTTTTGACGGACAATAATTACATAGTTTGGAATGGATATTAATTACTAGGGATCAACTAACTAATTAGGTAATAGTATATTTGCATTACTGATTAATATGGTATATCAAATCAAAGGAAGTGAGCAACTGAGCCCATTAGCTTTATGAATAGTACCGTACAGATAGGAAATTAACTCCAACTGCTCTAGTGTTTTACTGGCTCCGCTTCTAAAATCAGTTCAGAACTCAGGTTTCTAGAGCTAGAGTATGAACTATGAATACTGTAGGTACTGGTCTGGAGTCCATGGAATCCACTTAGATTCATTCTTCAGAATGGTCAATGGACATGTCAAGTTTATTGTCAATGGACTATTGAACTTATGATTTCAAATGTCCCTCATTGGATTTGATCATTCACCGTTAGTTTCAATCCTATTAGATGGCTTTATAATTACGTACTTGGGCCCATCAGAAATTTTAAATTATAGGACTTATGATGTTCATCGGACCACCATTACCACATCAATATTAGCTGAATTTTCTTAGCACAGTTAGATTGCCCAGAAGATACATTGCGTTTGTTTAAGAAGTTAAAAAAGTTAGAAACATCTTAATATTGCAATGATGGTTGTCAATAAATCAACCCATTACTATACTTAATTGGACCAACTTTTTGGGAATTTGGGGTGTCAGATGGGCTCAATTGGACAATACTATCTATGATCATCGGATGTTTCGACCGACGACTCTTGGAAGTGACTAAAACCTTCAATATAATATGATACCTACAATATAAAAGACAAGATTTGCTAATTTTACCGCCTATAATATGTATGATTCAGAAGCATTTGCTTCATTATTCTTCAAAGATGTTACCAAATAAGATAATTAGCACAATACTAGAAACCAGTTGGTATCATCCATAATCACTAATTTGAGTAAACAATGAACCCCTGAACCAAAACAAAACAACACAACACACATCATTATACAGTGTTTATACAGCGCTCAGAGGCGTAGCAGCACTAATTGTAATCGATAGCAGTGATTTATGACGTATCATAGCGGAATACAGAGTTACACTTTACACGCTTGTATCTCAGAAATTA
>WFMF01000848.1:0-35622 GCA_011033025.1 Beroe forskalii | reverse complement strand
TATATTTCCATCTCACTGGATCATCAGCAGCTGCTCACTGCTCAGCTGTTGAACTTGTTTTGAGTAGTGTAAAGTGTTTTTTGTATACTGCTGGCTACAACACCGCTCATATAGCTGTTTTAACGCCGTACACTAGTCCGATAGCCACCAAAACACGCCTCATCAACTCATCGTAGCCACCAGAAAGCCGCCAGCTGTCAACTGAAAAGGGCGATAATTACGTTTTAACTCCAAAATATGGCAATTGTCATGCCTACATACTTACATATTATCTCTGGATAATTTAGTAATTTGTGTCTCCTCTAATTCGGTAATTCTAATTACTTGAGTGACAAGTCAGTGTGGATCTACGGCCTACCGAATAACTGTGACAGATCGAACTGCAGTTTTGTGTGCGCGGCGTAAAGACATATAAATAACATGTCTGTACGCCGCACAAACTTACGTCGTTCGAACTGCCCTGTAAGGATGCCTAAAGTACTTGCCTATTAAATGTTGTGAAGAACTCGTTCAGCAATTTACAATGAAACCCATTCACGTGGTAGGTATGAACTTGTTGTGCCATTGTTTCTGAGACCTTCAAAATAAAAACTTGATGACGTCATCAACTCACCATTCTAAACCTCCATAATGACGTCATTTTCCAGGAAAACATAGCACTCAATTAGAGATATATATTGGGTGGAAGCCCTTGACTACCTACACAATGTATAATATTCGCTCAGAAAAAATAGGCGGTTAAGATGACGTCATTAACAATATTCGCGCTGCAAAATTGTTGAAAATAATCGCCTATGGGTGGGGTATAGACTGTGTACATCGCAGTCAACAGTCTTTGATACAAGAGTTCTCGCCGTAATTAAATTTGATACACGCGCCTACAGTTCCATATTATTTCCCCATGTTGATATTTAATGTCTTTATCGTGTAATGACTTTATGTTGTAGTGTTGGTATCTGTTTGTGTATACATGAGTACATGGCATTACAAATCACGTTGGCAGCAACTCTGTACTGTGGCTTGTAGATTAAAATACTCAGTAAAAAGTAGTTCCTTAGTTTATTCTGTAGTCACTAAAAAGTAGTTTCTTAGTTTATTCACTTCATATATTAAGTTGAGAGCCTGCTAAAACTCAACATGAACTCTGGCTTGGTGACGTAATCAACTCACCACTCTTTTCATGACATTGACGTCACATAATAAGTTATTATGTGACGTCATTACCAGAGTGGTGAGTTGATGACATTAGCACCTACCAACTTATCTCGGAATTAGGTGTGAAGATAACACTTAGCAAGGAGATTGGTACGCTTTGATATGGATTTACAGCGCGACTCCTTTGACTTGTTGATTTTAAAAGGGTTGATTCCAACCGACTTCCGAGTATTATTTGTGTCTCAGAGAAATGTGTGATTTTCAGTGTTCATGTTTATTTTCGTATGTATCAGGTTGCTGAAATTTGAACGTTCTGAAATGTAGGACATTGATAACCCAAATTTCGCATGACTTATAACAGGTGCAAACTTCTTTTTATGACCTTTCCTTTTATGACCCTTCTCATTATCATTATGACCTTTTGATGATCTTTTGAAATATATTTTCATTTACATTGAGCTATTTTATTTACATCCAGCTATTTTGCCCCAGGCTATGGCTATGGTCATCTATCATTCCATGACCATAGAACTATTAGAGTTTGTATGTGCTTTTCCATCCGTGATCGCACCATGACATTAGAAATCGGTGATCGTATGACTCCCAACTGATTCTCTACTGACCCCCTGCTGACCCTGCGATGAACTTGGTCAGCAGCGGGTCAGCTGGGGCCAGGGGGTCATTGGCATACTTTCATACGACGAAATTTGTATGTGACTTTCCATCCGTGATCGCACCGTGCAAGAGATCACTTTTACATCCGCCCGCCATACAGGACCTCATAGAGGAAATCATTAAAACTCTTCTGCATGTTAGATTCTAACTTTAGTAACTGTGTACTTCAAGATTCAACTCTGCAAGCATATCAGAGTTGGTTGCAACGGTTTCCATAAAGTTGTGTTTGAAATGCTTTCTCGGAAGAAATCAGTTTTTTGACTAGTCTTCTTTGTTATTCATTGTGTAATATTTAAGTTTATCTACTTGGATGCTTTTGTTCAAAGACTTCCAAGAGCGAAAGTTTTATGTTTTAGCCAACTCCTTTGGCCATTATTGCTGTCCATTATGTCGTAATTCCCGGTCAAACTCCCTGATAATCAGCCAACTTGATGATAATTTAGTGATACTCCTGTGACTCATACATTGTCATCACTTCAAAGTAATTAGTGTCATCGCTTGAAAGTGATTAGTGGCGTCATATTTAAGTGATTAACCTAAAGTCACATTAACGTGATTAACGTGACGCTACATCCAATCCCTGTTTTCCTCGAACCAGGTGTTGAATGTACCATTGAGCTGCAGCCGTCTCCACTTCATAAGTTACTAATACACTCAACACTGAATCTAGACAGAGTGTACATAAATAGGCGGTGTGACGTCATCAATTCACCATTCTAACCCCTGATAATGACGTCATTTTAACGTCTCCTCACTTCTATATAATCTACAAATCTCAGAGCCTGATTGAGTGAGCCAGGAATGTTGTGAACAATGACCTATTCTTGGTGTGTACATCAGAAACTACGTATATTAATCTGTTTACAGAGCTCCAGACATGGGTTTTAGACAGGATGACGTCATCAACTCACCACATTAATCCCTGATAATGACGTCACTCTCTACTGCATATTGGTTTGTGTACGACCAGTCTCAAGCCCGTGCTTTATGCTACCTCCCAGCTACCTGCTTTAGTCCCTGTACTCCAGAAGTAGTCAGTCACTGTGTTTACTTTGATGGTGTTTTGTGGGGTCTCAGGCTTACCGGACGTTTTGGAAAGGTCCCATTTCCAAGGACATCTGGCTCCTCCAAAAGTCTTCTTTTCTTCTTTTGCGGTCACCGGTTTCTAGTCACAGCACCAGAGCTGTGTCTCTGTCGCCGGGTCCCCAGAGGCAAACTCCTGTTAGCTCGACCCCAAGGACTCCCTGTATATAACAATAAACATACTTACCAATATCATAGAACTGCAACTAGACACGGGAGTCTAATGTCAGTTGCTACCTGGAGCGCTGCAAACTCGAAGAGCAGACAGGGACCAACGCTCAGGCCAAACCCATTTGTTCTGTATTCCCCTCCGGATAAATCCTGTGTGGGATGTCAGAACTTTCCAAATTAACCTTAAAAGGTCACCAGTGATCCATAAACAGGCTGTTCCTCTCAAAACGACCTATTTGTTTCATAAAATGACAAAAGTGGGGGTTACCCCTGTGACACTTAATAAGTCTGCCAAAGAGTATGACCAAACTGAGTTTACCATTCTGGTTTTCAAACGTTATGATGAACTCGCCAATGAAATGGGAGGGACAGTTCTGGGTCCTTGAGAAGTGACAAGGACCCAGAACTGGCAAACTCGCAAGCCGGGTACTTCCACTTGTTCAGGGATCCAGTATTATTCCGCTATGTGAGTCAGGCTGATATGAATCAGTACCTGTCTGGAATAAACCTGGGGAATAAACCTGAGGGCGATTAAATGCTTGATGCTCCGTTAATTATGATGTCGGATGGGATCTTGATACGTAGTATACCCAATCCCATTGTTCCAATGGTCAAATTCCAGTAAAACCAGCTCCAGTGGCTAATTTCCGTTAAATGGTTCATAGCTGAAAATGTACCAGGCGTTCAAGAAAAGTTGATTTAGTTTCTCTTTTTCCGCTAATCTGTCCTGGACAGTTGTGACCTGTGACCTAGAACAATTTCCATAGGAATAGAGTCGCATAGTCGGCACTGGCTGAAAGAAAATATTTCCAGGTGCCGTCAAGTGGAATTCCGTAAAATGCAACCTAATTTGTTATGCCAATTCAGGGAGTATACCAGTGAAAGCTTAAAAGCAAACGAGAAAAAAAACCATTTTCTCCGGATCTCTGATCCACCTCCGCGATCTAGAAATCCTTACGCTCCTGATTTCATCTGATCCAGCAGCTTTGTTGCTTGCCAACTGCTGCACAGCCTTGTGAGTTGTCAAAAGTTTCATGAAGAAATTGGCGATTGATTGCTGCTTATCACTCGGTATTAGAGTGATATGCAGAACCTGAGGATTCCTGAGGGGAACCTGAAATTTCTCCTGGGGTTTTCCTGAAGCTGTTAAGGGTTCCTGTTACTTTTATTACCAAGGGGGTACAAGATTGATCAAGAAATAGATATTACTGCAGAATATCTTCCAGCTTTTGCGATAAGAATGCTTCAAATGCTATGAAAACAGGCTGAACGCGGAGCAGAAGAGATCCCAGTCCTCAGAAAAGTACCCGGAGCAGTTGGCTTCTGTCAGAGAGAAAGGCAGTCTGATAGCCTTGATGAGGTCCGCTGCCAAAAATGTAAGGTGGGTAGAGAGGATCCGCTAACAAAGGAGCAGGCATGTGAAGCAGGAGATGCTGCCTGCAAGAGCTAAAGGGTCCTCAGGTGAGAAACCTGGAATGAACCAGAAAGGGTGTCTGGCGTAGTGTACACTGATAACTGCTGGGTTAGTGACCAAGCAGTTCAGGTGTGGGAAAAGAAGCGAAGCCCGAGTAAGTTTCATCCGTGTCAGAAATGTGTAGAACATCTTCCAAGAAAACACCGACCTTGAACTAGAGTCAGCTGTAAAAGGATAACTGTGTTTTAAAACCTGCGGATGTTAGTCCTGCGGTGTTACGACAAGTTAAATCCTGAGGATGTTAGACCGACAAAAATACCTAAGGTAGAATCCGAATGGACTACCTTAAATCCATGCTAAAAATATATATAAAACCGAGTATGTATCCTGATGATGAAATCCACAAGGATTTGAAGCCGAAACAAGCGCCAAATTAAACTAAATTCGAACTTAAAGCAACAGAGTTACTTCCTGAATTCCTGAGGATGTTAGACCATGATTGATTTCAAGGGGGTTTACAGGGTGTAAGTCCTGTGAATTGAGAGTACCATGGTGTGGTTATAGTACTCTTGCTGCCAGTGGTCATCTCCGAGTGTGGACCATGCCTTGTATAGTTCTCCAGTAAAAGTCCGCATTGAACAACAGTCTTGCAGTGATAGAAAAACTGCACCAGAATTTCCTGCGGATGTCAGTCCTGCAGATGTTAGTCCTGTGGATGTTAGTCCTGTGGATGTTAGTCCTGCGGATGTTAGTCCTGTGGATGTTAGTCCTGTGGGTGTTAGACCGATATAATATTCCTAAGGTATTATTCCTGCGGATGTTAGCCCTAATTCAATCCGAGAGAATTTTAGAGCCAAGTATCTATCCTGGTGATAATTTCCATGATTTTTTTTTCTTTTCAAGCGTCGAAACCAAAAAAATCCGACATCTATTATTAAAGTATAAACCAAGATTTTTAGCAACAGAGCTAAATCTGAGGAGGTTAGACCGAATTTGATTTCAAAGGGGATTTCCGAGGCACAAGTCCTGTAGATGAGAGTACCACATAGTACCCTTCCAATTCTGCCACAGATCTTCGCCTAGTGTTGTCAGCGTTGAGGTTCAGTTCTGAGCTCCATACTGTAACTTTCCTAACCTGAGAGCTACCTGTGGATGTTAGCTTCTCTCCATGTTGTTGGGGTGGCTAGTCCCGCCAAAGCATTATATTACTTAATATATAATGCACCTCCCGTTGGAGCCACCCAGCCCGCACGACGGGGACGTTCGGAGAGGATTCCGCGGGCCTCCTCCAAAAGTAGTCAGACACTCCAGAATTACTCCAGTTTAGTCAGTCCTCTGTTTTTAGTGTTTACTTTGATGGTGAGTGAGGTCTCAGACATTGCCCCATTACTAAGCGCATTAAGGATATTCGGCTCCTCGATGTATGCAAAATAACCAGTACACTGTCCGAGCGTCTGGTAACCATGGCGTCTGGTAACCATGGCGAGTTCCTACTTCCTCAATATGCAAAAAGTGAGGCTCCCAAGTAAGCTGTACACGAATCATTTATCATATGCAGTTGAGAGTGCAGTTATTTTCTATGTTTGAAGTATAAGATTGATGGCGTCATTCCGCCAATTTTAACGTGCAGCTTTCAGCTAAATTCTTATTTACTCGTTTAACAATTAATTCTCCATTAAAATCTGCTGTTTACTTGTTTAGAATTGCACTCATACTCATAGCACTTCAGTGCTTGTTCAGAGCTGTCTAGAATACATTCCGTTTTAGCTCCAGTTGCTCGTCACTTCTAGTGAAGTAGTGAAGTGGGCGCAAACATTTGACAATAATTAATACACAGATCATCTGTTAGGATATTTCATGATTTCATTTGCTGCCAATATCCACTACCTAACTAGATTTCGAGCTATGCTTCGAACCTTGTTTCTGCTTTATGCCGAACAAAAGACCCCAACTTAGACCCCCAACTAGTCGGTACACAACGCAGTACACCTCCGAAGTTTTCAACAGTTTCGTGGAAAACCATACCTTGTTTCTGCTTTGTGACCAGTGGAATTATGAACGATGAAAGGCGTGCTCATAATATGTTTTTAAATTTTAAAATTCCTTTTCAGAAATAATTTTCTAAGATCGCCCGCATAATATTTTCATGTATTATGTATGTAAGCATAATATATTATTTTATTATTATTTCAATTATTTTAGAACATTGTTTTGCATCACGAAGCTTAAATCACGCATTTCAGAAGAAGTTTCACTGTTGAATCAAACGGTTTAATCATTTCTTTAACCTGTAAACCATCGAAATTCCTACTAATTTTTCTACTCAAATTTCATGCAATTCACAATTATTTCATAGCACTGTTTTCATATATTTTATTGTGGTTGCTTTGGTCTACTCCTCGGTCTGCCCTGAACCCAGCCACTGCTTCGAACCCTCGCCCTGCCTCGCGCCGAATGGGACTTGCTGAACAATCTCGGGCACCAAGTCCCCACCCAACTCCTTGAGTGTGCGTTGTTTTTCTGATTTTGAGCGCTAATTTTCAGTGTGCGTTGGCGGGACAGTGGCAATCAGGTCACGATGCGCGGCGAACACATGCCTGTACGGCATCTTAATGTGCTTGTGGTCTTATTTATATTTGTTATTGTATTAATTTTATTTACTTATTTCGGCACATGCCAGCCCCACCGTGGGATTTCAAACAAACAAAGTAATTTTATTCAACGTGTGCGTGTATAGTCGTTCAAATAAATCACAGAATTTTATGGTTCCAACCTATTCGAAAAGCTTCTCATACGCTACTCGAATGAACCATAGCATATATGCTTTTTCTAAGTGTTAACTATTAATTACACTATTCCTCTCCTAAAATCTAAATGTCAACTTAAAACTTATCCCACTAATCACTATGCTTTTCCTAAATTTAAACTGCTTATTCCACCAGCTATTCCAACTTATTCTAGGCTTATCCCACTATTCCACCAGGCGTCATGTCGTTCAAGAAGACGTCTCTGGACCGACACAACTTCCACCGAGCTAACCACGACGCTGTGGCTCTGCAGTGGGATGGGAGCTGTGAGGCCCATGCTCAGAGATGGGCTAACCAGCTACTCAGTACCAACACATTCGGGCACTCCAGCGACAGGGACAACATGGGCGGTTGTGGGGATGGGTACCATGGATGAAAGAGAGAATTTAAATGGGCATTTGTGGATTATGCCGCAATTTTAGTGAATTTAAGGATTTGGAGGTCATTTAGATTAAAACGTGAAGTCTGTTCACTGCTCATCTAAACCAACTCAGGGACAACATGGGAGAGAACATCTGGTGCTATTACACCTCGGGAACTGTGAAAAAGACAGACGAAGAGATGGCCAAAGAAGCAGTCGATGCTTGGTGAGTTGCTTTTTTGTGAGAGATATTCTAAGGGTACATTCATTTCAATGATGTAGGTAGATAATCCATCTTAGATTTAAAGGAATTTAAAGTTTTGAAGCTAAGTATGATTTGATTTTAAAAACAGTGGCACTCCTGTACGTGATCGAAAGATTTTGAACCAAGTCGTTAGAATGAAACACGGATTAGATAATAAGCTAGATCTGATTATTTGAAATTTTAAGTAGATTTGTTTAAATTCCTGCCGATATGTCACACAACAAGTCTTCAGGAATAATGCTGACGACTAACATGGCGTCCTTTACGTATAGTGAGCCGACCCAATGACGCGCATTAACTGAGTAATTGCCCTTTATACTTCTCTTTTTCCATGACGAAGTAAAGAAAGAAAGAAGTAAACTCCACTAAAACTGCTCCTTCCCAGGTATAACGAAGTGAAGAAGTACAGTTTCATCTTCCCGGGTTTCAGCAAGAAAACAGGTCACTTTACTCAGCTCGTGTGGAAGGAAACTACCAAAGTGGGCATGGCAATCGCTAAGGACAACTCCAAGGCTTTCATCTGTGCCAACTATACACCTCAGGTTTGTTTCAGTAAAAAAACTGTAAGATAGATAAAGATTCTGAATTTGAGAATTTCATGCAAGAAAAAATTCTGTTTTTGAGAATTTCATGCTAGAAGAAATTCCTGGTACTAATATTTTGTGATCAAATTTTGATCATTTTTCTTGTCCAATGCTTCTCGGAAAATTTTGGTCTTGTTTTTCTAGAATTTAATATTTTTCACGGCAGGGTAACGTTTTGGCAAAGAAGGAGTTTAAGAAGAACGTGAAGAAGAAGAAGTCAGGGTGTTCCATCATGTAAAGAAATTCAGCAGGACTCCCAGAGACAGAGATATTGCGTGCTGCAGTGTATCGACAAATCAATCATTCCATTTCAGGAACAACAGGGACTGTTCAAACCATCGTGTTACGACCTTTTGGGGCGCGGAGTATAACGACGCCCATGGGTACTTGTTTGCGGCGCATGACAGCGCGCAAATGTACTTTTTACGCAAAGCATAGTGAAGCACATTTGCGCGCCTCCACATGTTGCAAATAAAAGTACCCTGAAGCGCGTTCTAATACCTCAAAAGGTCGAGACACCACGGAAATAGTTAAAATCCTGATTGTATCATAGCGTGTAGTGTTAGAGAGTGATAGTCGAGTTAGAAAGTGTTTTTTATCTGTGGAAATAAAGAAAGCATTTATATTTTGGGCAACCCTATTTTTTCCCTCCCCATTGGCCTTTTTGTGTATACAAAAAGGCAAATGAGAGGGTTGGCAGAGATCGTGGTCTGGGAGGGTGAGAAATAGAATATGTGTATACCAGGTTCAGTTTTGCAATACAACTACTGTAATTTCTGGAAAGTGCCCGGATTGCTCCTTTATAATATCAGTCGCGAAAATGTCCCTCCGTCCGTCCCTCCGTCCGTCCCCATATCACATAAATCTTCAAAATAACGAATTTCTTAGTTCATGGGCTGTCGGTTGTCAAAAGTATAAATCTTATAGGTTGACCTGGCCCATCTGTGCCGCATGTTCGAACTCCTGAATTATGATAAGTTCTAAATTTAATTATTCTGTTGAAGAATTCGTGTCTTAAAAAGCTGAGTTGGGCGGTGGGTTGGAGGAAAAGGCTTCGGTTTTGTACTAGGTTTAGTACCAAACTGCATAACTATTAGACTTTCTGCTGGATTCGACTTAGTTTGAGGAATATTATTCGCTGTGAAAGACGAATATTGCTTTTTGGAACAAGAGACAGCATTGAAACAGAAAACAAAAGCACGAATTTTGAAAATCAGATAAAAAGTGATATCAACTTAGTAAGTTAGTATAAACATTCAAGAAAATACATCGCGTGAATAAACGGTGACACAATTTGATGCGAAACGTAAACCAAATCAACAAAATGGCGCGAAATCTACAACGAACTGAGTACAACAACGAACGCGCGCGCAAGAATTTTAGAAGAAATGGCACGTGCCAATTTGTGTTGTCGGTGGTCGCTCGCACGCGCATCGGAACAATATTTATACTCGTATTTCTTTATTTCTTTATAACGACTGCGTTTTGTATCATCTTATTATGATGCTAAGGTTACATCAAGCACCGCGGGGGAGGGAAATTAAGCGCCTGCATACGGCCTACGGGAACAACAATAAGACAATAATTGTGTCGGTGCAGGCGCAATTCTTTTTCAACATAATATTGCATGTCAAATAAGAATGCATGATATTATCATGATTATGAATATGTCAGTTATGCAATTTCTGATTTTACTGATATATTGCGGGTTGGCTGAAATTAACGATTTCATTTTGTATGAATAACAACTATAAAAAAGCTTTATAAGCTTTTGAAGCAGGCAATTTTATGAGGATGGGAATTTTATAAATTCATTTTTTGAACTCGTTACACAGAATTTAATTCTTTGAATAAATCTAAAATCTGTCGTTGAATACGTTTCAACTTTTTCATACCTTTTGGAATGTGAAATTTACTCATGGGTTGAATGATACGAGATCATATGTTTTCTAATTGCTATTTTTATTCAATTAAGTAACCATTAATTATATTCAAATCGTATTTCAATTGGTTCTGTGAGTTTGAGAGAAATATTGAGTGTGACCCTAAAACTGTCCAAAGACTGAAATTTGCCGTTCAAATGCCGTCAGGATTCGCTAGCACATGATAAACTATAAGTATAACCATTAACTTTTCCCGAATAAATGTTTCTTCAGAACAGTAAATTACGTCAGACACCACTTAATAGACAGTCAAACTGTAAAACCATACCCGAAGAATCCCATAACTATTCAGTCGAGACTCACAGAATGAATCGAGAATCCAGGGATATATTATGCTTAAATTATATGCCTAGAATTAGGATAATCACGCTCCAAGGTCATTTATAGTTTACTAGTCAGAAATTCTGTAGAGGTGAAGTCATTTCCTCGGGAAATTTACCTTTTCCAGACTAAGATATTTCCCATTTTTCCCCATTTCCTTATTTCTTGAACCTTGTTCATTTCAGCAGTTGGTAGTACAGTTTGAGTTTAAGTAATTCATTCCTGTTCCTGTGTTCAGACTATTTGGCTTTGACGGGGGGTGTACGACATTTCATCTCACGACACTACATCACCCTGTCCTGACCCTAACCGTAACCGGAAAACTAATTTTACCCATACCCAAACTCTAACCCTAATCTAGACCCTAACCTTCGCGTAGTATAGAGTTGACCTAATGACCTATTGCGAGAAAAGTGTCGTGAGACGAAGAGTCGTGAGATGAAATGCGTTCCCTCTTTGATGCATATGTGTGCAGACCGCTCGATTACATTTACAGGAGGGCTTGATAAAGACGCGCGGATTTACTGTTCGCGCGTCAACTTCCTATGACCATACTTCATAGATTCTGTCGAAGGCACACAATCTGACAATCTGCGCGTCTTTTTGAGTCCTCTTTGTCATCGAGTGGTCTGCCCACATATACGTCAGACATGAAGCTTGAAGGTTACGGGCGTGGTCTAGCTAAGTCTGATTCTTCATTTTTGAGGCGCTCTAAATGAGAAAGGGTTAACTCCTAACTAGGGGGTTTCCTGAATGTGCAGAGGAAAACACTGTCTGAACATAATCTTGTTGAAAAACAGCCTGAAGGTCAAAATACCATTCCATGGCCTTCCAATGCTCCTATCAGTTGAGGACCCACTTGTCTCTGTTGGGGTAAGAAAACACCACAAACAAGCATGTCCAGGGATCACTGTTCACAGCTAGGAGTAGGCTTTCACACGATCGTCGTGAACTGTTAAGCCAAACTAATCCTAAAGCTCTATGAGATTCTGAGACATGGGTGCTATAGCCGCACCAATGAACTTGATGGTTTGAACATGATAGTGTGACATTGTTACTTTAAGGGGGGGGGGTCTAAGGTCGATCTTGGGTTTTTTGTTGTTTATGATTATAGAGAACGCCACCAGCTTCCAGTAGGTTTTTACACCATGAACAATATTGTTCCTAGCCGAAGTTATGAATTTTTAGCACATGGCCATTGCGCTTAAAAATGCGACATGGATGCTATAGCCCCAGCACCAATGAACTTGATAGTGTGACATTGCTGAGAGGTGTATTATATTAGGGTGGCATTCGAGGTGCGCGTGTCTTTGTTTGCTGGGGAAAATACACGGATTCCTTTTATTAATAATATTCCGTTAATTCAGTTATGTTTTATTTTGAATCGTTGTTATAATTAGGATTCATAAATATGATTGACTAGAAAAGTGAAAAATCATGGTTTTATTAGCGATTTTGTAATGAATTATACAGAGCTTGGCCAGCCGTTAAACTTGATTAACTTGATTTAACATGGATTTTAACGGAGGAAAGAAAATCAGGGATTCAATTCGTCGATCTCGATTCTAAAGTTTCAAAAATTTCCGTTATTGATAACGAATTGTTAACTTTCTAAAACTGATAGCGTGCAGAAATTTTATTTTTATCTTTAATTATTTTAAAAAATTCCAAGTAATCAATAAAAGAATTATTGTCTCCCGATGAGACAATACATTGCTTATCAAAAGACAAAAGTAATTATAATATTACATTTTACAAAAAAAACCTTTGTCTATAAGGCTTTAATTTCACGGAAACGATTTTAAATCTGAATGATCATTGGGACCATTGCCATTCCTAATTACTCGAATCACTTTTCTTTGTCAAGCTCAAGGTTAATAGGGTACATTATGCAGGGTAAATTTGCCGTTTCCGCACGCTATTGCACTTTGTCATATGACCATTGACCATTGAAACCACTGTTTGATAAGCAGTTTTACAAGCAGCTCGATCGCTCATATTTTTATATAGTCATGAATATAACAAGCATTCGCTGCTTCATCCGAAACACATGATGAAAAGTTTATCGGATTCTAATAGCTCTCTCTCTCGAGAGAGAGGAAAGTTCGCGACACTTTTAAGAGAGAAATGTGTTTAAAATTTAACAGTGTATCGCACAGGTACATAATAGTCAGGCAGGCCATACTGTATATAAAAGCAGGGGGCATTCATAATCGTAATCGTAATTGAGTAATATTGTATGTGATAATAGCTGTTGTTTCATGATAGCAGTTTGAGTGACGTTTTGATAATCACTATTTATGACGAATTTCTAACCGAATTTGTGATTTTGAATTTTAAAACAATTAGAAATTTATTTCAATCGGTTATTCAAATATTTTTCCAACCACGAGTAAATAATTTCTAACGCTTGAGCGACTGTTTAGGAGCGGAAGTCACCTACCATCCTTCAAAGCTTCCACCTCTTATAAGAGATAAAGATAACAGCCAATCAGATCTCTCATAGCAACGATCTCCGTAGCAACAACTGATAATCTCCATAACAACTCAACCAAACCCTACATTTATGATTTACTTCTTGACAAACAAATACTCAGACAAGATGCCACCAAATCCACAGGAACTTATCCCCATGTTCACCAGCGAATCGGAGGAAGGGAAGATCAATGACGTAAGTACAATATGATTCATTTTGAATGAAGAAAGTACAAAGTGTAATTCACTTCGTACAGCTGCTAATTAAAACTTTCAGTGCAGTTTATTCCAGTTCATTGCCTTGGAGAATATATTGTTATTGCGACGTATGTGATTATACAGATAAGATTTAGATTATTAGATGTCCCAATTTTGGAACCGCATTTTATTCGTCGCAATGAAGTACCCATCATCCACTGTAATATTGTTCTAAGAATTGAGAATTATACCTAGGATACCCCGGAAATGGTTGAGGGCAACAGCTGACTGATTAAGATTATAATCCAGGACTTTATTTTTCAAATGAGTTGTCTGAATGCAAAATTAGGAAACACGGAGGTTGAGCGTTCAAGTAAAGTTGGAATGACGCCATAGTAACTGATTTTCCGTTATATGATGTTTATAGAATGAAGGCAGTAAGAAAGGATAAAATTTGAAAACCATCCGATTAATTCTAAAACAAATTCCAAGAAAAATAGTTAAATAGTTAAATAGTTAAATAGTTAAATAGTTAAATAGTTAAATAATAAATATTTGGCAAATATATTCCGAAGGAAAAAATCATGTTTGGTTCCAAATTCCAAACCGTTGATATTTACTTTTCTATCTGCTATTGAATGCGAAGATGAACATCTTCCTAGGATTTTGTTGTTTCGCTTCAGTCGATTGCACTCTTCTCATCAAACTTAATCTAATAGAATATTTACTTTTGCATAAATAATAAAAGGAAAATATTTACGACTTACGTTATATGACGTATGATTCATTGTTTCAAGGTCCAATTAAAAAAGTAAAAACCACCCCGATCACGTCACGGAGCCACGGGCATCACGTCAAACTTCACTTATTGTTGGTTTGACTGGTACAATGTAGATCTTTTTATTAATTATTTTTCGGTTCAACTTTTTTTACGGTTTAACTATCACTGACTACACAACCCATTGTGGGGCTAGCTGGTAACCTGCCATTATCAGAGTGTTCAACTGGAACCCAACTGACTGCACAGTATCCTTTTCTTCTTTTCTGGATTTGAGAAGGTGTTTATTTATTTGTATCATATTATATAATTGAGCCAATGGATTACTTTACTGCAGCATCAACTGCGACTGTTTAGAGCTGGGTCACAATAGCTGAGCGTCCTTTCACAGTCCACATTCTGGAGAAAATGCTGCAAAATCTGCTCTGACCCATCAGCAGAGTCCCAACTAAACAGCATTGAATTAAGTCAGCACTGATATCCTGGGAGCCAGGTCGATTGACAGCACTGTTCCAAAAGGATTTAATGATGTCCTTCTCCATATATGTCCACAGAATTATAACATTCGATTCCCCGGCAGAATTTGAGCAACACAGATTCAGATGTACTGAAAGAAGACATCTACAAGAAAGAAGAGGAAAGAATGAGGATCTGGGCTCAAGATCATCCAACAAATCATCCGTCCACCAGCTTTGCTTCAACAGCTTTGCACTCTGATCTGCTGAACTCATGATAACAATCATTTTCTTTTAATTTGCAAATCATTCCGCGTTGAACTTTTCCTTATATTAAACGGGCAATTCCATAGGGTTCTTTTTAACTTTGGCTTTTCATTTTTGGTCTCTTTACAGTTTTAAGAAATTAATTTTTTGGCTTTTCAACTTTGGCACGCGTTTCATTTTTAACATTATATTCTCAGACAAGATTTTTGGCTTCTTAACATTTCACTTAGCCTCTTCAATTTTGGGGAATTACGTTTTGGCTTTCTAGTTTCGTTAAGAGTTTCGTCAAGAGCCTCTTTCCGCGGTCTGACATTACATGGAATATACGGTTAAGTATGTTTTGTAATAAGATTGTATTTGATATTTCATTATTTCATTTATTGTGGTCATGAGAAATTTCTTATATTATCAAAACATTGAATGGTGTCAGGGATGACAATTCCTTCAAGATAATCATCGCCTGGGCTACGGAATATTAGAATACTGTTCAAATTTCGTAAGAGGTGTTCCTGAAATTTCAATCTTAGATTAATGTTCCAAATATTTCTTATGAGGTTAATTTAGAAGCAATTTAGAACTAGATAAGTTGGTAGATGGTTTCAGTTAGAGTCTAATCATCTACCCTTGATTGGGTTTAGAGGTTCCAATCAAGAGTTCCAATCAAAAGTCATGATTTCTCCTGACAAGATATAAGCAGGTTAACACTTAACAGTCATGATTCATTTCCTATTCAACTATTAGGTATTCATCATTTATATCATTTCTTTTATACGTAAACCTTATTCTGATTTCTTTGAATTCTTTGACAAAAATATGAGACCGTTTATTTATCTTTGTATTGCTTGATACATATTATTATCTTGATATTCCGATCGAGGAGGGGAGTTGGGCGTGAAGCAGGCTGAAAATAAAAAAAGCTAAAATAGTCGATGATCTCAATATTCTGATTACTGAAGTTGCCTGGAGGTACAGATTCAGGCTCTGGGATCTAATCAGTGCCGGACAAATCTTCAATTCTACTGTTGGTATCACGCCGGTCTTGCAACTCATTTTGCAGGATCAGGAGATTGCAGAGTGCAGCGGTGGGAATCTGATTTTCCTAGTTTTGATCCAGTTTGAAGAAACCGTGGATTGTTCAGGGGTTTAGAAATCTATTTTGGTTTTTTGATTCAATCTTGTAAAGTACTATTTTTGTTTTATAATTGTAGCACTGCAATGTATGGCAACAAAGAATGATACAAGGCGGTATGTCTGCAGAGCGCATTTCGGCACATCTCTTTTCTCCAATATTAGAATATTCCGGTGATATGGTTAGACTTTAGGTCGATAATTATCAGCAGCATTTTACCCAGAGGTCCATTTGGCATGGACCAATCAGCGCGCAAGTTTACCGAACATTTGCACCCTGATTGGTCAATGTAGAGACGATTTCGAATTTCAGAATTTTGGGAGCTTGTCAAAATGTTCGTGTAAGTAGCCACCGCTCTCTTTGACTTCTTACTTTCTTATTTTGCTAATTTCAAAACAATTTCTTGATTATTACAAAATTATAGACGCACGAGGAGTGAAAACACATGCATAATATCTTATATTTTAGCATGTCTATTGGTCTCGTACAAGGTTGAAGGCACGCCAGTGATTCGAATTTTCTATCAGTGCCATATGCGTTTTCCTGTGTAGTTTTTGGTGCGTTTTTCGAACCGATTCAATTTAGCAAGTGATGAATTACTAAAACTATATTCTATCAGTAAGCGACCTTTGTTGATTGCTCTACTTTCAAAAAATGACAAATTAACTAACCTTTTTGTTGCAGCTTTTCCTCGCGGCTATAACGTCGGAGCTTGTTCAGAGGTTTCTTCTGATCCGAATTCTGAAATAACGGATTCGTAAAAATGTTACGCTTTTGATTAAGTTGAAATTAAATTAAATTTGAAATTAAACATGATCATAAAGTAATATTAATCTTACGTCATTTGCTAATCATCCTATAAAAATCTTGATTAAACGTGCTAATCATTTTGGAGGCCTTTTAGAGGTCCCAAGAACCATATTATTTACTTTAAATTAGCGAATTAACAGGGGATATTTTCAAATTGCCGCTCGAATATTCTTCCAATCACGTCACGGCCCTATTTACGATTCTAAACCCACTGATTTCGCACTGAATTTTCTGCATTCCCAGCTGTGCAACCATAATTTGTGCTGAGTCTGCGGAAATATTTGTCTGCATATTCTACAGTTCTAAGTTGTGCGTTGCTTTACAGTACTTATATAATATATGCTGGATATAAACCTACTGAATATATTTACTAAAATACAGGGCACTAAATTTAGCAGAGAAATAATAAATACAACAATAAAATAGAGCGGAGCCACTTGGCACAAAAAACCTAAAAACCCGGCGGTATATTTTGATATTCAAAGCTGCGTGAGTATGCTGTCTCTGTTCACGGTTGTGTTGAATGCGTTGAAAATGTGAGATTTTCGCATTCCAGTTGCAACAAAATATGACGCCGAGAAATGAAAATCAATGAATTATCTTGGAAGGTTGCACGCATTGAAGCAGTCACCCGAAATTTATTGTGAAATCAGTATCACGTACGAACTAAATGTCTTACGCGTGGAAATGAGCGAATAACATTCACAGATGTTGCGACACTTCTGTTAAAATAATATGGGCATGGTAGTAATTGTAATAATTGACCCTAACTTCAATTACCAGGTGTTGCAAGGAATTCATGTTGTTAGGATTCGAAACCAAAAACAGCAGTTGCTGATGCCAAATTTCTATATTCAGTTTCATGACTAAATATTCGCATGGTCGTTGAGTTGTTGTGCCCACGGGAGTTAAAAATCATCACTAAAACATTCTAATTCTACATTCAATTTGTTATATTTTTATACACTCCATATATTACCTTTTAATGTTTCCCTAACTACCTATATCCTTTCAAAATGGAATCTTTATAATTGCCAGCAGCTGTTGAAACTTTGCTTATTCTTGAAATTTTCCGGACAAAAAGCCTAAATTTAAGAATCTATTAATATATTTCACTAATGCCATGCCCCACTATGCAACAAAAACTACTTAAGATGATTTAAGTGACGATTATTCAATAATTCCTCTGTAATTTTAATTTGTCATTGTGACCTGATGAAAGAGTTTTTCATGGATCAAAAGGGCTACGATTACTCGTTTCTAACACAAAAGGCTTTCATAATTGAGCAGTTTTGGAAGAATAAGGTAAACACAGCTGTTAAACCTGTTTTTGAAGCAAGTTTCGCTTGATTGTTTTGGCTAGAAAACTTGCTAATCATTTTAAAAATTAGGCAGTTTTCTTAATTGACGATTTTCGGTGATTTCTCGCAATTATGCCTTTTTACTTTCTTATCTACCCAAATAGATGTGTATTTAATTATCTACCAAAGATTAGGGAATACATTCAGTAGGTATAGAAGTTGAATCAATCGGATATTTTGTTCCTTGATAAGCAATCTTTTCCTTGATGAGCAATTTAGAATTTCATCGAACTGCAAGCATTTTAAAATTGTTCTAGTCTGATGATGGAAGTTTTTGAAGGAAGTTTTGAAGTATGAGTAATCATCTACCACATGCGCTGATATAGTGAAGCAATATATTCTGATTACCTCATCTTCTCGCAATTCTCTGAGAGTGAGAGATCTTTCCCGCTTCTTTCTAGCCACTTATAATGGTGCATCATATCATCGTGGTGCTCCGTGTAAATCAGCACTGCTTGCAAACAGCCCCTCAGTCTTAGACGCCGTGTTTTAAAGAGAATTTAACTGAAAGTCGCGGAGCTTTTTAAAGAATCTAACTCTGAGTCTCAGAGCTTTTTAAAGAATCTAACTCTGAGTCGTGGAGCTCGTATCGCTGATACGCCCGCCTGCTCCGAGACCAGTTTAAAGTTGAGTAAGATTGCTTGCAGAGTGCGACCATGCTTACGAACAGATCAGCTAACAAGCATCTTTCTAGAGGGGAATTTAAACATTGCTGCAAATGCTGAGGATGCTGCTTGCTCCGCTGTTAATTGTCTTTTATTATATTTCAATAGTTTGCTTGAAGATTTTATTGCTATTTCATTTTTACTTCAATTTTCACTGTCTCAATATAATGTAGCTTATATTTGGAGTCATTTGAGTCTCAAAGCCACAACTTGCAGTGATGTTCTTATAATATCAGTCGCTGCAGTCTGCAGTACGGTCGCAGCAATTGAATAATGTAGAAATAATAAATTTATTTAGAAACTGTGTGGAACCCAAATCTAAATTTGGTTCAAATTAGAGGTCTAAAAGCATGCGCTATTGCACAATGGACAACAAGCAACTTAAATAAGGATAAAACGGAAATTACAATGGCCGTATGAACAAAATTTCATTAAAGCTGTTAGGATACCATCATGAACAACAGCATTTCCGCTCAAATCAATTTTTATCGCACAGTATAGATTTTCAACCTACAATAACCACTCTAAATTTACCCCCGTTTTGCACAGTTGTCCTAACATTTCCCCCTTTTCGCACAGTTGTCCTAACATTTCCCCCTTTTCGCACAGTTGTCCTAACATTTCCCCCTTTTCGCACAGTTGTCCTAACATTCCCCTTTTCGCACAGTTGTCCTAACATTTCCCCCTTTTCGCACAGTTGTCCTAACATTCCCCCCTTTTCGCACAGTTGTCCTAACATTCCCCCCTTTTCGCACAGTTGTCCTAACATTTCCCCCTTTTCGCACAGTTGTCCTAACATTCCCCCCTTTTCGCACAGTTGTCCTAACATTCCCCCCGTTTCGCACAGTTGTCTAACATTCACCCCCTTTTCGCACAGTTGTCTAACATTCCCCCCTTTTCGCACAGTTGTCCAGCATGGAGCACGTGGCGAGGCAGGTTGATGAGTGGGATGTCATCAACGAAGTGCTGGACACTGAGGACCTTGGCAAACCCTGGGCAGGTAATTACCATAGTAACAATATCCATAGCAACTAAGTGCTGGACACTGAGGACCTTGGCAAACCCTGGGCAGGTAATTACCATAGTAACAATATCCATAGCAACTAAGTGCTGGACACTGAGGACCTTGGCAAACCCTGGGCAGGTAATTACCATAGTAACAATATCCATAGCAACGAAGTGCTGGACACTGAGGACCTTGGCAAACCCTGGGCAGGTAATTACCATAGTAACAATATCCATAGCAACTAAGTGCTGGACACTGAGGACCTTGGCAAACCCTGGGCAGGTAATTACCATAGTAACAATATCCATATAACTAAGTGCTGACACTGAGGACCTTGGCAAACCCTGGGCAGGTAATTACCATAGTAACAATATCCATAGCAACTAAGTGCTGGACACTGAGGACCTTGGCAAACCCTGGGCAGGTAATTACCATAGTAACAATATCCATAGCAACTAAGTGCTGGACACTGAGGACCTTGGCAAACCCTGGGCAGGTAATTACCATAGTAACAATATCCATAGCAACGAAGTGCTGGACACTGAGGACCTTGGCAAACCCTGGGCAGGTAATTACCATAGTAACAATATCCATAGCAATTAAGTGCTGGACACTGAGGACCTTGGCAAACCCTGGGCAGGTAATTACCATAGTAACAATATCCATAGCAACGAAGTGCTGGACACTGAGGACCTTGGCAAACCCTGGGCAGGTAATTACCATAGTAACAATATCCATAGCAACTAAGTGCTGGACACTGAGGACCTTGGTAAACCCTGGGCAGGTAATTACCATAGTAACAATATCCATAGCAACGAAGTGCTGGACACTGAGGACCTTGGCAAACCCTGGGCAGGTAATTACCATAGTAACAATATCCATAGCAACGAAGTGCTGGACACTGAGAACCTTGGCAAACCCTGGGCAGGTAATTACCATAGTAACAATATCCATAGCAACGAAGTGCTGGACACTGAGAACCTTGGCAAACCCTGGGCAGGTAATTACCATAGTAACAATATCCATAGCAACGAAGTGCTGGAAACTGAGGACCTTGGCAAACCCTGGGCAGGTAAGCGATTCCTGTCATTGGCTGTTACAGCTGTTGGAATGGAAGTACAACGTTTAAAAAACCCTAAGTCGCAATATTCCTAGGAAGCAGTAATTTTTCCGCAAAAAATTCAAACCTGACTCCCACTAAAAAATTCTGCTTACTGAATTTGAACACGAAAATTAACCCTCACTAACTAAATCTTCTAACTAAATTTGCTCACAAGAATTCAAACTCCCACTAACTCACTAACAAATTCTGCTAACTAAATTTGAACACAATACTTCGACCCCCACTAACTGAATACCTGCTAACCTTTTTCCTTTGGCAGAGAAGACGACGAAGGGCAGGATAATCAAGGTCCTGTGGTTGATTGTAAAGTTCATTACTGTGCTCGCTAGTCTCTACATGTTCATCTGCTCTCTCTCCTTCCTCTCCAGCGCCTTCCAACTCCTCGGCGGCAAATCTGCGGGAGAGGTGAGTTAATTGAAGTTCCGAAAAAAAATTGTAAAAATTAAAAAAAAGATATTAATTGCATAATTAATTGCATAATTAATTGCATAATTATTAATCATTCATGAGAAAGATTACCAATAACACAAAATGTTTTGGCCCTGAAGATTGTTAAAAGCTAAGAGGCTGTTTGGTTGAACTGGACCAATTTCTACCACTCAAAACCTCAAACTCTCCTCTAAGATCTCACTCTTTTTTTCTAATCTGGATTCTTCCTTTCTTCCTCCTTTCTTCCTCTCTTCTCCTCTCAATAACTTATTCTTCCCAGGTGTTCGCTAAGAGCAGTATCCTGAATAACCCCATCATCGGCCTCATGATTGGGGTCTTGGTGACAGTCCTTGTCCAAAGCTCCTCCACTTCAACTAGTATTATTGTAGCCATGGTTTCAGCCGGAAGTGAGTCTTTTATAATTCATGAGATCTTGGATGCTCGGATGCATAATTTTGGCTAATGTAGCTTATAAAATTCAATATTTGTATGTTACAATGTCCCTTAGAAACTACGAATTAATGTATTGCCAATAAATATCTTCTTCAAAAACACGCTAAGCATGCTCATTTTCCCAACTCCACCATTTCAGTCATCACGATCCGGCCGGCCATCTCGATGATCATGGGGGCTAACATCGGCACCACAGTGACCAACACTATCGTCAGTCTGGGGCAGTCCATGGATAGGAAGATGTTCAGGAGGGCATTTGCTGGAGCGACAGGTTTCCAGGAGTATTATCTGCAGTTGGGCACAGAGTCCCAACTGTCAATTTTCTTCTGTTTCTACCGTCAATTATTGAAAATTTCAGCATTTTGAAGTCGCTACGTTTATCCAACAGCTTTTTCAGAGACTCAACCTTTATAGTAAACCCTGAATTCCCCATGTAGTTCACGATTGTTTCAACTGGCTGTGTGTGGTAATCTTCCTTCCCCTTGAAGCTCTGCTTCACCCCCTGGAGAAGATAAGTGCAGCAATCACTTCAAGTAAGTGGGATTACTCTCCTTCAACCGCGTTTAAATTTTGATTATAAATTATAAATCTGCGATTTGATCAATCTATCCGTTTTCGTACATTAATTTTAAAAGTTTTGTGAAAAATCCGCGCAATTTCTTTATTTTTATGACTTTAACTTAAAGATAAGAAATCTGAGTTATTGTAAGCCAAGGAGGTACATTTGCTCGGACTCTCACTACCACTCTCTGTTTTTGTACTGTCGGCAGTGATATATGGAACTCTTGTCTGCTATATCATTCATGATGATGAGAATACCAGAGTGCTAGTAGGATTTTGAGGAAAGTGTGCCGCTGTTTGGCTCAATGCCAAACATGTTTGGTGCCCCATGTCTCGATCCTCCAAATTACCAGGTATCTCTGATGATGACCAGGTCACTGACTTAGATTTCCTTAAAGTCATTACTAAACCATTGACGTCGAAAATAATCCGAATCGACAAGTCTACTATCAAGAATATTGCAAAGGTAAGCTAGGTATAGTAGCACCAACAGATTGGGGGTTGGTGTAAGAGTGTGAAAATGTGAGTTTCTGTTGGGTCAACCAAATCCTGCTGGTTTTACATTCTCAATAGAAACTGAGAAAAATTCGACTGAAGACATTGAATCACGCAGAATAATTTTGATAAAACCAGCAGGGTTTGGTTGACTTCAAAAACCTCACCGGTATTTCGAAAAAAATAACACCAACCCCCAATCCACAAATTATAATTCCAATATATCTATATGATTACTCCTAACCTCCCACACATTTCAGCACTCCCCTCCAACCCTTTAACCCTCTCTTCTAACCCCACACCGTGTATTTCAGTACTGCACCCAAGCCGGCAATGCCATCTCATATGATGCTGTGAAGTGTTCTGATGCCAGGAACTCCAGTATGATGAAGAGTTGTGATGATGCTAGCACTCCGGAGTACGAGAGGTGTGATTACGCCTTCGCCAAGACAGGTTAGTGTGGTGCTACAGCGATTTTCTCATCAAACTTGTGTTCTTGAAACAATGAATGATGGAATGAAATATATGAGAAATCGCTAAATCGTATCGATTTACATAAGCTGCTCTTTCATTCCAAAATACCAATAAATGATGATTCAAGAACCTTCTCATTACAAAGTCCTAATTCCTCTTTTCCAAAGTTCTAACATTTTAATTCCCCTTTCTCAGTGCTCATTCCAAATTTCTAATTCCCCTTTCTCAGCACTCAATGACACAGAGACGGGAGTGATCCTCCTCATCCTAAGTCTCATCCTGCTCTGTACCTGTCTCACCATCCTGGTTAAGACGCTGCAGTCCCTTCTCATGGGAAGGATGGCGCAGACTCTCAGTGGAGCTCGTATCGCTGATACGCCCGCCTGCTCCGAGACCGGTTTAAAGTTGAGTAGAATTGCTTGCAGAGTGCGACCATGCTTACGAACAGATCAGCTAACAAGCAGCTTTCTAGAGGGGAATTTAAACATTGCTGCAAATGCTGAAGATGCTGCTTGCTCCGCTGTTAATTGTCTTTTATTATATTTCAATAGTTTGCTTGAAGATTTTATTGCTATTTCATTTTTACTTCAATTTTCACTGTCTCAATATAATGTAGCTTATATTTTTGGAGTTATTTGAGTCTCAAAGCCACAACTTGCAGTACTATTCTTATAATATCAGTCGGACAGTCGCTGCAGTCTGCAGCAATTGAAAATGTAGAAATAATGAATTTCTTTAAAAACTGTGTGGAACCCAAATCTAAATTTGGTTCAAATTGGAGGTCAAAAAGCATGCGCTATTACACAATGGACAACAAGCAACTTAAATAAGGATAAAACGGAAATTACAATGGCCGTATGAACAAAATATCATTAAAGCTGTTAGGATACCATCATGAACAACAGCATTTCCGCTCAAATCAATTTTTATCGCACAGTATAGATTTTCAACCTACAATAACCACTCTAAATTTCCCCCTTTTCGAACAGTTGTCCTAACATTTCCCCCTTTTCGCACAGTTGTCCTAACATTTCCCCCTTTTCTGCACAGTTGTCTAACATTTACCCCCGTTTCGCACAGTTGTCCAAACATTTCCCCCTTTTCGCACAGTTGTCCTAACATTTCCCCCTTTTCGCACAGTTGTCCTAACATCCCCCCTTATCGCACAGTTGTCCTAACATTCCCCCATTTTCGCACAGTTGTCCAGCATGGAGCACGTGGCGAGACAAGTTGATGAGTGGGATGTCATCAACGAAGTGCTGGACACTGAGGACCTTGGCAAACCTTGGGCAGGTAATTCCAATACCTTAAAATATTATTATGTATAGTCGTTTCTTAATCTGCCTGGGAATTGGGCAAGTAATCTGGAGTTGAAATATCCGCACATCCATGGCTAGCGTCATTTCCCAATCGCTGTCAATTCCTTACAACTTCCAAAAGATGTATGGTCTGCAATTAAGCAATTTGACCCACTACCCTCCCTCCTTCATTCCTATCAAGCTCTAAACGTCATCATGTCGCAGTAATTTGCTCCCAGTAATTAAAACATCACTAACTAAAGCTTCTAACAAAATTTGCTCACAAGAATTCAAACTCCCACAAAATCAGCTAACTAAATTAGCAAATTTGCTTACAGGAATTCAAGCCTGGCTCCCACTAACTAATCCTGCTAACCTTTTCCCTTTCGCAGAGAAGACGACTAAGGGCCGGATAATCAAGGTCCTGTGGTTGATTGTAAAGTTCATTACTGTGCTCGCTAGCCTCTACATGTTCATCTGCTCTCTTTCCTTCCTCTCCAGCGCCTTCCAACTCCTCGGAGGCAAATCTGCGGGAGAGGTGAGTTATTTTGAATTTTCCAACAAAAAAAAACACTGAAAACTTTCAAAAATATATTTCAAAATCATTAATCATCCATGTGAAAGATTACCAATAACACAACGTGTTTTGGTACTGAAGATTGTTAAAAGCTAAGAGGCTGTTTGGTTGAACTGCACCGATTCTAACCACTCAAAAGATCAAACTCTCCTCTAAACCTCGCTTTTTTTCTTTTCCTTTTCTCTCCTCTCAATAACCCATTCTTGCCAGGTGGTCTCATCTTCTCAACCCTTACAGGTGTTCGCTAAGAGCAGTATCCTGAATAACCCCATCATCGGACTCATGATTGGGGTTCTTGTGACAGTCCTCGTGCAGAGCTCCTCCACCTCAACCAGCATCATCGTAGCCATGGTCTCAGCCGGAAGTGAGTCTAAATTAATGAATCTTTAGACATCATTTCGGCTATCGAAAATAATTTTTGTGGATACTTGCTTATCAAAAATTAAATGCTTCAATGCTTAAATTCTCCACAAAAACTTTGAGGTTTTATATTGCCCATCCGAATCCCTTTCCAAAAAACCAGGCTCAGACTACATGGCAGTCTCTATTCCCCAACTAAGCTCCCCAACCCCATATTTCAGTCATCACGATCCGGCCGGCCATCTCGATGATCATGGGCGCTAACATCGGCACCACAGTGACCAACACCATCGTCAGTCTGGGGCAGTCCATGGACCGGAAGATGTTCAGGAGGGCATTTGCTGGAGCTACAGGTTTCTAGGAGTATTATCTGCAGTTGGCATGTGTCAACTGTCAATTTTCTTCTGGTTTTTCTGTCAATTATTGAAAATTTCAGCATTTTGAAGCCGCTACGTTTATCTAACAGCTTTTTCAGAGACTCAACCTTTATAGTAAACCATTAATTCCCCATTTAGTTCACGATTGTTTCAACTGGCTGTGTGTGGTAATCTTCCTTCCCCTTGAAGCCCTGCTTCACCCTCTGGAGAAGATAAGTGCAGCAATCACTTCAAGTAAGTGGGATTTTCTCCCTCACCCGCGGTTGAATTTTGATATTTACGAATTATAAATCACAAATTGCTCAATCTATCCGTTTTCGTAGCTTTAGAATTTTTTTGTAAAAAATCCGCGCAATTTCTTCATTTTTTGACTTTAAAACTTATAGATAAGAAATCTGAGTTATTGTTAGCCAAGGAGGTACATTTGCTCGGACTCTCACTACCACTCTCTATTTTTTCCTGTCGGCAGTGATATATGGAACTCTTGTCTGCTATATCATTCATGATAATGAGAATACCAGAGTGCTAGTAGGATTTTGAGAAAAGTGTGCCACTGTTTGGCTCAATGCCAAACATGTTTGGTGCCCCATGTCTCGATCCTCCAAATTACCAGGTATCTCTGATGATGACCAGGTCACTGACTTAGATTTCCTTAAAGTCATTACTAAACCATTGACGTCGAAAATAATCCGAATCGACAAGTCTACTATCAAGAATATTGCAAAGGTAAGCTAGGTATAGTAGCACCAAAATATTGGGGGATGGTGTAAAGAGAACTGTGAAGATGTGAGTTTTTGTTGGGTCAACCAAATCCTGCCTGAAATTCTCAAGAGAAGATAAAAATAATGCAACTGATGAGATTGAATAAAGGCTTGAATTTTGCTAAAACCAGCAGGGTTTGGTTGACTCCAATAATCCCTCCGATATTACTAAGAATAAAACACCAACTCCCAATCAACAAATTACATTTCCAATATACTTATGATTACTCCTAACCCTCTCTTCTCTCAGCACTCCCCTCCCACCCCTTTACACCCCCATCTAACCCCTCATCGTGTGTTTCAGTACTGCACCCAAGCCGGGAATGCTATCTCATACGATGCTGTAAAGTGTTCTGATGCCAGGAACTCCAGTATGATGAAGAGTTGTGATGATGCTAGCACTCCGGAGTACGAGAGGTGTGATTACGCCTTCGCTAAGACAGGTTCGTGTGTGGTTCAGCCATATTTTCATCAAACTTAGGGTGTGGGGTCGAGCCATTTTCTAATCAAAAGTTCCCAAATTGTTTTCTTGGAACCATCAATGAAAATCGCATGTGACATTTTCACGCCAAAATATTATGCTTCAAAAACTTTCTCATCTCGACGTTCTAATTCAGTAATTCCCAAACTCTTTCTCAGCGCTCATTCCAAAATTCTAACATCCCCAAACCCTTTTCCAGCACTTAACGACACTGAGACGGGAGTGATCCTCCTCATCCTATCACTCATCCTGCTCTGTACCTGCCTCACCATCCTGGTTAAGACGCTGCAGTCCCTTCTCATGGGCAGGATGGCGCAGACTCTCAAGAAACACATCAACTCAGACCTGCCAAAACCATTCGGATGGCTAACCGGGTAGGTTGATGAGTCTTATGTCCAACAGACTTTATTTTTTTTAATTTAAAACAATTTCGAAATTTCAAGAGACTCTCAAGCATGGAGTTGATGAATGGACGAAATTTGATTTATGATAAAAGATACTACGACCAAGACACCCTTCATTTCCACAATAATACACCTTCCCCTTCTTCCCCAGGTACCTATTCATCGTTGTAGGGATGGGAATGACGATCCTGGTTCAAAGCAGCAGTGTCTTCACCTCCGCCATCACCCCACTGGTTGGGATGGGAGTCATCAGCATTGACAGGATGTTCCCCCTCACCCTGGGCAGCAACATCGGTAGGGAAACATGGGGGGAAAGATTGGAAATATGGGAAATCATATATCATAAACAAACTTTATTTGATATTATAAAACTCCTTGATCGCCGAATTTGATTAAAAACCAAGTCAAAACTATTTGAAGTGGATTAAACATCCTTGTTACAGGGACAACTGGAACTGCAATGCTGGCCTCTCTCGCTGCAACCGGGGACAAGAGATCCCTGACTATCCAAGTAGCGGTTAGTGAATACATCAGCATACCTTTGACCGTCTTAAAATAATTGAAAAGATCGAGGCGAGGTCTGATAACAGAGTCAATCTGTCGAGTCCATAGAAGTTTTAACTTGCATCTTAGTTATGCCTTCCTCAACTTATGCCTTCCCTGTATCTTTGATGTCAAATAATTATTGCCTCACCTCACGCCATCCTTATCACTGTCAGGTGTCCCATCTCCTCTTCAACATCTTCGGTATCGTGTTATTCTACCCCTTCCCTCCCATGAGGAGACTGCCCATCAAAGCTGCCAAGTTCCTGGGCAACACCACCGCTAAATACAGGTACATTAGAAACGCCAATTATTACTATTCGTTTCAGTGACAATTTTAATAAAAAGTCCAGAATATCTGTAAAAAGTGATCATTCGGCCTACTGAGAGCCCAGAGCATATGGATACCCCTAAGTCCTAGACAGCCGAACTTAAGATCTAACCTTCTGACACCCCTCTGACCCCTCACTCACTCTGACAGTCTAACTCCCCAACTCCCTCCTCAGATGGTTCGCAGTAGTCTACCTAGTGGTAGTCTTCCTCCTCCTCCCCATGACCTTCGTAGCTCTCTCCTTCCACGTTATTCTCCTTTACGTGGTGATTGGGCTGGTTTTCCTGGTTATAGCGGCCGTTATCACCCTCAACCTCCTTCAGAAATACTGCAGAGACAAGTGAGTTTTATGTTTTATGCGTAGCTTCTTCTTGGGAGGGGACTCGTTTCCATCCAGTGTCCCCCAAGGCAGGTGTTACCAGTGTCACTGGGCCAGTTTCATCCACATTGGGGGACTGGCTGGATCTCTCAAAGATCCAGCTGGCTGTTTGGCCTGTTTAGTAGTAGTAGTACCTTATTAGAACAGGTAGTCATGCTACTTACGAAGCTGAAATCTGTGGAATGGCACAAAGCGTGCATTTTTGATTTTCATCAAATTCCACACTGCTATAATATCAAATATGTGCAACTCATTGGGATCGATACTTTCGGAATTTGAGGAAATTTCAACGCAAATACACTTCTTCGATGTTTTCCCTACGTAGTTCCATCTCAATTCCAAAGATTTTCTCTGAATTCTCACATTTACCCCTTAATTCCACAACTCCCCCTGAGCTGAACTCCCTGAATTCCCCTAAATTCCCACAACTCCCTCTAAATTCCCCAACTCCCCCAGGCTTCCCTACTGTCTCCGCACGTGGGAATTCCTCCCCCGACCCCTCCGGTCTCTGGAACCTTGCGACTCTGTCTTCTCCAAGCTCATCTGCTGCATGAAGAAGCCTGGAGACAGCGATACTATCCCGACCAACGATATCAGACTGGTAATGGCGGCAAAGGAAACCGACGGAGCGTAGATCGGAGATGATTTGTCAATTATAAAGTGGCAGTTCAAACTGCAGTTATGTGTGCGCGGCGTAATTTGAAAGTTTGCGCGGCGTAGAGACGTGTTATTGTTATGTCTGTACGCCGCGCAAACTTACGCCGCGGACACAAAACTGCGGTTCGAACTGCCACTGTTATTAATGTGGATCTGTCGTGCGGATAATATATGTTTTATATAAAGAGCTCTGGGATTGCGCGCGCCATCAACGCTCCACTTTAAACCATGATAATGACGTCATCGCATCATCCTGCTAAGAGAGCTCATGTTATTCGCAGGCGATCCACAATCGCCCATCATAGTGTTTTAGTTAATTTTTCTTAACACATATTATATGCATTTGTATATATGTTTTACCTTTGAGTTGCACATTCTAAAGCCGGCTTATATAAGGTATTGGTGCGAATCATTCCAAATCCAGATGATATGTTCTCGCTAAAACTATGTTCGGTCGGATTTGTAAGTACTGACTGCTGTTGTGACCGTGCCGATGATTCAGTTTTTAATCAAAACTTTTTTTCGTTTTTTATAACGTGCCGATTATTTAGTTTTAATTTAGGTAGGTAATCAAAACTTTGCTCTGAGTAGGCGGTCGAGTTTTCGGAAAATACCATCAATTTTGTCAGTATTTACAGTCAAACCGGACATGATTATATCCCTCAATATAATTTACAATATCATTTCCAAATCTATAATTAATATATTTAAAAGTTCGTATGTAATTTCATATTTTAAACAAATTCGATATATCTCACCACAATCTGAGCTCTTTGCAGCTGTTTCAGCTTTTCTTTTTCTGCTGCTGAGTCACTGTCAAACCACACAGCTGTCAATTTCCTTGTTTTTTCCTTGTCTGGTCGTAACTTCTGAAATAAGGCTGTTTTCAGAAATGCAGGCGCGTGCAAGGAATTTAACCAAGGAAATTTAAAACTTAGAATCTCCGTAAAATGTAAACTGAACCTGCTGCAAATAATTATCCAATTAATTATCAAATTACCAAAAAGCGGGGTGTGGTTAGGCAGTGGTATACGCGATGTAATTTATGCTTTATATATTATCTAAGATGTTTTTTGCAGCTGTTCGTAAGGAATAAGCTCATTGCGCCACCGCATGGCAGAAATCTTACACAAAACCTATTATTTTCGAAAAGTTAAGTTATATTTTAAATTTTTCTCATAATACAAATTATCTTTTTGAATATATAAACTCAGCTGTATGATGACTTCATTTTTGAATGCAGACTTTAATAAAATCTCCTGTAATAAGTCGTGATGAGCTTATTATATTCAATATTCTAACATTATCAGCTGCGCTAAACAGCCCCTGTTTAAAATCATTAGTGAAATTTCAAAGAGAGCATGAGATTAGCCCCTTCCTCACATGCTTAGATTATTAGCTAGGATGAATTTATTCAAATATCTTATGCGTCGCGTAGGAAAAATAGGCGAATGGAAATTGCTGAAAATTATATTCTTTTTTTTGCATTGATCGTAGTTCAATAAATGGCAAATAAATAAATCCGTAAATTAGTTAGGTCAAATATATCGCCTATTTTTCGTGCTATTATTTTAGTGCTATATAGTTAAAGAATGAATTTATTCTGTTCGATATTGTTAATAGGTATAATAATCCAGGTGTTATGTTGTATTTCAACAAGGGTTCTAACCAGCTCAGGAGTATTTTATAGAGAGATCATGTATAAATTTTTTGCTGTTATCTTTATCTCACCAATTAATAAATTGTACACAAGAATATATGATTCGTTTGTTTTGTATTTTCAACCAAATTTATATTTTCTAGCTTTTCATATGGATTCCAACATGGGTTTGGGTATTCTTAACTTGCAAGTAGGTGTTTTCAAAACAATATTATGTCTTTACTGCACGGGGGGGTGCAGGTGGGGGGGGAGGGGGTAATCTTACATAACAGTGTTCTCTGAATATGGATTATCGCGCCAGTATTTTAAACAATATTATGTCTCAGACGCCATACCGCGCCAGTAGCACCGCACGCAAATAGCGCGGGGGAGGCGCCAACTTAACCCTGACGCTTACGCCAAAACTGATACTGGCGTGTTACTGGCGTCCTAAGCGTCGACTGGCGCGATACTGGCGTGCTGGCGGATACTGGCGCGATACTGGCGTGATTGGCGCGATATGTTTACTGGCGTGCTACTGGCGCGCTACTGGCGTGCTACTGGCGCGGTACTGGCGTGATACTGGCGCTACTGGCATACCGGCGCGATATGGTTTGAGGTGCCTGAACTGGCGCGATACTGGCGTGCTACTGGCGCGGTACTGGCGTGATACTGGCGCGATACTGGCCTCGACGGATCGCTCAATTTACCTTATGGGCATATCATAGGATGGAAAATGGGAATATTGACATGTTTTTAAGACAGACAGTACCTGCGTGTTAAACACTGGTAACATCTGGAAAAGACAGGTGGGCACTGCAGGTTGTTAAACATACACGCCTGATTTTATACTTATAGCGACATGGCTCAAAATTATATTACATAAACTTAATATAATCTGTCTTGGAAATAATGTCCTATAGATAAGACTGGGTCGAATGTTATCAGGAATAATGCCGTGGACTCCCCCATGGATAAACCTACCCATGGATAAACCTACCCATGGATAAACCTACCGATCGCGCAGGATCAGAAAAGGCGATTATAAACGTCATCAATTATTACTATATTCACTTGATAATAACATTTTATGCGACATTTAATCACTTACTTAAATTCGGCACATTATAGAGAGGGAAGCTGTCGAAATCCAAACTTCCTACTGATAGAGCTCAGCTCATAAGCAAGTACAATTTAGCACTTTCCACATTTGGTGTCAAATGACGGCCGATTGAAATATATAAATTCATTGCAATCACCCATTCTAATATGCGCACTGGATAAATAGGCAGTGAAATTGTCGTCATTATCAAAGCGCAATGTAGTAAGTTGATGAGTACATCGATGCATTCAATGCTATCGCCACTTTCCATAATCACCGATTTGTTATCGGCCTACTTCACTGGTACTTCAGAAATACTACACCTCCTTTTTTCGAAAAAAGATATATACTTTTTTCTTGCTTTTCGTTAATTTGTTGACGGGGAGTGAATTATATATTATTATCTATTCAATATAATTCCAAGAAAAATACAGAATTCAGTACCTTTTTGTTGATTGTAGATAACTTTTAAATCAAGTAGCTATATATATACAAGGTCGAAGAATTTCGAATTTTCGTTTGCGTTTTCTATACCGTTTTGTGCTTATTGATGCAGTTTATCAACGCGAAACGTTGAATTTTGAATCGATAAGGATGAAAACCTATTTTTCATACAGGAATCGCTGCAGTGGTCTGTATTTAGGGTATTTATCACACTTAAAATAAATCAAAATAAACGATCGGATATTATAATCGAAAACATGCCCGAGATTCATGCTATGCTTCATCCTTTCAACCGCAGTGTCAAGATTTTGACATGAGTATTTATCAATCGCACATTTTTTTCTGCATCGTGTTTCAAAGATAATCTACAAATTAGTTTTACTCAAGCTATAAAACCTTTAATATACCATTAGAGATATCGCCCAATCAGCGCGCGGGCTATTACTGTAAACCAGTCTACTCGCGCACTGATTGGTGAATCAAAACTTTATATAATATTCAAATCGACATGTTGGTATAATTAATTCCGAATTCGCGGCTGATATTATGTATTTATATTCATCTGCAAGATTATGCAGTCCGCTCATAAACAATTTGATGAAAGTGCTAACAACTTAACGTGATCGGTGTTAGATAGTTAAATCTTGTTCACCGGATTTCATAATCATGAATAATCTAAGCATATGGAATAGCAGTGTGTTGAGTGCGTAGCATATCATTCGTTATAATCGTTATGGCCTTGTGTTGAGTGTCCTTGATTTGCGTCCTTGATTTGCCATGATGAGGTGCTGGTAGTAGGCCGAATTCGATATTTGAAAATATGATTCTTGCAGCGCCGGTAATGACGCTATTGAACCATTTGTATTCCATTCCGCCATTCGTCAAGTAATTGTTAAAGCACAATTTGCATTTGAATACCTTATCACCTCTCACAATTTCAAATGTTGTTTGCTTTTTGTAGCTAATATGCTGAGTATACCTACACAAACGTACCAGCATATTGATACCACTGCAAATATTATGAGCAGTCCTTTGACAGCTCCTCAGCAACTCAGCTCCAGCTGTTCACAAGCGATCACAGAGCTAGGCAAGGCCGCAAGGCTATAAAAGCTTAACAGATTTGTAATTTCACATTGATAAGTGATAGCTGAAATGAACGTGCCAATACTATGTTCTCACGGAAAACCTATCGAATCGTTAGGTCAGTACATGGCCACGATAAACCTATAAACGTAATGAATCGATTCTTAAATAAGTTTTCTCTGCTTAAGTTTGGCATAGTGGAAAGTCGTCTGGCACAAGGTTCTTCAACTATCACAGTTATCAGCCCAAAATTATAACTGATAACCAATTTCTTTGTTCATACTTACTTTCACTCCCGTCTTCCCCTTTTATCAAGTCCTTAGTTCTTGCAGGCCATCTCTGGAGGCAGAACGAAACGGTGTCAAGATGAAGTGGTGTCAAAGTTAAATTATAATAAGGAAAAATGGTGTCAAGGAAAATGGTGTCCGGGTGTCATGGTGTCAAAGTTAAGTGGTGTCCGATTGAAGTGGTGTCAGAATGTTGGATAAAATTTGGGGTCAGATTTGCCCAATGCTATGTCACAGTCATCATCTGCCGTGTATTATAAAGACTAGATTCTCGAACATTCTACCCGGCAGAGTATTTCTCTTAATCATAATCAATTTTAGGATTAGCACCATAATAATTCCCCGGCAGCCACATGTAATTATTCTAAATCATTTAGAGCACCATAATGCGAGGGGAGAATTAGAATAAGTATCCTATATCACCAAGTTACAATGAGAACCTTCGTTAATTATACTGGTTTTTGTCCGTTTAGACTTTAGTAGGTAGTCTCATGCATGAGTTTTCAGTTTTATTTTATTTTTCAGTTTTCTACGATAATAAGTCGATTTTTTTTTATCTTTGCCTCACTTCCCGCAGCAAGCACTCGCGCACGCCGCACATTATCCGAATCAAAAACAGTATTCAGTTGATCAGAAAACCCTGACTGACACCAGATTTTTGGCAACAGCTCGCTGATCGTAAGATGTCACCAAATCCGGAACCTATCAATCAGCTCAGAAAAGAAAAACGAACGAACTCGAGCCATTAACGGTGTTAATTTTCTCTCTTATGTGCGCCTTGTGCGGCTCTAGATAATAACACAAAGCCTTTATCTGATAAATGATAATGCTTTATATGTTTATACCTATAGTGCTTTTGTGCCATTATCTCAAAACCATGAATTAAACCTATATTCGCCCTTATTCAGGCTCTTCCGCCTTTCCTGGAAATTGCAATACTAATTCAGACTTTTTCCTTGAACCAAGTGACATTTCTAGCAAAAACTCATTATAGCGTTATGAGCTTCTGAGGAAAGTTCATGGGAGGAAAGGGGCTGCCTATATTAGAGCACAAAATGGGAGGTCTTGATAGCAGTAAAACGAATGATAAATGGACAGTGCAGGTCCATTACATTTGTGACATTTTACGTCGTAAGTCGCAGTTAGTTGTTGTTTAAGATGTTAAGTCGGGGATGGAAACCCCATCTTATATGGGGTACAGTACGCAGTATTCAGTTCATCTCAGCTCATATAAATACAAGCGCTGATGAAAAGCACCAGCTCATAAGACAGTGATCGTTTTGCCGTGCCACTGGCTCACTCATAATGGATAGGGTTATCAAGGCTCGACCTGAATTTCATTGCTAGATTTAGATTCTTGAAATTATTATTTTAATGATTTCATATCTCAGATCAGATGCAATCTATAAAGTTGATTTCCCTGATTTGCCGCCACAGCAGG
>WFMF01000847.1:0-35975 GCA_011033025.1 Beroe forskalii | reverse complement strand
TGGCCCGGGGAGTTCGGGGAGTGCCTGTGGGGCCCTGATTGGTTTCCTGTGAGTTCTAATGGGTCCTGGGATTCTATGGTCCCTGTGGGGGTTTTATTTACCTGTGTGAAACGGGTTGGTACCTGTGAGTTTGATTGGGGCCTTGAGTTCGATGGCCCTGTTGATTTCCTGTGGGGAGTTTATTTCTGTTTGTTCTGATGCGGTACCTGTTTGAGTTCTGATGTGGTACCGGTGTGAGTTCTGATGTGGTACCTATGTCAGTTCTGATGTGGTACCGGTGTGAGTTCTGATGTGGTACCTGTGTGAGTTCTGATGAGGTACCTGTGTGAGTTCTGATGAGGTACCTGTGTGAGTTCTGATGTGGTACCTGTGTGAGTTCTGATGTGGTGCTGGAGGGAAGCTGGCTGCGTGAATGACTTGCTGCAGAAGCTACAGGAGTACGGCCGTTCCCCGGTGTGGGACCTCACGTGGCAACGCAGACTCGCACTCTGTGTAAACTTCTTACCGCACTGAAAAAACATTGAGTTATACGAGTTATTAGCCCAGTTATACAAATATTCTTAAAAATGATGAATATTTTCTGAATAATAAGAATATGAGGAGCAGAGGACTTTTGAAAAATAGATTACCCTTGAAAATTTGTACATGTCGCACTGCAGCTTGATCGAACGTTAATAATCTTGGCTATTACAGTATAATGACATGAATTTTTAATCATGAGCAATTTTCAAGATTCACTTGCTGCGATTGAGTTAGTAAGAAATTTGATAAATTGTCAGCACTAAGCACTTAAGCAGTCACAATAATTTTGACTTGCAAAAGACCAATAATATCTTGCCTGGTTCAATCCAATGTATTATCTATAGAGGTGTATGGGTATACTACAAACATAACAAAATACTGTACATCGATTTTCTAATTCAAGAATTGACATAAGAGGCGAAAGAGACTAAACTGTGAATCATCAGCGGTTACCCTACAGTTGTAAGGTCTCCCTGTCATCTGCGATGTAGGTGTCCCATCAGCAGGTGACAAAGGGAAACGGAGGGGTTTCGGCCCATGTACCCCTCACAGCTTACAACTGCGAGGCTGGACCACCCAGGACTCCGGATTCCTGAGCAACACAGTTTAGAAGGAAGGGGGAGGAAAAGGGAAGAGTTCAGTAGAGGCAAAAGATCAATGAGTGTTAAAATCAGGTGAAACTTAAACTTAGATTTCGGCTGTTAATTAGGGATAACATATCCCTCCGATCTGCCCCTCACCTCGCTACACTGGTAAGGTTTCTCCCCAGTGTGTAGCCTCTCGTGACTCTTCATGTTCGACACCTGGGAGAAGGCTCTGTCGCAGTAGTGGCACCGGAACGGCTTCTCCCCAGTGTGGATCCGCTCGTGGACCAGCAGGGCGCTCTGCTGGGCGAAGTACTTCCCACAGAACCGGCACAGTAGCCTGGAAAAGAGAGGAGTTACTACCCACAAAACTTGTACAGCAGCGTGGAAAGGGGAGTACTGCATGGAAATTTCAGAAAAATTCTCCTTTGAATTATTAGGTAGTACCTCAAAACAGTAATTGAGACATTGCGGATGTAACTGTAGTCACCTGGATTTCCTTACACCTATAGACTTGTCGAAGAAACGCTCTGCTGACACTAATAGAGAAGAGACATTGCTGCCCATCATCTGCTCTGAGACATCCCCCACGATCTCCTCCAACGACTGGAAAAGAGTTATGTGTCACATGGCAATGTTGCAATGTTTTATTAAGCTGACAAGAATTGGCAATTGCGCTCGTTTTCTTGCTTGATTTGATGAGCGCTTTACTTCCTCCCCAGCCCTCCGCCACCAACAGGCATGGATCCAGCCCAGAATTTTTGGGGGCGTGCAAATTTATACAGCTCACTCGGCGCCGCTTCGCGGCACCTCGTTCGCACATAGGAAGTTTTTGAATATTTGAAGGATAACTAAAGTATGTATAAGCAGGAATCTGGGGCGGCAGCCCCTAGAGGCCAGAGGTCTAGAGTATAACAAAATGGCAACTCTTTAGTGTTTGGGCATTGTTTTCAACTTAACAGCGCTGCTGTTGCGGTTGTGCGAAATTCAAATGAATATTACATTTAGAATCAAAAAAGCAGCAGGGGTCTGGGGGCGGCAGCCCCCAGAAGCCAAAGGTCTGGAGTATAAAGAATTAGCAACTAAATAGTGTTTGGGCATTGTTGTCAACTTAACGACGCTCTTGTTGCTGTTGTACGAAATCTCAATAAATATAAAATCAAAAGAGCAGCAGGGGCCTGGAGGCGGCAGCCCCCAGAAGACAGAGGTCTGGAGTATAGAGTAATGGTAAGTCAATAGTGTTTGGGCATTATCGTCAACTTAATAACAGTGCTGAACTGTTTCTGTCATAAAAATTCCAATAAATGTTATACTAAGAATCAAAAGAGCAGCAGAGGTCTGGGGGCGGCCGCCGCCAGAAGCCAGAGGTCTGGAGTATAAAGAATTAGCAACTAAATAGTGTTTGGGCATTGTTGTCAACTTAACGACGCTATCGTTGCTGTTGTACGAAATCTCAATAAATATAAAATCAAAAGAGCAGCAGGGCTCTGGGGGCGGCAACTCCCAGAAGCCAGAGGTCTGAAGTATAGAGAAATGGTAAGTCAATAGTGTTTGGCATTATTTTCAACTTAATAACAGCGCGCTGTCCTTTCTGTCATAAAAATTCCAATAAATGTTATACTAAGAATCAAAAGAGCAGCAGAGGTCTGGGGGCGGCAGCCCCCAGAAGCCAGAGGTCTGGAGTGTAAAGAATTAGCAACTAAATAGTGTTTGGGCATTGCTGTTGTACGAAATCCCAATAAATATAAAATCAAAAGAGCAGCAGGGGTCTGGGGGCAGCAGCCCCCAGAAGCCAGAGGTCTGAAGTATAGAGAAATGGTAAGTCAATAGTGTTTGGGCATTATTTTTAACTTAATAATAGCGCTGTCCTTTCTGTCATAAAATTCCAATAAATGTTATACTAAGACTCAAAAGAGCAGCAGGGGTCTGGGGGCGGCAGCCCCCAGAAGCCAGAGGTCTGGAGTATAAAGAAATGGCAACTCAATAGTGTTTGGGCATTTCTTTCAATATATACTAATATAACTGCGCTGTTAATGCTGTCGTACAAAATCTCATTGATATAAATATAAAATCAAAAGTACAGGGGTCTGGTGGCAGCAGCCCCCAGAAGTTGGAGGTCTGAAGTATTAAGAAAGAAAGAAATTGGAAACCAATTGCATTGTGCCTGTTATTTTCGACTTTTATTTTCGTTGTTGTAATACTGCAAAGGCAGTAGAGTTTTTGAATCAATAGGATTCAAAAACTCTAAATCCTGTTTTTGTCTCAAGCCTTCAAGGCTATTGGCATGAATATTATTTTTTGGATGGAGGCCGAAAAATCGTGTGTAGTACACTTTGTACTACACAATCACCCTTGCACAATTAAATGACCCGTTTTAGCCCGTGAGCTATTTTTTCACTTTTCAAGCCTTATTATTAAAAAATTATTCTTAGTTCATGTATCCCTTTTGTTATGGTACTGGAGGTGTGCTTTTTGTTAATGCGTAACGCATGGGCCCTCTGTTTTGTTTCTTTTCCCTTTTGCTAACTATAGAAATATGGTTGATCATAGTACAGCTACTCTGTACTGTTTTATGTAGATAAAAATATCATTATCAGAGGTATTAAAAGTTAGAATATGCTTCTAGAAGTAACGAATGAATGAAAGGTTTCCACTAAGTTTATTTTTGGCATCTTGAATTAAATCGCAAGCATCAAATTTTCAAAAATTGCACGCCCCCATGCACGCCCCCAAATTTCTGATGGGGGCGTGCGCACGCCCCCGCACGCCCCCGGTGGATCCATGCCTGGCCACCAACAATTATCGCCCTTAATTTCGCCTTGTGAAATTAATACACCATTATCAAACTCGGCTTGTCTGTGTGCAATTGTTGCAACAATACCACTATGTGCACTGTGCAGTGAGATAAGCTGATAAGAGTTTGAAATCTTGAATACCCTCCCCAGCAATGTTTGTCTAACCTTGAGAGGGGCAGCGTCACTGGTCTGAGCAGTGCTGTCCTTAGTGGAGACTGTATCAGGAGACAGAGACACTGGGGAGAGAAGGCTGCAGGGTGTCTTCTCTGCGGTCTCAACGTCTCCAGGTCTCACAGAGACACCCTGGTTAAAAGACACCCCGGTGTCTAAGAGACTGGTAGTGTGCTGTGACACTCTGCCGAGTGGACTGTGCTGAGTGACAGAGAGCACCTGTGTCTCGCCCTGATCCACTGAGACCTCCATTGGTGTCACCTCCATTGCTGTCACACTAGGGAGCTTTCCACAGGGAGACAGGGAGTTGTCACCTGACGAGGGAAGTGTGGTGTTGTCTGGGGATCCCAGCTCGAGTTTCTCAGTTTTGACGTTGCAAGGGGGTGTTTTAACAGGAGTAGGGGATCTACAGACACCACTTGGTTGAGATCTGTCGTCACGCTCAACTCCTGAAACGAGGTATAGTGTGAAATACAGCAAAGATTGGAAATGGGGAAAGCGCATCCAGTATCAGTCCTGAGGACAAAAGCTTCAGGTTCAAAATATGGATTGGTCTACATGACACAGTGAAAAATCTAGACCTCAACATAGGATTTGATTTCATTTCCAAAATATGCGACCTTTTCTTGTCATTTCATTGTCATGAATTCACCAAAAATGATTAAAATTTGCAATCATCATTGCCAAAGATGCATATTATTAACCTTTCATAATATCACAGCTTTGATTCTTGAAGGAATTGATGCGTTGAGTAATGCCACAACACCAAATCACCATTTGGTTGAGATCATCAGAACCAGAACCACTGTTCGTTACCATGGCACCCTCCACAGTATCGGGTACCAAGCTACCAGACTCCAGGGTACCACTCTCTGTGGTAGCACCGTTACCAGGTACCATGTTACTGTGCCCCAACTCCTCCGCAAGACATTGAGACGTCCGATTGTAGCCGTCAAACTCCAGCTGACTGAAATAAGAGGGCTATTGAAACTAGAATAAGAATGAAAACCCCCACGGGACACCAGTAATTGTGAGTAAGTAAAACTGCCAAAATATTGAAATATTACAGGAAGGGAATTTTAAACAAAAATTTCCATTCAAATTTCAAAACAATCTCAACCACTGATAATTTTCTCAGGAAATAAAAGAACTTTTCTACCAAGCTAGCTGCCTCTTGTCTATCGTAAGTATCAGACAAGGGCCAAATAATTTCGAATCCAATGGGTTAACTTACTAGCGGCCGATATCAACCTCGCCCGCCCCTTTTGATAAACAGGTTTTTTTGGATATAAGGCTATTTTACCTGCGTCCTGCCATAGGGCCATAACGGAATGTTTCAATGGGTGTGCCCTGAAACAACTCCCTCCTAAGCATACGATTTGGAAGAGAACCCACCTCCTGATGAGATTGTAGAGAAGACATCTGGCTTCTTCCTTGGAAACTTCACTAAGCATCTCCGATGGTAGATAACGTGTGAAAAGTAAACCTAATGGGCTGAATGTTTTGTTATTATCACTTTATTTGATTATTTAACATTCGCATTATCAAAAATCAGAATAGCAGCTTATTTTTCATTTTGAATCGAAAATAAAGTGACCATAGCAAAGTGGGAGACATGAAAATTCTGCTTTTGTTACTTGAGATTTTTGAAATATATCACACAGTGTGATATATCCGGATGCCTCGAAGAAAAGAAAGAGAGGACGTTGAGAAATGAAGAACTTTAAAGTAGGAGAATCAAAGTGCCGAAGGACGCGCTATATCATTATTGCACCAAGACAATGGGCAAGCCGCTGACAAAGGCATTTCAAATTATAATATTTGCAACAAAAACCAAGTACTCAAGTAGTAGGTAGGTGTTATTGTAACGGCTACTAAATTGACCTACGTTTGTAGGCAGAGGTATTGTCTCAAATCGTGTGAGTCATATAACGTTAGAGAAATTCGCATGAAGGCACGTGCCGAGAATTTGTTTCAAAAACGGAGATCACGTGATCAGAGTTTATTACGTGGGTCAATTAAGCTGAAAAGGAGACCAACAAAAGAGCTTTTATCGTTAATAAGGGCGAGCTATTTTATTAAATCAAATCTACTAGCGTTGATTCAAATGATTCATTCTTGAAAGGTGTGCAAGCGTACACCATTGTCTAGGAGCTCTATTTCAAGCTCCCTCCATTCTGACGTTATGGCAGGTCATACAATGAATTCCATTCAGGAATTCCAAGCTTTCGGGGCAAGGGGTTCGACTATTGAGGAGAGAGCGTGCATCAAGGAATCAATGCGGTCAATGGGCAAATCAATCGGATTCATAATTATTGACTATTTTCCAGTGCGCAAGTGAACGCAAGTGATTACGAAATATATTTTGATGATGATTGATGCATTATGAAATAGTTTATGAGGATATAAATTGACATATGCAACGTTCAAAATTATATTTTATGATAATTTTCAGTGGTCGACCGGGGGCAGGATCTCAACCGGGGCCGGGGCCGGGGATGGCGATTCAGACCGGGGCCGGGGAAGACTTGAGAAATTTGACCGGGGCCGGGAACCATCAATTTAGCCGGGGCCGGGGATGGCTGACCAAAGTTAGGTAAACAAGAATTGCGCCTGCCGGCGCATTTCTTGTGCCCGTTGTTCCCGTATGCAGGCGCTTAATTTCCTGTTCCCCGGGGCTGGTATAAAAACACGCCATGTTTGATCGTCGACCATTGTCCGTCTCATTCATCAAACTCAAATTACTCATTGCCAATTGTCAACTTCTTAAAGTAAAATGTAAATTGAAACCCAATCAAAATTTGATGGAGATTCCCCCAGAAAATCTCATAAACATTCATACACCTCTTGTCATTGACAAGTTTGATGAAATTAAAGCATGATGAAGTTTTCGAAAAAGAATCAATTTCCAAGTTTCAACATTAGGATGGACAGAGCATTGAACTGGAATGCCCGTAAGCTAGCGGCCGCAGTGCACACTGACCAGTATGCCACTACACCAAGCTATATTGGCGCGAGTGATATTATAAAGGAGCAGTTGATCGAAAAAGTGACATACGACCAACGACCAAATTTGGTCGCGCGCAGAACACCACCTATTTCAGATTTAACAGTACGCATAAAGGTAGTATGCACACAACCCCTACAAAACACGATCTCTGCTAACCTTTTCTCAATGCCTTTTTGTAAAACAAAAACGCGATTGGGAACAGGAAAAAATTGGGGCAGTTATCAGACAATACATGAAATACAGATAGTATGTGAATGAAAAAACTGACAGGTATCAAATACACATTTAAGCAAAATTATTGAAATCAAATGATTTCCACTCAATTTCTCGTATTTTTTAAACGAACAAAAATAAAGACCGTCACTGAAATTCAATGATATGCAGGGGTCTGGGGGCAGCAGCCCCCAGAAGCCACACGACATGAACAAATAGAATAGTCGCTTCTATAGTATTTCAAATCAATTTCTCGTATTTTTCAAATAAATCTGGTCGAAGCAAAATCAAGACTGTTCCTGAAATTAAATGATATGCAGAGGTTTGGGGCGGCAGATCCCACGGAAGCCAGACAACCTGTGCAAATAGAAATAGAAAAATCGCCTCTTTCGTATTTCACTCAATTTTTCGTATGTTTTGAACGAATCTGGCCATAGCTGAATCAAGACTGTCCCTGAAATTCAATGATAAACAGGGGTCTAGGTGCGGCAGCCCCCAGAAGCCAGAAGACCTGAGTTAATAGAATAATTGCCTCTTTAGCTCTTTAGGTAGTATTTCTACTCAATTCATCGTATTTTTCAAACAAATCTGGTCGAAAAAAATAAAGACCATCACTGAAATTCATTGATATGTAGGGGTCTGGGGGCGGCAGCCCCCAGAAGTCTAACGACATGAGCAAAGAAATTGAACGCCTCTATAGTATTTCAACTCAATTTCTCGTATTTTTCAAATAAATCTGGTCGAAGCAAAATCAATACTGTCACTGAAATCCAATGATATGCGGCAGCCCCCAGAAGCCAGACGACCTGGCAAAATTAGACCATTTTTGTATTTTTTAACATGGTCCAAGAAAAATCAAAAGTGTTGCGGAACTTAAATATTGTGTCGAGCACCCTGGGGGCGACAACCTCCAGAACCTAGATAAATAGGAAAATTAGATGCCTAAATAGCTCAGAAGCATTTAAGCCTTTTTAAAAACAGTATTTTCGTTGATTTTCAACGTGTCTCGTCCAAAAAAAACACGAAAGTTAAACTTCGCTGATAGATATAGACCGTCTGGTCTGGGGGTGGCGGTCCGAGGTCAAAAGATAGCAATATCAGCTCAATTCAATTTTTCCTTTTTGAGCGACCTATTACGAAGTTGAAAGTCCTAAGCATTAAAACTTAAACAGTATCATTGGATGGAAAAATACATCGTTCCGTTTCATGTCAAATTAGGAAATTATTATGGAATTCACAAATTCTCATCTGAAAAGGCAAATATCAAATCCCCAGCCAATTCCCCGGCAAAATCACGATTTTAGGCCACAGTTAAAAATTAGGCCGGGGCCCCGGTCTCCTCCACAATTTTAGCCGGGGTCGGGAAGAGCCGGGGACAGTGATTTTGGCCGGGGCCCCGGTCGAACCCTGATAATTTTTGACAGGAATTTTATTGAAAACTATTGACGATAAGTGATCACATCAATTCTATAGAATCTCCAACAGAATTACGAAAGCTTTCCAACAAAAAGTAGAAAAGGAATGAAGTGTATCCCTTGACACACATTGAAGTATTGTGAAAAGCACCGTGCTGTGAATTGTAAAAACGCTGCTACGTATAACATGTTAGTAGAAACAGATGTTATAAGCTTGACAAGTTTCTAGCACTCAATTGTAAATCGCTCCGTCCATATAGGTAACACATACTCTAGTATAATAAATACAGTGTTAGGAGGCTGATACAAAAGCAAATTTTCACTATTCAAAGCCCTAATTTTCACTATTTTGCATAAATAAACAGCTGAAATAATGTGTTATTGATTGATTTAACTCTAAAAAAGGTGAATTTCAAGAAAATTTCTGTCGAACTGAATTTGATTTTAACTTCATTTTGATGTTCAAATTTTTGAGAAAATCCTGGGTAGGGCCAAGGCCCCCCCTAAGATTTTTCTACTTTTCTAGAGGGGGCCTTTTGAAAACTAGGGGGGGGGGGGCGGCCCCCCTAAGGGGGGCGTGTAGTCCCATTCTTTTTATTTGAAATCACAAATAGTATACACAACAAATTATACATTGTCACTTGCCCTATATAAAATAATTCATGAAACATGAGGACCAAAAGAATTGAATAATCATAGCTGAATAAAAATAAACATAGTAGAGTCTAACTTGTTGCATATGCTATGAGTGGGGCACGTGCAGAGTAGTCGAAACTGCTCTAATGCTGCACAATTGCCTCAAAAATCTTAAATCACACAGATTGGTTAGTTACATAATTGGTAAAAATTGCATTAAAAGTAGATGGTAAAATTTATCTTAAAAATATAATAAATAATGATAAATTACTTTTATTACTCTGAGTGCTTGAGTGATATAAATCTCTGCAATATTCCAAAAAGATGTATGTGATGTGGGTGAACCTGAACCTGGTGATCCCTATGAACATGATATGAATCCCTTGTATACCTTTTCCCTTTCTTCCTGTTCCTTACTATCTTCCCCTCACCTTATCATAGGAAAGCACATGTTTAGGGATATTAACATATTAACCAAAATTAGTCAAATTCACTGTCCGCTTTCATCCAGAGATATTCCTTGAGTTTAGTCTTAAAGGTTGTTAAGCAATTTTCAGATCTTATATTCAATGGAACTTCATTCCAAAGTAAATGTGTACGGTAGAAGTATGAATTTTTAAAAACATCTATTCTAGGTTTTATGGAGCATTCTAATTGAAGTTCATCAGATGATGACATACTCCTAGTACATCGAGTTAATTTTGGGTCAGGGAGGTGCTTCTTTCTAAGATATTCAGGGATACTTGAAAATGGGCTAGGATGATTAAACATCTTATAGAACAAGACTAAGTCGTTATAATCAAACTTGTATTTCATTGGCAGGACATCTAGATTCTTTAATTTAAAGGAACTGAGGAGACGAGCGACGGTGGCTACCAGAGTGTCAGACACTACAGTGTCAACAACCACCACTACAACAACAGCACAGCTGAGGAGACATACCTAGGATACCTCGAACACCGTCAACGTCTCCGTCTCAGGCTACAACAACAAAAGACCAGTGACTTATCAACTCCTCGATAACAAACTAAAGCAATTATTGTGATACATTCATAAAAACCACTTCAGTTCGATGCCCTACGTTGATATCATATTGATTATAATGATTCATGAAGTTCTGGCCTCATGGATACAAAAAGACGTGGTCGGTCCTAAAGGGTCAGGAGAAGGTCGAAATATAAAACAACAACAGCAATCGATTCAGGGAGGCAAAAACACATTGATATCACAATAATAATATTTCAGGAGGTTTTGGCCCTTTGCGATCTAGAAAAAAGGCGTGGTGGAGGCTACAGGGTCAGTGGAAAAATAACATCGGCAATCGATTCAGGGGTCCAAAAAACCACTAATTCGATGCCTTACATTGATATCGTAATGATTAGAATGATTCATGAAGTTTTGGCCTCATGGGATCCAAAGAAAAGGGTTGGGGGATGTCGAAACAGAAAAATAACATCAGCAATCGATTAAGGAGTCCAAATTAGTACAGGTTTGATGTATAATAATATGTCCACCAGAGGATATTAACGCCTTTTGGATCATTTCGAACAGCTGATGCGTCACCGAAAAAGGGGTGGTCGGGCTTATAGGGTCAAGGGAAGGTTGAAATGAAAAACTGACGACGGGAATCGATTCAGCCGGTCAAAAACATGCTTATACTTAGATGCCAAGCATGTGAAAATCAGTTGAAAATTAAAATTTCACATTTTCCAACAGTAAAAGTGGGCGTGTTCCCACACATTTCAACATTGGATCACGGTATATTTCGAAGAGTTGCATAAACCGCCAAACCGGGTCTTAAACTTGCACCTAAAAATGCTAAGAATCAGCAATTTTCATGCATAAATGACCAGACTATAGCCTCTAGTCTGGTCATTTATGCACGAAAATTGCGTACTTATTGTGATTTGCATACTTACCTATTGTGATTTGAGGTCACGTTCGCATAATGATCTTTATTGATGCGCGTCATAATTCCTATAGACTATAGGAATTATTACGTGCATTAATATTAATAAAGATCATTATGCGAACGTGACCACAAATCACAATAAGTACGCATCACTATTCATCCACTGAGGTAACCTGATAAGTCTTTATGCTGCGGAGAGAAGTCTTCTGTTAGGACAGGAAAAGCTGTTATGTAGTTCTCAATGTCAGAACGTTTTTCGGATTAAACTGGATTCCTGGTAAATTGTTCCTCCACTAGTTGAGGTTATCCTGTTCGTTGAATGCCTGAAGTCTGAATAAGTTTAGTTGGAATGTAATCGGGCTAGCTTTATTTAATTTTTGTTTTTTGTTTCCATTTTTCAAAAAAATGTTTTTGTTCAATCTTTCAATCACTGAAATAGACATTCATGAACCACACCGGTTTCAGGAATCAAAATTCAAAAGTGGCATAAAAACTGAACATCAACCAGCTATAATCCAGTCGGAATGAGCTAACTATCAGCGGAGCACTCAAAAATGTTTTGAATTCATCGTCGTGAAAATACAAGTCCGCTTCAATGTTCTAAAGTTGCCGTTGCACTTTAATTTAACATCCCGGACCCCAAGTTCAAAGCGAATGTTTTTGCAGATTGTCTGACTGTACGCATATCATCAAGTTCAAATCGTTGAACTTCCTCTGTTATAAAGATCTCGAAATCATAAAAGCTTCCAATCCACCAAACTCGCAGAAGGGGGCTTTTTCAAAACCTGAATATTAGGTAATTGGTTATATTGTTAAGCTGAAAATATGATGAGATGCACGATAATGTTGAAAAAATGATCATTTCCGTACTTTGAACAGCTGTTGTCATACACAGCATGAAAGCATGAACAAGATGAAACTGGAGACTCTCACTGACCTCATGTTCCAATAGGGACACCCTGCAGAGAAAAGGGTTCCCCGATGTTAAAGGTAAGTCCGGGAGCAGGAGAAGTCTGGTGAATCATCATGTGGTCCTTGAGGTCGGTGGTCTTGGAGAAGCCCTGGAAGCAGATGGGGCATACCACGGGGAGGGTGGCTTGGAAGTGGCTCCGTCTGTGAGCCACCAGGGAGGATGGCTGGGTGAATTTCTTGTCGCAGTGCTCGCACTTGTACGGCTTTTCTCCTGGTATAGAGCATACGATACAATCGTGATAATAAGAGGCGAAGAGCCTTGAATCCTGATTTTATTCCATGGGTATTGGATAAAAATGGGCATAGGAAAGATATGGGCATTGGATAAGAAAACTCAAAATAGAGACTGCATGAAGAAAGCATCTCACAGTGTCCTATACCTGTGAGTTCTGATGTGGTACCTGTGTGAGTTCTGATGTGGTACCTGTCTGAGTTCTGATGTGGTACCTGTGTGAGTTCTGATGTGGTACCTGTGTGAGTTCTGATGTGGTACCTGTGTGAGTTCTGATGTGGTACCTGTGTGAGTTCTGATGTGGTACCTGTCTGAGTTCTGATGTGGTACCTGTGTGAGTTCTGATGTGGTACCTGTGTGAGTTCTGATGTGGTACCTGTGTGAGTTCTGATGTGGTACTGTGTATGTTCTGATGCGGTACCTGTTCGAGTTCTGATGTGGTACCGGTGTGAGTTCTGATGTGGTAACTGTGTGAGTTCTGATGTGGTACCTGTGTGAGTTCTGATATGGTACCTGTGTGGGTCCTGATGTGGTACCTGTGTGGGTTCTGATGTGGTACCTGTGTGAGTTCTGATGTGGTACCTGTGTGAGTTCTGATGTGGTACCTGTGTGAGTTCTGATGTGGTACCTGCGTGAGTTCTGGTGTGGTACCTGTGTGAGTTCTGATGTGGTACCTGAGTGAGTTCTGATGTGGTACCTGTGTGAGTTCTGATGCGGTACCTGTGTGAGTTCTGATGTGGTACCTGCGTGAGTCCTGATGTGGTACCTGTGTGAGTTCTGATGTGGTACCTGAGTAAGTTCTGATATGGTACCTGTGTGAGTTCTGATGTGGTACCTGTGTGAGTTCTGATGTGGTACCTGCGTGAGTTCTGGTGTGGTACCTGTGTGAGTTCTGATGTGGTGCTGGAGGGAAGCTGGCTGCGTGAAGGATTTACTGCAGAAGCTACAGGAGTACGGCCGTTCCCCGGTGTGGGACCTCACGTGGCAACGCAGACTCGCACTCTGTGTAAACTTCTTACCGCACTGAAAAAACATTGAGTTATACGAGTTATTAGCCCAGTTATACAAATATTCTTAAAAATGATGAATATTTTCTGAACAATAAGAATATGAGGAGCAGAGGAATTTTGAAAAATAGATTACCCTTGAAAATTTGTACATGTCGCACTGCAGCTTGATCGAACGTTAATAATCTTGGCTATTATAATCACATGAATTTTCAAGATTTATTTGCTGCGATTGAGTTAGTAAGAAATTTGATAAATTGTCAGCACTAAGCACTTAAGCAGTCACAATAATTTTGACTTGCAAAAGACCAATAATATCTTGCCTGGTTCAATCCAATGTCTTATCTATAGAGGTGTATGGGTATACTACAAACATAACAAAATACTTTACATCGATTTTCTAATTCAAGGATTGACATAAGAGGCGGAAGAGACTAAACTGTGAATCATCAGCGGTTACCCTACAGTTGTAAGGTCTCCTGTCATCTGCGATGTAGGTGTCCCATCAGCAGGTGACAAAGGGAAACGGAGGGGTTTCGCCCACGTACCCCTCACAGCTTGAATAACTGCTGAGGCTGGGCCACCCAGGACTCCGGATTCCTGAGCAACACAGTTTAGAGGGAAGGGGGAGGAAAAGGAAAGAGTTCAGTAGAGGCAAAAGATCAATGAGTGTTAAAATCAGGTGAAACTTAGACTTAGATTTTGGCTATCGTTAATGAAGGGTTTAGTAACGAGTAATAATTACTAAACGTCATATTACACACGAGGGCCGGAGGCCCGAGTGTGTAATATGGCATTGAAAAACCGAGGCCGAAGGCCGAGGTTTTGTAATGCTGAGTTTAGTAATTTTTACGAGTTATTAAACTGAATTATGCACCGACTTTACTCGAAAAAATGGCAATATTTTCAAACACAAGGAAATGTTTTAAATTAAGATTTGAAGGTACAGTTTGCTCAACTGTGCAAAATAAATTATTACGCACTGTTCTACTGCACCATAATAAATTATTATGACCTACAGTGCGTAATAAATCAAGATTTCGGCACTACAGTGCGCAATAATTTATTGCGCACGGTACCCTGGTGCCTATAGGGTTTTTGAATACATAGCATAAACACGCCTGGAAGGTGCATAATTAGGGATAACATATCCCTCCGATCTGCCCCTCACCTCGCTACACTGGTAAGGTTTCTCCCCAGTGTGCAGTCTCTCGTGACTCTTCATGTTCGACACCTGGGAAAAGGCTCTGTCGCAGTAGTGGCACCGGAACGGCTTCTCCCCAGTATGGATCCGCTCGTGGACCAGCAGGGCGCTCTGCTGGGCGAAGTACTTCCCACAGAACCTACACAGCAGCCTGGATTTCCTTACAGCTATAGACTTGTCGAAGAAACGCTCTGCTGACACTAGTAAAGAAGAGACATTGCTGCCCATCATCTGCTCTGAGACATCCCCAACGATCTCTTCCAACGACTGCAAAAGAATTATATGTCACATGGGAATGTTTTGATGTTTTATTAAGCTGACATCAATTGGCGATTGCGCTCGTTTTCTTGCTTGGTTTGATGAGCGCTTAATTAAAGTCCCTCCTCAGCCGCCCGCCACCAAAAACCAACAATTATCGCCCACAATTTCTATCTAGACCGAAATCAGGTAGTGTATTGGTACTATTGCACTAATTGCACACGGCCTCGCCTTTTGAAATTATAAACTCAGCTTCTCTTCGTGCAATCATTGCAACAACACTACTATGCGCCGTGAGATGAGCTGATAAGCGTTTGAAATCTTGAATTATGCCCTCCCCAGCAATGTGTTTCTTACCTTGAGAGGGGCAGCGTCACTGGTCTGAGCAGTGCTGTCTTTAGTGGAGATAGTATCAGGAGACAAAGACACTGGGGAGAGAAGGCTGCAGGGTGTCTTCTCTGTGGTCTCCACAGGTCTCACAGAGACACCCTGGTTAAAAGATACCCCTGTGTCTAAGAGACTGGTAGTGTGCTGTGACACTCTGTGTAGTGGACTATGTTGGGTGACAGAGAGGACCTGTGTCTCGCCCTGATCCACTGACACCTCCATTGGTGTCACCTCCATTGGTGTCACACTAGGGAGCTTCCCACGGGGAGACAGGGAGTTGTCAGCTGACGAGGGATGTGGGGCATTGTCTGGGGATTCCAGCTCGAGTTTCTCAGTTTTGACGTTGCAAGGGGGTGTTTGAACAGGAGTAAGGGATCTACAGACACCACTTGGTTGAGATCTGTCGTCACGCTCATCTCCTGAAACGAGGTTTAGTGTGAGATACAGCAAAGATTGGAAATGGGGAAAGCGTATCCAGTATCAGTCCTGAGGATAAAAGCTTCAGGTTCAAAATATGATCTACATGACACAAAGAAAAGTCTAGACCTCAACATAGGCTTTGATTTTATTTCCAAAATATGCAACCTTTTCTCGGTATCAATGAATTGATGCCGAGGTTGTCATGAATTCACCGAAAATGATTAAAATTTGCAATCATCATTGCCAACGATGCATATTATTAACCTTTCATAATATCACAGCTTTTATTCTTGAAGGAAGTGATGCGTTGAGTAATGCCACAACACCAAATCACCATTTGGTTAAGATCATCAGAACCAGAACCGCTGTTTGTTACCATGGCACCCTCCACAGTATCGGGCACAAAGGTACCAGGCTCCAGGGTACCACTCTCTGAGGTAGCACAGTTACCAGGTACCATGGTACTGTGCCCCAACTCCTCCGCAAGACATTGAGACGTCCGATTGTAGCCGTCAAACTCCAGCTGACTGAAATAAGAGGGCTATTGAAACTAGAATAAGAATGAAAACCCCCACGGGACACCAGTAATTGTGAGTAAGTAAAACTGCCAAAATATTGAAATAATACAGGAAGGGAATTTTAAACAAAAATTTTCATTCAAATTTCAAAACAATCTCAACCCCTGATAATTTTCTCAGGAAATAAAAGAACTTTTCTACCAAGCTAGCTGCCTCTTGTCTATCGTAAGTATCAGACAAGGGCCAAATAATCTCAAATTCAATGGGTGAACTTTCTAACGGCCGATATCAACCTTGCCCGCCCCTTTTGATAAACAGGGTTTTTTGGATATAAGGCTATTTTACCTGCGTCCTGCCATAGGGCCATTACGGAATGTTTCAATGGGTGTGGCCTGAAACAGCCCCCTCCTAAAGCATACGATTAGGAAGAGAACCCACCTCCTGATGAGATTGTAGAGAAGACATCTAGCTTCTTTATGGGAAACCTCACTCAGCATCTCCGATGGTAGATAACGTGTGAAAAGTAAACCTAATGGGCTGAATGCTTTGTTATTATATCGCTTTATTAGATGATTTAATATTCGCATTATTATCAAAAATCAGAATAGCAGCTTATTTTTCATATAGAATCGAAAAAAAGTGACCATAGCGAAGTGGAGAACACGAAAATTTTGCTTTTGTTACTTGAGATTCTTGAAATATATCACACAGTGTGATATATCAGGATGCCTCGAAGAAAAGAAAGAGAGGACGTTGAGAAATGAAGAACTTTAAAGTAGGAGAATCAAAGTGCCGAAGGACGCGCTATATCATTATTGCACCAAGACAATGGGCAAGCCGCTGACAAAGGCATTTCAAATTATAATATTTGCAACAAAAACCAAGTACTCAAGTAGTAGGTAGGTGTTATTGTAACGGCTACTAAATTGACCTACGTTTGTAGGCAGAGGTATTGTCTCAAATCGTGTGAGTCATATAACGTTAGAGAAATTCGCATGAAGGCACGTGCCGAGAATTTGTTTCAAAAACGGAGATCACGTGACCCGAGTTTATTACGTGGGTCAATTAAGCTGAAAAGGAGACCAACAAAAGAGCTTTTATCGTTAATAAGGGCGAGCTATTTTATTAAATCAAATCTACTAGCGTTGATTCAAATGATTCATTCTTGAAAGGTGTGCAAGCGTACACCATTGTCTAGGGCTCTATTTCAAGCTCCCTCCATTCTGACGTTATGGCAGGTCATACAATGAATTCCATTCAGGAATTCCAAGCTTTCGGGGCAAGGGGTTCGACTATTGAGGAGAGAGCGTGCATCAAGGAATCAATGCGGTCAATGGGCAAATCAATCGGATTCATAATTATTGACTATTTTCCAGTGCGCAAGTGAACGCAAGTGATTACGAAATATATTTTGATGATGATTGATGCATTATGAAATAATTTATGAGGATATGAATTGACATATGCAACGTTCAAAATCATATTTTATGATAATTTTTAGTGGTCGACCGGGGGCAGGATCTCAACCGGGGCCGGGGCCGGGGATGGCGATTCAAGCCGGGGCCGGGAAAGACTTGTGAAATTTGTCCGGGGCCGGGAACCATCAATTTAGCCGGAGCCGGGGATGGCTGACCAAAGTTAGGTAAAAAATTAGGGCAGTTATCAGACAATACATGAATTACAGATAGTATGTGAATGAAAAAACTGACAGGTATCAAATACACATTTAAGCAAAATTATTGAAATTAAATGATTTCCACTCAATTTCTCGTATTTTTCAAACGAATCTGGTCGAACAAAAATAAAGACCGTCGCTGAAATTCAATGATATGCAGGGGTCTGGGGGCAGCAGCCCCCAGAAGCCACACGACATGAGCAAATAGAATAGTCGCTTCTATAGTATTTCAAATCAATTTCTCGTATTTTTGAAATAAATCTGGTCGAAGCAAAATCAAGACCGTTCCTGAAATTAAATGATATGCAGAGGTCTGGGGGCGGCACCTCCCATGGAAGCCAGACGACCTGAGCAAATAGAATAGTCGCCTCTATAGTATTTCACTCAATTTCTCGTATTTTTTGAACGAATCTGGCCATAGCTGAATCAAGACTGTCTCTGAAATTCAATGATAAACAGGGGTCTAGGGACGGCTGGGGCCCCGGTCTCCTCCACAATTTTAGCCGGGGTCGGGAAGAGCCGAGGACAGTGATTTTGGCCGGGCCCCAGTCGAGCCCTGATAATTTTTGACAGGAATTTTATTGAAAACTATTGACGATAAGTGATCACATCAATTCTATAGAATCTCCAACAGAATTACGAAAGCTTTCCAACAAAAAGTAGAAAAGGAATGAAGTGTATCCCTTGACACACATTGAAGTATTGTGAAAAGCACCGTGCTGTGAATTGTAAAAACGCTGCTACGTATAACATGTTATAGTAGAAACAGATGTTATAAGCTTGACAAGTTTCTAGCACTCAATTGTAAATCACTCCGTCCCTATAGGTAACACATACTCTAGTATAATAAATACAGTGTTAGGAGGCTGACCGTAAATGTAGTGCCCAGGAAAAACATAATATAACTCACAATAACTTACAAGAATCTGCGGGTGGAAAAAGTAACACGAAGAACGTGTGACTTTTATAATTCAGTCACCGATAGTTGATTCTACTTCAATATACAGAGGAGGTCTATTGTCAGCGTGTCAAAAGCTAGAAAAACTATTGTCTTTTCAACAGATGGGATTTCCTTGGAGAAGGTTCCTACTATTATAAAGACATTGGGAATGATACTTTATTGGAAACAGAAGATATTAAAGTATTATAAAAATGCGCCAAAAGCCAAATGTCTCAAAATAATATTTTATGCAGAAAATTTCAGTTTTAATTGCTTCCCCAAAAGCTCAAATTCAGAGAACGTCATTGACCCCCGTAAGAAATTTGGATTTTCAAAGAAAAGAAGAAATTGAGAAATTGATTCAATAACAATTATATTGTCACTAATATAAATTCTGAAACACAAGTCATCCTACAAAATATGCAATAGTCCGGCCTCCTTGCTTCCTTACATAAGTCAAAATTTTAAGTTCGATAATAGACAATAAAAAAGGAGCTAATGACGAGGAAGTATACATAGAGAATTAACCGAGCGGCAATGGATTAAAAGAATAATGATATTATCCATGCTTATATTCAACAAAAGAAATCCATTAATAATGACACCTGTACTCGTGTATTTATATTCCGAGTGCAAAAATCAAAGGCAATATTGAACGTCAAAATTTGAGAATTGTACTACTACTTTAGGACTAAAGTCGAAGCTATTCTTCAGAAATATTCAGCACACGTTTTGATGTGATTTGTCGGTTTGTACAATGTATGGGTGTATTCGGCGTCACGTCCTTTTTATTCTTTTATTCGTGATTATTTAAAGTCCATCATTGTCCACGCCCAGCTGTGATATCAGCTAGCGGCAGGGATCCAGCTATTACTGGGGTAGGGAGCTAACGGAAGAATATTCATAAGTTTCACGAAGAGTTTCAGTAAGATCAAAATATGCAACTTGCGCGTACAAATAAGACTCATATCATGTGAGGCATCATCACGGGAGAGATATTACTAAGATGAATTATATTCGAACAGCGTCAGATTCATAGAGACTTGGTGAAGGAAATGAAGGAGAGGGCCTCACAGGAAACTGGGAAGACATTCTTCATAAAGGACGGACAAATTAGTTTCAGAGATAAGATTGCCTCAAATGGATGAAACTGAAAGTAATTGTTTGTTGATTGTTGCTGGTAAGAGGGTTTTGTATGTTTTAGTAATTGCTTTTCATGTGATCACACAGGGCTAAACAGCCCTCAGGGACTTGATTGGAAACACCAATAATAACTATATAATTTTGACTGTAATGATCTATATTTATATATTCAATATATTTAAAAGCCCTTTGGTGCCCTTACGAGGGTTTTCAATCAAGCAACACCAATAAGCGAGAGCAAGGGAAGGGCCCTGGCTGTTTGGGAAATGCGCGCGTGTAAATGCTAACAGCTGCTTTCTGTCTACGTTTTCTTTCTATTTTGCTCATTGTTAGGAATCATAACGAGGGGGGCGGGACCAGTCTCAATCATTACAATCGCCAACAATGTTATGGGCAAAAAGAAAAAGAAAATTCCTTTAGCTGTGGCTTTAAACTAATTCTATGTAAAGAAATAGGCAGTTATGAGTGATCTCACTATCAGAAAACAAAGGGGAAACTCCTTGGCGCTGAACAACCTATTTTCTGCTTTTGACGCACTAGAAACTTTACTCTTTCGGAGAAATTCTTTAATAACAAATAATTGAGGTAGTTTCATAAATTATAGTTGTTGTTGTATTTTACTTATAAAAAGCAAGGTTGGAAAAGTTTTAACTCCATATTATAATAACTTTATACAAATCAAAGAATAGATGGCTTTGAGCAAATAGTTAGTGTATTGGTTATTGATGTAAAATGCTTCCAAGAATTTAACTGTACAGAATTGAACTGTACAGTTGTACGGTGCGCTAAAAATTTTTTGAACATAACCAATTCGCTGTATGAGTATAAAATGTCAGCGTTCAACAAATTGTGCCAATTCAGCGATTTTTCAGTGGGACCACCCGAGAATCCGAAAAGCTTAGGCTCTCAAACATTAAATCAAACCGGTAGACACTGTAAGTGAAACTAACAGTAGTTACTATTAGTGACACCGTTATCACCATAAGTTAGTTTTGATGACACCGTTATCACCAGTAGTTACTGTTAGTGACACCGTTGTCACCAGTAGTTACTGTTAGTGACACTTATCACCAGTAGTTACTGTTAGTGACACTGTTATCACCAGTAGTTCCAGTTAGTGACAACGTTATCACCAGAAGTTATTGTTAGTGACACCGTTATCCCCAGAAGTTACTGTTAGTGACACTGTTATCACTAGAAGCTACAGTTAGTGACACCGTTATTTCCACTAGTTACCGTTAGTGACACTGTTGTCAGCAGAAGTTAGAGTTGGTGACACCGATCACCATAAGTTACTGTTAAGTGTAAGTGACACTGTTATCACCAGTTATTACTGTCAGTGACACCGTTATCACCATAAGTTAGTTTTGATGACACCGTTATCACCAGTAGTTACTGTTAGTGACACCGTTGTCACCATAAGTTACTGTTAGTGACACTTATCACCAGTAGTTACTGTTAGTGACACCGTTGTCACCATAAGTTAGTGTTAGTGACACCCTCGATCCTACTGTGGTTGGTGGGTGTTGTTGGGGTTGACCTAGACAGGTTACTGTTAAGAGTCAGTTGGGACGGGGGGAGAGGACTCATCCTGCTTTTCTCTGACAGATACGCCTTCACTCGCATCTGAAATTATAATCATGGTTAACTGTTAGCGTTAACTATCTAATTTGAAAAATTATAATATAAACTTTTTACATCGCTTTAAATATGTGACTTAAAGGGTGAAAATTGCTTTAGAGGCTGACTGCTGATCAGACTCCTACCCTCTTTCTAAACTAAAGTGCATAAACCCTCAGTCCCTCAATGATTTTGAGAATTTTGGAAGAGAATATTGAATGGTCCTGAGATGAAGAAAAAGTTCAAAAAGTACTTACTACCTACAACAATAGAATATTAATTGCAACACATTGATGAAAAATTTAGCATAATTTAGCAACGCACAGAGCAGGTAAAAGCCAATACTTTTAAGGGATGATCAGAAATTATTGAAACAAAAGATGCTGAAGGTGCTCGATAAATTCTTTTAAAAAGTGCTTTATGAAGTATTGTTTTATTTGCGCTTTGGTACATTAAGTAAGAATTAAGAAATAAGTTAGAAATAATCAGAAAATTACCTAAAAAGCTAAGAAGACTTTGAATCAAGGACGAAATGGAATGGGTTATGAATCAAGGAGAAAAATTAAAAAATTGCCAAATTTTCAGAATGCAATACCCAATTTATACAAGACCTGGTGAAAATTTCACCACGAAATAACATGGAAGAAGTGAAACATAGAGAAAAGTCGAACACAAACATTGATGATATTCCAAACTTCTTCGATAAGAAATATTGATTTCGTGCTTTTTACAGTTAAAAATGTGCTTCATTAATTACTGTCGCAAATGCTTTGTACACAGACTTGTAGAAAGAATCATACAGATTAATACAGAATTTTGATGAGAGATCAGACATTCAGAGATCATGACATGTAACATGGTTACCCTAATTAGGAGAGAGACATGTCACTGGTGTAAGCACCATTGCCAGCTAGGGCCAGGATTCATGGACAGCTAGTGTCAGACATTCATCGACAGCTATAAGGGTCAGCCGATTCATGAGACATTCTAAAGAAAGCCATGATACGTAGAGGATGAATTGTCATCACCTAAGTATACTATAGTGCACAGATTTTTTTGAAAAGGAATAAGAACTTCAAGCAACATTTTCGTAGTTTAGTACTTCTGAAGTTCTGAATATTAGCTATTATTAATTGTTTTTTAGTTATGAGTACCACATCAAGTATTTAAATTGTGAAATATTTCAACCGACTTCTCTAATGAGTCACTACTCACTCGCTTACTCAGGACTCGCTATCATTTTGAATAAATAAATCAACTTAACTCAGTTCTCATGGTTGCTCTTTTCTCCTTGAATTTATAGTATAGGAACACCTCTCAAACTCTACCGCTGGCATAGCAACTACTACCATTTGCAAGCAGTTGGCCCCATTGTGTTTTGTAATTATTAAACTGAGATTCTTGATGGTTTGACTTTTGATAAACCAATGCAGGTAAGGACAAGTGCTATGCCGATTAAGTGAGGATTTTGATGATTAAGATTTAAATCTCCCTCCCTCGACTGTCATTTGTTTTTTTGAATTTTGATATCTAATTCAGAAAAATTTTGTTAAATATTTTATCCCACATAGACCATTGACAAGGAAAACATTGTATGATTTCGATACTTATAAATATTGAAGAAATATGCCAAAATTAATATACAGTAGGATAAGAATGACTGGTTTGAATTTATATGATTATGAGTCTGACATCATGATTTAGGAAAAGTAGTCGAGCAGCTTGTCAATAGCCATCTCAATGATACTGGAAGCCGTTGTCTCCTCTGGTCTTGATCTTGTAGTCGTTGACAGTGTACTTGTCCATCCAGGTTGGGTCCCACTGGGCCAGGTAAGCCCTGAGCTTGGTCTCGTCAGTGCCTGGCTGCACGCAGATGTCAGCCCCACATCCAGGATGGCAGAAGTTGGTGCCCTTCTGGGTCTCAGCACACCGGCCCAGGGAGGGTCCCTGGCAGGCCAGGTGGTAGGGGGTGATGGTCCTGCTGTGGTAGTGATACTCCACCTCCCCTGTGTCGATGGGGCCGAAGTGTCCACCACACTGGTCCACAACGGGGGCAGCACCTCCGACGTCTTGGTAAGAGAAGATCTTGAAGCCGTCCATGGCCCAGCCGAGCAGCTTGCCGTGCAGGTAGGGCTTAGCTCCGTGCTCAACCCCCACAGAAGCGTTCAGGAAGGGCTTCTGACACTCGGGAGACTTGTGGTAGTGGTACATGGGAGGACCAGCGGGGCCTGGCGCAGGTGGTTCAGGGCCGGGACCAGGACCAGGACCTGGGCCAGGGTCAGGACCAGGGCTGGGTGGGTCAGGAGGAGGCATGTTTCCCAGAGGGGGCGTGACGTGTCCTCCACAGGTGAGCTGAATGCCAGCCTCGTCAATGCTCACATCCCCAGCATCATTAGGACCCTGGATACCGACTCCATTGATGGCAACCCCAGTGGAAGGTCCGATGTTCTTCTCTCCTCCCACAGTTTCAGCATCGTACATATCACCTGGTCTGTCGCTCCTGGTGGGGTTCCCTACCAGGGGGATCTTGTAGTGACCCTCAGCAGGGACCCAGAAGTCTCCGAAGGCAGCAGACCCCGGACCGTTATCCTCTCCACAGGTCAGGTTAGGGAACATGCAGGTTCCCCCCTCGATCTCAGCCTGGACACAGTACCCGAACCCTATTCCCAGGGGGCAGTAGGGGTTGACATAGTAGTCAGGCACGTTGTTAGAGGAGATGTATCTGTACTCCTCATCAGTTGTCATGGCGAAGCAGTTGCCCCAGTTGTTGGTGCTGTTGGCGTACTTCCACTCCACAGTCGAGCAGTTGGCCGGCAGTGCGGGGTACTTGGTTTTGTCGAGGTTCTTAGTGGAGTACTCATGACACCGGGGACTCCAGTCTCGGTGGCCCCTGTGACACTTGTTCATGGCTTCGTCTGAGACAGAGGTCCTAAAGACGTAGGCAGGCTTGCACTGCACTGCCACCAGCAAGCACAGAACTGCTGCTACCTGCAATGGTGTGTGATGTGAAGTCGACTCGTCACGAGTTTAGCTTTATTCAATGCCAAAGGTTCTGCAATTTGTAATATTGGCATTATTTAGAACTATTGAAAAGTGACCAATCGGTTAATTTTAAAGAGCTTTTTAAAACACAATATAAGAAATCTCCAAAGCTTATTAAACGCGAACTTAAGTGAACCAGTTAACTGTTCAGTGCATTGAAAATTTAAAATAATGCATATTATTGCGGATTATGATCGATCGAATGATTCATTCAATCATTCCACTCCAATGAAATTAGTTTTCGAGACTTACCGAAGTGAGCATGATTGGCGTTGAGCCTGGGTTCCTACAAGTCTAAACTCACAGCTTCCTCAAAAACAGAATTAATCAATATTGTGATTTATGGTTGAGAGAAATTATGTGCATTTATGAAAGCTGACAACATCGAGCAGAATCAACAAAGATTGGAAATGTAAATTTGATAACCCGAGAAAACATGGTCTTCTATGCATCAAATTTTCGAGCAGCAAGGCTCAAACATTCATCAAAAGATCAAAATGGACGTGTTCGACAACAAGCTTCAAAATATTATCCTGCATCACATGTTATGCACATTCACATACTGTCCCAAAACTTTAACTGCCCGAGTTCTAAAGAATGCATCTTATAAGTGAACCGGAAATACATTAAAATAAAGGACAAGCAGTTTCTATCAGTGAAAAGTGTCTCCCAAAGACTGAATTATACAACCGTGTTAGAGTTATATACCATGGGACCCCTAGTGGCTCTGAGGTCAAAGAAAAGATAAGGTTTGTGCCGCGTGACACGATAAACTTATCTGAAACATATCAAGTTGCAGCATGTGTTTTCCTTAGAAACTTATTATCAGTAAAGTAAAAAACCCGTCAGCTTGAAAAGCACGAACCCTCAAATTCTGCCTAACTGGTTTACGTTTGCAAGATTTAATTGCTTTATTGCGAAGTTCAGTTTCATCTTACTGCCAGCCACGTGACAAACACACAGCAAAAACAGCTGGGCGCTGAGAATTATCAAGAAATTCTAATTTCAGATATAAAGCACTTTCATTTTAATTATATCCATGTAGAAACAGATATGAAATACGGGCGTAGCACGAGATCTGGAATGATAAATTTTCAGTCACATACTGAGATACAGATAACTGATCCATGGGAACTGCAGGTATCATGTTCAAGGAATAAAGGTTGAGGGAATACAAGAGCGATGTATTTTCCATGATTCCAATTTCATTTCCTTATAAGCAGGTACTAACTACTAATGGTAGTAGTTGCGACCAGTAAAGCTACTCAGAGTTGGGCGATCTCACATATTCAAAACTCTGGGTACAATCATTTCATATCCTTCGAGTAAAATAAAAACATCTCATTCAATCAGTAACTAGCTCATAACCCATCCATAACCACTCACTCATAACCCAATCATCACTCAGTCATAACTCACTCATAACCATTCACGCCTTGTATCCACTCATCATGAGTTACTCATATAAGAAAGTCATGATGTTATGTAACACTCACCCAGTATAAACATTGAAGACTCAGAAAAGTGGCTTGATTTTACCATACTATCGTGATATGGCGGTATGCATTAATAATAAGTCACTCAATATTTGAATTGACAGAATTACATGAAAAGTTCCAGGTATATTGTTCCAGTTTCGATAATCAGTAAGGATAACGATTATCTTAATATTGGTTAAAACATCAATTATTGATAACAGATAATATGATATGACATCGCTTTGTACATTTAATATTACAATCATTCACGTATTTACAATTTGCCTAAATTGTGGTTAATTTTGGAAGCAAGGTCACATGGTAAATCTTCAGCTCAAAAGTTTGAGATTTTGACCTAATATAAGGAATCATTCCGGCCAGAACCACCAAAGAATCGAAGAATTAATTGGAATTATTATTGATATGTGAGCTCAAAGAGAAGTGAGCCCGAGGAAAATTACAGTAATATGACATGTACGTAAGGATCAATAATTTGAATAAGTTAACGTTGATAACGCCTTGATGACATCATCATACTAGTTTATTATTTATACTAGTTTGCAATGAAGGAATTTTCGTTCGGAACATTATTAGAATCTTGCTTATCTGAGAGTACCGAGGGAGGGCGGGGGTAGAACTCCTCCATCTCTTCGATGTACTTCATAACCGCCTGAAAATATTGCATCAAGTGTAAATCACGCGTGATATTATCGGGTGTGACGCGTGATTTACACGCCATGATGTCAAAGTAACGCGTGATTTACACGCCATGATGTCATGGTAACCCGTGATTTACACGCCATGATGTCATAGTAACGCGGGATTTACACGCCATGATGGCATATTAACGCGGGATTTACATGCCATGATGTCATATTAACGCGTGATTTACACGCCCTGATGTCAAAGTAACGCGTGATTTACACGCCCTGATGTCCTAGTAACGCGTGATTTACATGCCATGATGTCATAGTAACGGGTGATTTACACGCCATGATTTCATGGTAACCCGTGATTCACACGTCATGACGACCATAAAACGCTTTATGGTCACGCAAGTTGCAGTTTCTTCAGAATGTGTGATTTACACGCCATGATGTCATAGTAACGCGTGCTTTACACGCCATGTCATAGTAACGCGTGATTTAATTAAACGCCTATGATTTTATTATTAGTATCAAAATATGAATTATTTGAAGTAAAAAACGCACATATCTTGAAGGATATGAGGTTCTTTCCCACGCCGTGTTGTTGCAAGGTACTGATTTACAAGATGTTGACAAGTCAGGTCAAAACTACTCCAGATGTTAATCACAGTATTTAGTTTAGTAATTTTAACAAGTAAACCCGTACAAGATGGGAATTCCATCAGTTCTGGGTGACAATTTGTCAATTCAAACGTTATGTCATTGCTGCTACCGTAGAACTGAAATTTTGATTTGGTATTTGATAATGAATGTTATGTCGATTTTCGTGCTGTGTTTTCAATTTCTTTAGTTGTTTCAAAAACTTGGGCAGGTCTTAGAAACCATATTATTGCTTTCATATCTTTCCTTATCAATAGAATTCCTTATTTTCCGACTACTCCTGCCTCTGCTCTCATGGCTAGAGCTTGCTCGAGCCGAATAACCCCGTGACTAACGCACGTGATGCGCTCTCAACCAGTCACAACAAGATATCCTGTTGAATGATGATCAAGAACGTTTCAAAAGCTTCCTGGTTCAGTGTTGCTCTGCTGAAACTCAAACTTAAGAGCTCTATGAATAAGTGAGCTTTAATCGTACGCAAGAATTGATGTTAAACTGTAAAGTGCAGATCAGAATAATACACAGTCTTGGGAACTTAAGTTTAACTTTTAACTTTCTGGACAACACATAACACGTCTATCCCTGTTTTGTCTCTATTCTCGTTGTATATTATTTAGGGTGCGCTTAGGGGGCACGCCCAGGTCATTTGGGGTCCATTTAGGGTGCAATTAGGGTGCGTCTAGGGTGCATCGGGTGACTGGTCATTGACCAATCAATTTCCATGTAAACGCATCCTAGCCCCTCAAGCCCTTAGATTTGTTGGAAACACAGCAGTTCTAAGATTCATGAAAATAAGATTACAGCAGTTCTAGAATGCTCATGGTTCCCATTTCCCCATTCCACAATTTAGTGGGACCTTGCGCCAGGGCCTTGGTAACCATCGGGCAATGACCTCGTCTCGCGACCAATGACGAATAAATAGGTTGCACTATAACTGATAACTCTCATTAAAGGTCACGAAAGTAGGGCATTCTAAATAATGGTTTTTGCCTATCACTGAGACCCAATCCGTTGAATTCATTGCGAGTATTCTAAATGTTTCAACCTTAACAAAATTCCCTGCCATGACTGATCGCGTCCTCGCGAGCTTTGCGAGAATCAGCAATGGGAGGATAAAATCCAATCATTGCCCAACTACAGAACTATCCAATTAGGTCATTTACCCTTTTAGTCTGAACGATAATTTAGAGATTGACTGGAGTGAAAACCCAAAGATTAATGCAGTCACACAGTTATTATTTCGATTAAAATTATGAAGTGATATTTAACCATACCCAGAAATACGCACCGATGAAATCATGTAGTTGTGGTTACGGTCTATTTAATTAACCGTTTGGCCCATATCACATATTGTCTATCGATCGAATTTTTTTTTTTTTTTTTTTTTTTTTTTTTTCACTCAGAGTGTGGCGAATGATCACTGAGCTCCTTGTTAGGGCGCTCTCACATCCTGTCACATTCATCATCGTGTACATGGACTTAAACAGTGACATTTTTCCCTTGTCTATTGCCTCAGCCTTCATCCCACAAAATCTGAAATACCTGAAATAAAAGTAAATATGAAAAAAAATAAATTAAAATAAATTAAAATAAACTAAATTTTTCTTTTCTTTTCTTTTCTTTTTATTTTGTTTTACGTTCTTTTTTAGCTTTATTTTTCTTTTTTTTGTGTTTTTTATACATTTTTCGATTTTTTTTTGGTTTTTTGTAATTTCATTTAACACCTCATCAGCAGACAGCTCCTCACCACGTCAGATTTCACCACCCTGGCACAGCACAAGATCTGAAGGTGTCAGAAAAAGAGATAGAATTCAGGGAGGGAAGAGCAGGAACGAGATAACCGAGAGAGATGAAGAGTAGTTAGATCACGGAGTCAGCTTCTCCAGTAGAATAACGCGGATATTTGATCTATCGCCGTTTAACGCGAATTTCGTATATCTCGTATATTCTAGCCAATCTAGAGACTTAGAGTTTTGAAAGTTCTTACTTATGTACCATTTAGCAGATAGATTTAGATAATTAATGGTCGGGTCGATATGGTTACATAACATGAAGAATATCTTATTTCTATCATCATAATAGGCGTCTATGTTATTCTTAATGAATTTTTGCAGCTTATCTAGGAATAGCTGTGTGTGTGGGCATTTTAGGAATATATGTTCAAGAGTTTCTAAGGAGGTATGGCAAAGACTGCACTGACCATTATCCGTTGCAATTTTCATTTTGTATCTCATATATTTACAGGTTGATATCCGCATAAGTAACTTATATTGAAATTGAATTAATTTATAATTGTTGGTAATGCCATTGAAGGTATTATCTAGCACTACTGTCCAGTCTATATAATCTTTATTAAGGTGCGTAGTCCATGTTTTGAGTGCAGGCAGATCGTCTGGTGAGGATGTGACCTGCATTTGACCGCGGATTTTACCTCCATTAACCGATTTACATACATTTTTATTAGCGTCCTTGAAAAATTGCAGGCTATCCTTCTTATCGATTCTGGAAATATCTCTATGCGTCACCATCGGGCAGTTGAATTTTCTAATCGCCATTTTTATATCTACATAGGTTTTTGGGGTAATAACAGTACTATCTAAATTCCAGCGTTCGCAGAATAGATTGTATGGCATCAGGGTGTTATCATCATCCATGAAATCTGTAATATACAAGATACCACGTGCAATAAGACCATTGTTCCATAATCTGGAGCCAATATCTGTAATATTATCATTGTTCCAGACACAATGGTTCGTACAACTGCCCTTAGCAGTAGTTGATTTAGTTTTCCAATCTTGATAGCATTTTAATAAATCCCCAACAATAGCATAGCTTGGGTGAGCGAGGGCATTTTCTATCGATATTTCAGGTTCGTTTGGAAACTTTAACTGACTTACTAAAACGTTCTTCCAGTTATGTCTGAATTTCGGATCCAATATTTTTTCTAATAAGAGTCAGCTTAAGACTTATAGTAAACTCTGAAAATCGAAAAGGCCCAAACCTCCACAGCTAGTGCTCCTTTACCACCTCCCGTTTAATCTTATCTCGCTTGCAGCCCCACAAGAAGTTATAAGTCATGGTGTCGATCTTCCTGATTAGTGTAACTGATGGATTAATCATGGGTGAAGCTAGGTATGAGAATTGCGCATAGATCAGAGATTTTATAATTGTGCCTTTGCCCATGAGAGTGAGATCCTCCTATTCCATATGTTTACCCAAGATTTAGCTTTTGTTATTTTGGCTTCATAGTTCACTTCCATAATATCTGTTATAGACATATTATTCGCAAATTGTATTCCGAGTGCAACAAAACTACTTTGAATAAAAATCTGGGTTGTAGTTTCTATCCGCGATGCTTTTTAACAGTTCGGGGTTATCCTTAGCTCTGCCTAGAGGAATGCATTTAGTTTTATCTACATTACACCTACAACCTGAGTACTGACCAAAAGTCACTAAGTTCATGAACACCGCCTCCAGGCTCTCAATTGATGCTTCAATAAACATATCTGTATCGTCTGCAAATAAGCTCAGGAGGATATCTATCCCATTAACTTTTATACCTTTTATATTCGGGTTTCGGTTTAATTTCAGCGTGAAAATTTGAGCGACTATAAGAAAGAGAATTGGGGAGAGCGGGCTACCCTGATGTAAGCCTCTACTTATATAGATCGGTTCACTTAAATGACCGTTAACATTGGCATAGTTCATACATCCATGGAATGCTACTTTAACTAATTTAATAAGGTACTCTCCGAAACCCATGGCTTTCAAGGTTTCGAAGAGAAAGTCGTGTTCTACGCTATCAAAAGCCTTTTCGAAGTCTATTTGTAATAGAAGGCCTTCTTCGTTCGGGTTATTATAATGTTCGAGTGTGAGGTACATCAGCAGTAGATTATCGCACGTACTTTTACCTGCCTGAAATCCCGACTGTACATCACTAATGATAAAAGGCAGAGAATTTAGGATTCTGTTCTTAATCACATGGGTAAAAATTTTATAGTCGATATTAAGTAAGGTAATAGGTCTCCAGTTTTTCAGCTGGACTAGCTCTGCTATGTTTTTAGGCTTCGGAATAAGTGTTAGAATACCTATCCTCTGGGAGGGTGACATACTACCATTGTTTATAGCTTCCTTATAACATTTATACAGAATAATTCTAATATCTGCCCAGAATTCCTTATAGAACTCCGCTGTTAGCCCATCCCACCCAGGTGATTTGTTGTTCTTCAGCGTTTTATAAACTGAATCCATTTCTTCTAAACTAAACTCACCGTCTAAACGCTCTTTAATTTCCTCATTTAAACGATCAGTGTTGGATGTCGCTATGTACTCTTTCATACTTTCCCTTACTACCGTTTCTAGTTCTAAATAGATTTCTGTAGAACTCAACAACATGCTTTGAGATTTCGTCTTGCTCGTATAGTTCTCTATTATTATTATCAAGTAATTTCATGATACTTTTCTTTTTTACTATTAGTTTTTCTAGCCCGAAGAAATATTTAGTGGACCTTTCCCCTTTTCAGTCCATTGGGCTCGAGCCCTCGTAATAATGCCTTGAGTTTCGTTATCTAATATCTTATTTAGCTTTACCTCGGCTTCGAATAGATCACTTCTAAGGGCCTCGACATTCATGAAATCGGAAGTACTCTTTATTTTTTCAATATCTTTTAATAACTTATCCTTTTCTCGCAATACTTCCTTTTTCTTATTCGAACCATAACTAATAGCATAATCCTTGATCCTGAATTTAATTACATCCCAAAGCCCTGTGTAGGAGTCATAGCTAGAGTTAGTGGTTTCCTCTATAATCCTTCTAACCTCTGTTACAAAGCCCTCGTCATGTAGGTGCGAATTATTAAACTTCCAGCCCCTCCCCTCTATAGTGCTACCTTGAATGTTTAACGTTAGATAACTATGATCTGAGTTATATCCATGGCTGATACCTGTATCACATACCGGAAAATCACATAGGTTATCGTCTATTAGGAAGAAGTCCACCCGGCCGCTGTTTTATACGTTTTATTGAAGTGTGTGTACTTGCGTTCCTCCCCTCTTGATCTTCGGAATACATCCGAGAGACCATAGTCGCTTATCATAGTGTTAATATAGCTCTGATAATATTTGTTAGCGTGCTGGTGTTCCACCTAATTTATCTAGGTCATTATTAAGAACTGTATTCCAATCCCCTGCCATAATCAAATAATCTTCCCTAGATCTGCCGAGGGATTCAGTAAACACATTCTCAATAAAACCATGATCGTCGTTGTTCGGACTATAGTTATTTACAAGGCAATATTTAACCGAGTTGTACATTATTTCTAGTAATAATACTCTGCCTTGACATATATGTTTAATCTTTTTCACTTCTATATCTTCATTATTTTTTAATCAGAATAGCTACTCCCTTAGAATTTGACGATCCATGACTAAAGTAAATTTTGCCCTGCCAGTTATTTTCCCATTCCGTTTCGAGTTCAGCTGTTGAATGTGTTTCCTGTAGGAATATTATGTTCTCTTGTTTCTGTTGTAGCCAAGTTAGTACTTTATTCCGTTTACTTTTGTTCCCCAGACCGTTACAATTCATAGAGCCTATTTTTGGACCTGCTCTACCCTTGATATTTATCACTCTATCCATAGTCTTTACTAAAAAAATGTTTCAGGCCGGCCAGAGTCGAGAGCCCTCTGAGACTGTTCGTCAAACAACCTAAGTAACCTAGAAAATCCTGCAAATCAAACAAAAACAAAAAGCCTAGCAAACAAACTTTATTTAGAACTACGAAGAAAGGGGAAGGATAAGCGCGAAAGAAGCATACCATGGGAGATCGCTGAGCTTACATTGCCGAATTAAGTTTCTGATGTATACGGAGAAATTTTTGAGAATAATTAATTTGGTGAAAGTTTGATAATTAAAGTTGGTTTGTTATTTTTGCGGATTTGCTAGAATAACTTATGACATATATCCCGTTCCACATAACGTTAATTAACTGTCCCCATACCGTTTAGCCGTTACCAATGTTTACAGACGAAATACATATGTGACTTATTAGTCCAAGCACGTACTGACCACAAATGAGCTGAATTTTATACTCAACGGTATAGCGTTGAGGAATCGTTAGTACGTTTATGGCCAGCACGTATTGGAAAGTCAAATTTGAGCACCTCAGAAGGTATCACAATCAATCTCGTTGCCGAGTTTAACAAGATACTGCTGTTGCGAACCATCAGCGAGGCTATTTCGAATCAAATACACGTTACGCCTCGAATTTAATGCATTAATCGTGTCAATTATTAACAATTCGGTCTTAGGCCTCATTGTTAATTGCACTCATCAATGTATACACTCCGGATGATACACCCTTAATTAACCCTTTGTGTACTTTAAGGGGGGCAGGGGGAGTCACCCCTGATATCTTCATATTTTGGAACAAAAGGTGGCCATTTTGGCCACATTTCTAGTCTTCATGCCAACTCATGTCTCATATGGATATTACATTTTGAGTGTTAAAATCAAAGCGATACAGTCCCTACTCTTCAACCATGACTCTGACACAATTATTTTGTAAACCATGTGTAATTTTTACTGTTGGGTAATGGGTATGATATCAAATTGATCGTGTCAAAAATAATAAAATTTTAGTTTGATTAAAGATTTTACTCTCATTGAATAGGTTTTTCCCGAAAATCAAGGGTAATACTCCCCCCCAACTCACAGCATGGAATACCTAGAAGAAGCAGTGCTCATGGTCCAGTAAAATGTAGATGTGCTCATACATAATCTGCATGCCCATTTATTCAATTATTCAAATTATCCTTACTAGTCGGTTCCCGTCCTACGGACGGCGAATGATGGCAGCCGCATGAGCTAACGGCCACATGTCCCTTTGACAGTCATTTGACCGTGCAAGTTTGCAGTTAAAATTACTTTTGAATGATGATTGTGCAGGAGAGGGAATTCAAAACTTCAATTTCTGCGAAAAAAAGCTTCCCACGCCCCCAACGGTAACCCAATATTGCCGACAAAATTCTCAAAACCTTTACTCATCATAAGCAACTCCATAGCGAAGGAATTTTGAAAAAAATCGAAAATCTATTTTTTTGCGAAAAAAGGGCGTGGCCTCCCACGCCCCTTAGGGTGACCCGATAATTCGGACAAAATTCTCAAAACTTTTATTCGTCATAAGCAACTTGATGGCGAAGGAATTTTGAAAAAAATCGAAAGTTTAATTTTCGCGAAAAAGGGCGTGGCCTCCACGCTCCTCAGAGTGACCCAATAATTCGGACAAAATTCTCAAAATTTTTATTAATCATAAGCAACTCATCGGCGAAGGAATTTTGAAAAAATTCGAAAGTTTGATTTTGCGGAAAAAGGGCGTGGTCCCACATGCTCCTCAGGGTGACCCAATAATTCGGACAAAATTCTCAAAATTTTTATTCATCATAAACAACTCAATGGCGAAGGAATTTTGAAAAAAATTCGAAAGTTTAATTTTTTAGAAAAAAGGGCGTGGCCCCCACGCCCCTCAGGGTGGCCGAAAAAATCTCTCCTAATTTTTCTGATTCATTATAAAGTTTTTGCAACACGATGAAAAAAGAATTTCGTTGCCTACTTGAAAACGAATCGCCAGCCATAAATAAATAAATAAATAAATAAATAAATAAGTATATATATATATTAACAACACGCATTATATATAGTAAGATACAACTAGACAATCTACTTCATAATACTATAATACAGAGCTAATAAATGCAAATTTATCCACCCTTCTTCTGTTATAAAGTAAATTATAATACCACCAAGCCACTCATTAGCAAGGTATTGTGTTTGTTATTTACATTATTGTTCTTGGGATCCCGGTGAAGGTTACAATCATACCCTCAGAATTTGTAACCAGTCTACAATCCTTCAATAAACGTTTGTGCTGACAGATTGAAACATTTCGATAAACCAATGATTTTTCAGATTTTTTCAACAATAGTTGAAGTTGATGATAACAAGAATCGAGCCTGTCGGCACAATTCTTGTTGTCAGTTGTTCAAATTTCCCGTATTGAGACGCTTAACCCCCCCCCCCTTTATCTCTGAAAGAAAAGATGAAGAAATTATAAAGATGAACAACAGCCAATTAAAGTTCTTTGTAGTTTGTATACCGTATGCGCATCACTTTGTGGAGGCGAGTAGGTTTCACGTGCGATCATCAGTCCACGAACTAACCCTCTTCAATGACTTATTGTAAAACAAAAATTCGATTGGGAAGGAAAATCTTTTCGAATTTCGCATTTTGACTTCCAATCGTTTTTTTTTCAGAATTCAGTTGGCTCTGATCATTATTTGCACTGATTCTATTCGTTCCTGTAATTTTGTAATTTCCTTCTACTCACAGTTTCACAATTTCTGTTTAAACTCATCTCTGAGTAGAATCAGAACTTCCAATCAGATTTCCAATAGGACTTGACTAAAAAGTGCATTGAGTGCTAATTTTTCAGCTGTTTTAAACTACGATTGAAAATGATA